>JACYFF010019584.1:91855301-92019839 GCA_017589665.1 Selenicereus undatus
ATATATATATATAAATTGCAAAAAGAAAATGAAAGCTATCATCTCTTTTGTTGGGGAAACACCAAGCTTTGCATGAGTAAGCTAAGTACACTATTAACCTAATCCATCATCTAAAAGTATATATTAGCTTCGCTTTGGGTGTCCAACCATATTCACACATTCCTTGAACATCAAACCATATTCACACATTCCTTGAGCATCAAAGAAGGACCAACCATAGGGGAAAAAATGTCAATTGTTGCCGAAGCACCCAGCTTTCTCCAAGTCTTTTCTAATGGATGTGTTAAGCGTTTTTCTCCAGAAATTGCCTTAGCCTCCTTAGAATCCTCAAATGGTTACATATCAAAAGATGTAATCATTGATCCATTAAAGCCTATAACTGGAAGAATGTTCCTACCAAACACACCATTGATAATGGACACTAGAAGACATAATAAGCTGCCTATGGTGGTTTATTTCCATGGAGGAGGATTTTGCATTGGGTCAACAACATGGCTTAGCTACCATGTCTTTCTAGGGGACCTAGCTTCAAAAGTAGGGGCTATTGTCCTCGCTGTTGACTATCGTCTTGCTCCTGAGAATCGACTCCCAATAGCCTACAAAGATGGTTATTCCTCCCTTGAGTGGCTTGTAAAGAACCAGAATCTAGAACCTTGGCTTAAGCAAGCTAATCTATCTCGTATTTTCCTCTCAGGAGATAGCGCTGGAGGGAACATTGCCCATAATGTTGCCATTGAAATCATCAAGAGCAAAGATGATTTCATCAAGGAAGTGGAAATTAGAGGGCTTTCACTTATCCACCCCTTCTTTGGAAGTGAAAAGAGGACTCTTAAAGAAATTATCAATAAGGAGGCTATAGAAGTACGGATGAATGATATGTTTTGGAAGTTAAGCATACCTGAAGGATTCAATCGAGATTATTTTGGGTGTAACTTTGAGATGGTTGAACTCTGCAAGAATGAATGGGGCCAATTTCCAAATGTGGTAGTTTTTGTAGCCGAATTAGACTTCCTGATGGAAAGAGGGGTAATGTATGCAGAATATATGAAGAGAAAAGAAGTAAAAAAGGTCAAATTGATTGAAACCAAAGAGGAAAATCATGTGTTCCATGTCTATCATCCTCACTCGGAAGCAACTTCTTTACTTCAACGACAAATGGCTGAGTTTATTACTTTGTCTTAGTTGGCAACCTTGCTACAATCACTTGAGAAGTGGTTTAAAACCTACAGGAAATGTGCAAACGTCGCTAGCCAATTTGTTTAAAACAAGTCCTTCATATTTCTCAAAAAAAAAAAAAAACTCTTACTCAAGTACCTTAAAACTTTTATTTTAGTTGTATGAGTCCTATGAAATGGAGGCATAGGATAATCAATGTTGTTACAGTTATATAGCTTACAACAAGTTGAAACTTTTGTGATGAGGATGGATCCTTGAAACTCACAAGATCAACACTCACAATAAAACTCAATGCAAAGGATGCTCCACTTTAGATTCAATCTCCAACAATCAATGAGATTGTGGTATTTGTACCCAAAAAAGAAGGGAGATCATAATGATGGATTGAAACTTTCCACCAAATTCCTCTCCTAAACGCTTAGAGCCACCAAAGAGAAATTATTAAGGAAAGACTATAATTACCACTCTTAATTAAGAGATAAAGATGTAGAGATTTTGTAAAGAGAAGATGGTATTTTACCTTTCATTCCATAATTAACTCAAACTGAGTATATATGGAGAAAAATGCATATATAAATACCCAAAATTGAGGGGATTAGCTAATACATTAGTGCAGCAAGTGGACCAATATTAAGCTTATAAAATATCCTAGAAAAATAAATCAAAATGCTAAGATAATAACAATTATAATGAGTTGTATTTTTTCAGGAATCATTTCCCATCTTCTAGGAAGCTTTTTGAAGGCTCTACTCCACTAATGGGAGTGCCACCACTTGAAGCATCCTCTTCAGTGTGTGTAAATTCACCCCATGTTAAGTAATCCTAAGGATTACACCTGCCTCCACCTAAAACAAGGCCAAAATCTAAATTACTTCAAAACTGAATTTTTGTGCGCACTCCCCCTATTTTGGCCATTTTCTCACATCTTTGAAATTCAATGCAAAATTTTAGCACATGACAATAAAATAGACATCTTAAAGAATCAGTAAAACTTAGATTTGCATCAATTAAGCCTCATTAGGTAGGATCGAAACTTAACTTAAATTTAGAAGGTTTATCGATAAAAACCAGCATTGTACGAGTTGCAATTTTCATCAATTTAAGGAAATAAAATGCAACCTAATTTGGAAATTTATTGCATTATCCTAAAGTATACGGTCTAATCTTCACAAAAAAGCAAGGAATGGCACAATTGGACGTTGTTTGGTTGGTGACAAGTTAGGTCGAACTCGGATGTAGTGCTATTGGTGACCTTCTCGACCAAATGAGGTTGGTTTGAACTTTGGTATGAATGAGGGTGTAGCCAAGAGTTGGCATGGGGGTTGGCATGCATCAACCTTTCCCTCTTGAGAAGGATTCTCCCTCAAATCCTCAAAATCATCCTCCACATTTGCAGCTAGATCACCTATCTGGAAGGTGGCACTCATTTATGTCTCTCATTAGCTCCAACTTGTAGGCATTGTCTCCAATTTGTTTAAGCAACTTAAAAGCGCCTTCTACTTGAGCCATGAGTTTATTTTGCCTCATAGAAAGGAATCTCTCATTCATTAGGTATAACCATACCAAATCTCCTGGGTTGAAAACCATGGTCTTTCGATGCTTGTTTACTCTAGCCGTGTAAGAGGCATTGACCTTCTCAATTTGAAGACGAATTTGCTCATTGAATTTCTTCATTTTCTTAGCTCTCTATTGGGCCTCAAAGCGGACTATGCTCAATGGGAAGAGGAAAAATGTCTGTGGGAGTAAGAGGACTGGCTCCATAACAAGCTTCAAAAGAAAAGTGGGATGTAGCATATGTAGGAGTCCGGCTGTAAGCAAACTCGACATGAGGGAACTTTAGATCCCATTTCTTGAGGTTCTTGCTCACTAATTTTCTAAGGAGTAGATGAGGTCTAATTGATAACCTTCATTTTCCCATCCATTTGAAGGTGGCAAGTAGTGCTAAACATGAGATTGGTTCCCAACAACCTCCATAGGCACCTCCAAAAATAGGAAAGGAATTTGGTGTCCCGATCAGAGACAATACTTCTTGGCACTCCATGTAGCTTGATGACCTCCTTGAATAAAGATGAGCAATGTGAGAAGCATCGTCATTGTATCATGGGATGAAGTGGGCCATCTTGGAGAACTGATTAACCACAACTATGATTGAATCGTGTCCGCTTTGGATTCTTGGTAAATCCAAAATGAAATCCATACTCACATCTTCCCAAGGGCCATTTAGTGTTGGAAAAGGAGTATACAACACTTGGTGGAAGGTGCTCTTGGCTCTATGACATATGGCACACTTAAAGACAAGTTTATGGACATCGCTTGCCATCCCAAACCAATAAAAGTGCTCCTTTAAGATCTCAATTGTTTTATTATGCAAAAATGACCTCCTAATGCACCACCATGGTCCTTTCTTACAAGCAGGTCCCTTGGCAAGCCCTAGGAACATATATCTTGTTATCCTTGAAGAGAAACCCATCCTGTAAGATATAAGAGTTGTGATCATTGGGGTTTGCAATGATTTCTTGGAAATCCTCAACTGCTTTGTAGAGATCTTGGATGGTGTAAAATTATAAGATTTTGACCTCGAGAGTAGAGAGGAGAGTGCATCTTCTTGAAAGTGCATCGACCACTACCTTTTCCTTGCCATATTTGTTCTTACAAGTGAAGGGAAATGATTAAAGAAATTCCACCTCCTAGGCATTCTTTGAGTTGAGCTTGGCTTGTCCATTGATGAAAGACAAGGCCGTGTGATCCGAATGTATCATAAAGGGCTTAGGCTTGAGATAGTGACTCCAATAGATAAGAGCTCGGATGATAGCATAAAATTTCTTGTCATAAGTGGAGTAGTTGAGTTTGGGGCCACTCAACTTCTCACTAAAATAGGCCAAGGGCCATTTGGCTTGGTTGAGAACCGCCCCAATGCCAACACCACTAGCATCGCATTCACCTTCAAAAAGGAAGTCAAAGGTGGTAGGAGCCAAGATAGAAGCTGAGCATAGCTTGCTTTTGATTGTTTTAAAGGTCTCCACCCAAAATTGTCCTTCTTTATGCACTCAGTAAAGAGGCCATGGCAAAGCTAAAATGGTTGATGAACCCATGATAGAAGGATGTCAAGCCATAGAAGCTCCTCACTTCCGTGATAAAGGTATGTACAGGCTAACTCTTAAATTGCTTTAACTTTGGACACATCCACTTGGATGCCTCTGTCGAGATAACATAAACAAGAAAAACAACTTGATGTGAGAATAAGTCACATTTCTCAAGCTTAGCATACAATTTTTGTTGTCTCAAGATTTGAAAGGCTTGGGAGAGATGCTCAACATGAGAAGTTTGATCACATATATACACCAAAATATCATCAAAATACACCAAAATAAACTTTCCAATAAAAGGCCTTGAAACCTCATTCATAAGTCTCATGAAGGTGCTAAGAACGTTAGATAAACCAAAAGGTATAACAAGACATTCACAAAGCCCATACTTGATCTTGAAAGTAGTTTTCCACTCATCACCTTCTTTCATTCTAATTTGGTGGTACCTACTTCTAAGATCAATTTGGAAGAAGACTTTAGACCCATGCAATTCATCAAGCATATCATCCAATTGAGGAATGGGGAACCTATACTTCATGGTTAGACCCATGCAATTCATCAGACATATCATCCAACTAAGGAATGGGGAACCTATACTTGATGGTGATATTGTTTATGCCCCTAAAGTCTGCACACATACGCCAAGTCCTATCTTTCTTCGGTACTAAAAGGGTGGGGACTGAACAAGGATTCAAGCTCTCCCTAATGTACCCACAGTCAAGCAACTCTTGGACTTGCCTTTGTAATTCCTTTGACTCAATAGGATTGAATCAATAGGGCGCCTTATTAGGCAAAAAAGCACCCAATAAGAGATCTATTTGGATCTCAATTCCTCTAAAGGGAAGGAGCTATAGGGATAAATCATTGGGAAAGACATCCTTAAACTCTTTCATCAGTGATTGAGCTAGAGGCTGTATCGATTTTGCTACTTCACTTGTGTTTGATTCTACCATCAGTAAGGCAAATAAGGCTTTCTCTTACTAATGGCTTTCTTTGTCCGTGTTTCACTCATGTAGAGGCTTTTCTCACGTCCCTTTCTTTGGTTAGTTTTGAGAGGCTGGGGGGGGGGGGGGGAATAATGGAGCCAAAGTAAGGCTACAACATTATGCTTGAATGCGTATGTATTTGCATGCCCAACCGAGAATACGTAAGAGCTTATCTAGAAATGGTTACTTCGCTCCCTTGCTTAAGCCATTGAGGAGTGTAAGGGGTGGGATGCACCTTCTTTAGTAATGGGAGCTTGTCGATGAGTGTAAATGAAGCTACATTAGTACAACTTTCTTCATCAATGATGAGCTCACACACCTTACCTCCAATTAGACACCGACTATGGAAAGTTTCTTCTTTTGGCTAGGTTCAAGAGGAACCTCTTTAACATGATGTGCTTTGCGGATCACCAATAGTTCACCAATATCCAGAGTGACCAAAGTATGACCTTCACTTTCTGTACGAAACTTTTGAGTGTAAATTTAAAGCCACAATTGTACGACTTTCGTTGCAGTACTTAAGGGTCATCTCCACATAAACGAGGATGAGATTAAGGTCACAAAAGAGTGGATTAAACTAATTAATCTAATGTTAACTACATTAAACCAAATTAAATCACTCAAAGAGAACTAATATCCTCAAACTAAGAATCTAATACAATCATCACCATTCAACTAAGCATAAGATAAATTAAATGAACTAATGAAAACTAAAACTAACCCTATTGTGGAAACAACACCCAAAATGAAAAAAAAACCAACATTAGCATCCTGCTCTTAAAGACAACAAAACAAATTAACTTCTAAGTTTTATTACTGTGTCTATACCAAAAACCTAAATCAAAGTTGTATAGAAGACAAAACAAAGACAATAGACATTAAGTTTAATATTAATGAAATAACCAGAACAGGGTAAGGGTGAACAGAGCTCAAGGCTTCCTTGCTTGATAGCTCGACCCAGCTTCAAGCAGCATTCATGGTGGTTATCTATATTCATCTAAACCAGAAACATAATAAGAACTGGAGCAAGGGAGGGGGATTCGAGTCAATCATAGGCTAAAATAGCGACTAGCAACCAAAATCATTTACCAAAGCTCAAAACAACTCATAATCGCAAATTCCAACTCAAATTCAAATTTGAAATCTGAAACAAACAGGGGAGATCACATTCAACCCAAATGAAAGTTACGAAAATCAAAAGAAACAGACAAATAGACCAATCAGGAATAATGGAAAAGGCAAAAATAAAAACCCACTGCCTTCATCTTGCCAAGGCTATCAGATCAAAACAAACAAGCCAGAGCTTCATCCAGATGCTTCCAAACAAATAATGTGTAGATGGAAAAGTTGAGCTCCATTAATGGTAGGCTTTGAGTTTGTTTACTACGCGTCCCAAATCCCAAAAAATAGAGCAAGAACAGGGGAAGAAAAGCAGAGCAAATTCGAAGAAAACCGAACAAGATAAACTCATATAAAGTTTGACAATCAAAAATTCCAACATCCAAATCAACTTAATCAGACTTCAATTACTTGAAATTGAATGCTAGAGACACGAACCTAAGAATCGAAATCAAAACATGTGAAAACGAAAACAAACCTTAAATTAATAACAACTGGAATTAAAATGAAAAAACCCTAAAATTAAACCCAAAAAACTTAAAACCAAAACCTAGATTACCTAAATTCCGCCCCAACCCTTTGATTAATACGATTTCAAGTTGGTTCCTCCCTTTCTCTTGGCCATTCAATTTGGTTGCCATGGACGATGGAGATGAAGTTTGGGTGTTGTGTTAGCATTGAGAGATAGGGGATGATTTGGGGAGGATGGTGCACAGATGAAGGTGGTGACAATGACAGTAAGGATGGTGATGGTGGGAAATGATGATGGTGCTGTGGTGTTTCTAGTTCAAAAGCGAGAGTGAGAGATAAGGAAGCTAAGAGAGTTGGAGGGGGGGTATCGAGGTCTCTAGCCCAAGAGGAGAGAGAAAGTGAGGAAGGGGTTAGGTCATGCTAGTGTCACGAGGGGGGCTGGGTTTTATGATTTTTATTTTTTTTATTTTTGCCTCTTTTG
Source organism: Selenicereus undatus (assembly GCA_017589665.1). Classification (NCBI taxonomy): domain Eukaryota; kingdom Viridiplantae; phylum Streptophyta; class Magnoliopsida; order Caryophyllales; family Cactaceae; genus Selenicereus; species Selenicereus undatus. The sequence goes on from JACYFF010019584.1 coordinate 91,862,621, forward strand.
GGTTATGTGGATTGAGCTGTGAGAAAGAACTGGGTTCAAGCTAATGACAATTGGGCTCAACTCCCTTTCTTAGCTTTTTTTTTCATTTTTTGTATTTTTCCCGAATTATTCAACACTTACAAACAAAATAAAATCAATTAAAAATATAAACATAATAATTATTTTGAGCATAAATCATGTATAACAGTATCATAAAAATATCATATTTTAGGCGTAAACACTTTCAAACTCCTGATCACTGGTTTCTTCCTCAAGAGCTTGGATCTCTTCTACCTCTCTAATGGTGAGAGACTTTCTATTTGAGTAATTGACTTGGAAGTGACCATAGCCATGACACTTGTAACATTTCTTTCCTTCCAACCTGTTGGGGCTCATTAGCAATACCCTTACCTTTGTCTAAAGCCATAGTAGAGGTTGGACTATCGGTCTTAGGGTAAAAAGGAAACCACTTTGTGGAGACATGAGACCAATTTGTATACAAGTAAGGAAAGGTTTTTTACAGGTGAGTTATTTCTCAACCTTAATAGCTAGATTGCAAACATCATCAAATCAGAGATAAGGTTACAAGTCTACTTTGTTAGCAATGTTGGAGGATAAACCCTTTATGAATCTAGATATTATGAGCTCATCTTTATTCAAAGCAACCCTTATTTGGAGTTGTTCAAACTCTCTAATATACTCTTTAACCCTGGGGTTCTCTTGACTAAGAGAAGTGACCTTGAGGTAGAGCTCTTGCTTGTAAAAGGGTGGTAGGAACCTTTTTGCCGTGTATTTCTTGAGCTTGGACCATGTCTTGATCTTAGACTTAGCTTCCTTTGCTTTATTTGTCTTCAAGTTCTCATACCACAAGGAGGCATATCCTTTCATATTGAGAATTGCCAATTTGAAATCCTTCTAATCATGATACTCCTTAAACTCAAAGATCCTCTGTATAGATTGAACCCAATCTATGTAGTTTTCAGGATTGAAGCTCCCTTCAAACTCCATTACCTCAATCTTGAAATCCCTAAGGTCATCCTTTGGATTCCTTCTTTTTCTAACTCTTCTATCTTAATCATCATGATCTTTATGAGAGAATGAGTGTGCAATATCAATAGGCTAACATTGAACTCTTGATAGTGATGACTTCACCATCCAGTGGGAACGGAGCCCTTTTCTTATTTAAGCTCCCTTATAAGTCTTCTCACTTGTTCTTGAAGCTCAAGGATGACTTTATCTTTTCCCATTTTATGGGCCTGTTTAAGTGGAATGCCCCTAGAATGTGAGCAATCTTTTTCATTGGTCATGGTATAGCTAAGAATGAAGGTATAGGTTGAAATAGGAAAACCACTAGTCGTGGCGCTTACCAAGAGGGATCGGAGAGAGAAAAGGAGTGGCCACTAGGGAAAAACCAACTACCATGGTCTGTGGGAGCTGCCACGGTGACCGTAGTGGCTTATGCCCAAATATTTTTTTGTAGGTCTGTGAAGGCTTTTTTTGGAGATTTCAGATTGTGTTTGGGTTGGAGATTATTTGGGCTATTTTGGAGGTTCTTTGCAAGCTAATGAGAGTTGGTTTGAGGTTGGTAAATGAAGAAAGATTTTAAAGAGTCAGTGTGGATTTATAGGGGTGAAATTGAGAAAATGGTAAAGATTTTTGATTTAATCAATAGGGATAAAGGTTTTAATTCAACGTTTAATCAAAAGAGGAGCTCTAGCACTTAATCAAAAGAGGAGCTCCAGCTTTGATACCAGCTTCATGAGGATGGATCTTCAAAACGTTCAAGATCAACACTCACAAGAAAACCCAACATAAAGGGATGCTGCTCTTTAGATTCACTCTCTAACAATCAATGAGATTGTGACATTTGTACTAAAAATGAGATCTTAATGATAGATTGAAATTTGTCAGCAAATTCGTCTTCTAAAGGCTTAGAGCTACCAAAGATAAATTATAAAGGAAGGACTTTAATCACTCTTAATTAAGAGATAAAGATGTAGAGATTTTTTAGAGAGAAGATGAACTTTTCCTGTCATTTAATAATCAACTCAAGCTGAGGATACATGAAGAGGAATGAGTCTATAAATACCCAAAATTGATGGGATTAGCTTATATATTAGTGAGGAAAATGGACCAATAGGAGGCTTACAAAATATACTAGAAAGATAAATCAAAATACTAAAATAAAAACAACCATCATGTACTGTATTTTTCCATAATTCCTTCCCCACATTCTAAGAAGCTTCTCGAAGGTGGGTGGCACTACTTGGAGTCTCCTCCTTAGTGTCTATATATTCACCCCATATTAAGAAATCCTAAGGATTATAACTGCATCCACCTCAAATAAGGCTAAAATTCAAACTGATCTAACTGAATTTTTGTGCACATTCCCCCTATTTTGGCAATTCCTCACAAATTTAAAATCAAATTCCAAATTTTAACATGTGAGGCTAAAATAGACATCTTAGCAAATTAGTATAACTTGGACTTGCATTAATTGGGGCTTACTAGGAGAGATCCAAAATTAATCCAAATTCGGTAAGTTTACTGATAAAAGCCTGCACTGTAGGAGTTACGGTTTTCATTACTTTAGGAAAATAAAATGCAACCTAATTTAGAAGTTTGTTGCATTATCATAAAGTAAATGGCCTAATCTTCCCAACAAAATCAGGAATGACCAAATTGGAAGTTGTTTGGGTGGTAAGAAGCCAAGTCAAACTCGGATATAGTGCTAACATGGTGATCTTCTTGACCAAGGGAAGTTGGTTGGAACTTTGGTATGGATAAGGGTGTAGCCAAGATTGGCTTGGGGCTCGGTATGCATCATATTGTTAAGAGAATAACACCCTTTTTCTTTGGGCAAAATAATAATTTTCTTGCCACAATACACTTCTTAACTATTTTCGCTTGACCAAAAACTCATATAGTCATACATGAAACTGAAAAATTATTGCATATTGAACAATGGAAGGGGTATTAACACTTTAGATTACGCAAGATTACCTTTTTATATATAACTTTTAATAACTATAAATCTGCACGTATAATACTTCTTCATTGATAGGGTTTATCCGATTATCATGTTATTTGTACTCGTTGGTGTGGTTAACGAATACTAAAGTTTCACAATTAATACGTAATAGTATTATTGAAAATTTGATGATTTTAGATAATATAATATATTAATCTAGGCTAAAAGACCACTTTATCACAAGACTACATCATTGCCCTCTTTTCTTCTTCTTCTTCTTCTACATCATCATCATTATCATCATCTTCTTCTTCTTTTTAATATGGCCTTCCTCTTATCTAGCGAAGAAGAGGCCAGGAGATAGTTGTTAAATCATAATTCATACATATTTTTAAGAATTATGAGGTTCTGTTACATATATCGTTTGTCTATTTACTTTAATTTATCTATTTTTAGGTTAAGAATTAATAAAGTGAAGAGGAAAAGAAAAGATGTCGAAATGTGGGTTGTATTTATTGAAGAACTTTTCAAGTTGATTTATCAAGTCGGTCCGAAAATAATAATTTATGAAAAAATATTTATTTTCATAATAAGTTCTTTGAAGGCTAGGATTCCAAGAGTACTAGTCCTAATTGGATAATAAATTGAAAGAGTTCAAATAGAAGAATCCTTACAAAACTCTAGGTAGATTATTCAAGTTATATAATCACCTACACATCTTACCTCTTCTACAACCAAAAACTTCACGCTTCACGCTCCATTTTTTTTTTACCTCATGGTCATCGCCATTACATTCCCACAATCCTAATCTTTTTCATCTTCACGGTAACATCACCATTAAGATCAACAGCATCCTTACCAACTTCATCATCAAACATTATTAGCTCCTCCAAGTCCATGTCGTCATAGTCATCCACATTATATGTATCATCATATTATAATTTTTGGTTTATTTTATTTAGTTTGTTATTAAACATGAATTATTTTTGCATATGATAAGTTATATCAGAAACAGGAGACTAAGGAAGGTGAGAAGGAGGTATTTAACCTTGCAAGGTTTAGAGAAAGAAGAAGTAGAGACGTGGGCAATGTAAAGTACATCACAAATGAAGATTGGTAAGGCCCTAGTAGAGGAGGCACAAATGAAGGAAAGATGGCAAAGGTATTTTTTATAAGCACTTCAATGGTGAAATGCTGGAGAATTTCTGTAGAACAGAGCAAGAGATAGTGAGAGGCAACAAAACCTTCGACTTTGCAATTCTATCAGCGAGGAAGAGATTAAAGACGCCTTAAAGAAGATGTCCAATAAAAAAGGCTAAGGGACCAGACCAAATACAAGTTGAAGTATATATGGAAGTGTTTGGGTGAAAAAGGATTAAAGTGACTGATAAAGTTTTTCAATGTTATTGTTAGGACTACTGAGATGTTGCATGAATGAAGGTTTAGTACAGTCATCCCACTCTAAACAAACAAGGGTGATATTCAGGATTGCAATAATTATAAAGATATAAAGTTGCTCAATCACACTATGAAGTTATGGGAAAAGGTGATTAAGAGAAAGTTGCGAAAATATATTTCAATATCAGAGAACTACTTTAGTTTTATGACAGGCAGATTGACCACTATTAAGTCATAATTCAAGCATATTTTTAATAATTAATTTGATTATATTATATATATTATTTTGTCTAATTTACTTTATTATATATATTTTTTTAGGTTAAGCATTAATAAAGAAAGAGGAGAAGAGAAGACGTCGAAATTCAGGTTTTATTTACTAAAGGATTTCACAAGCGAATTTATCAAGTTGGTCAAAAAAATAATGATTTATGAAAAATATATTTTCATAAGGATTTATTTGGAGTTGGATTAATACTCTTAATCGAAGAGAAATTAGAAGACTTGGAAGAGAAGGAGTCCAAAGAAGAAAACCCCAATAGAATAATACTATAAAAAAAACCTACCTCTTCTCTGCTTATCTCACGCCTCACCATCTCCTTTGCAAACTCTCATGCCTAACCCCCTCCCTCATAGCTCTTACACGACAATACCATCACCAAATAACTTCACCATTACCAAATATCCTCACCTCCTCATCCCACATCTCACGCTATCATCCCACCCTCACCATCATCACGATCATAGACGCATCACCATCATCATCGCTCATCAGCATCATTAAAGCCAAATTAGTATTTCTCTTATTTATTTTATTTTATTTCTTTTGTTTTTAGCTTATTGTTGAACATGAAAGCTTTGGTTAATTGCTGTGATTTTATTTTTAATATGAGTAAGTAATTCCCTTGTACTTAGTATAATCTATTTGAAACCACGCTAAATTAATTATTTTGAAACAAGTTTTATACTTTATTGTCTACTTGACTTTTATTCTTGATTCTGTAATGATTAGTGCTTATCGTTTATGATATTCGCATTAAATTAATTAGAATGCAAACTAGTTAGTTTCATACGAATTCATATGATAGTTTAAAAGGCTTTAGTATGTAAAAGTTATAGTCTTTTAGGCATAAGTACCATCCTAATTAGTTATAGATGGCTCAAACTCATATCTTTTAATTAGGTAATTATTATAGATCTTTATTAAATCAATTTGTTGGTAAATTAATTACAAGGTATTAAATGATATTTTTCTAATAATTAATGCTCTAGTTTGATTAAATTCTTGCGCTGGTGTCAGGATTATATTAGAATGCATTCTAATTAATCTAATGCAAATATCATAAACTAACTAGTAGGGTTTATATTAGGACTTGGCCTAAATAAACTATAATATAAGGAAAAACGGGAAAGATTCACTAGTGAGTGTCTTCTATAGTCTAACTCATGGATAAATCGATTTGTGTGTTGATGATAAATATTCATTTGCATGGTGGAAATAGATTATGCTAAGTATTTTTTATTAATTTGGTATCTTTGATAATTATTTCTTGCTTTTTAGTTAATTTCTCTAGTTTGTCAAATTTAATTCTTAAATTTATAAGTTTTAATATAAATTTCGTTTCCCCCCCCCCCAAAGAATAGTCTTTTAGAAGTGACTTAGTGATTTTAGATTAGTTATATTTTGGTTTTTAGGGTGATTAAAATTTGCACATTTATTTTCTATTCTACTTTGCCATTTATTTACCGGTTTGTTACAAATTAGGCTAAAAGTAGTCCCTTTTGTGTTTTTTCATATTTTATTCCATTTTAAGGTTTGTATAGTATCCTAATATTCCTATATTTAATTTTGGAATATTCGGAAATTATTTGATAATTGTTCAGAATTATTTTGTGAATTGGATATGTGCAGGTTTTTATTTTAATAGATCTGAAAATTACGTTTTTAATTTTTATTTTACATTTTTTGGGTTTTATTAAGTCTATAAAATTATATTTTAAAATCTGGGTAATTTTGTATTTATTTTTGTATTTATATTAGGGCAGTTTATTATTTCTCTAATTTTATATGTTATTTTCTGTTTTAATTTTCTGTGGTTAATTTTATGTTTTATTTTTTCTGAATTTAATTACATATAATTTTGGATACATAAAGTTATAAACTTGCATAATATTAATTTAGATTACTTCCTGTGATTTTTAATATTAATTTTCTGCTTGTTACTTTCTGTTTTAATTTTCAGTCTAATATTGTGTGATTATTTCTGTTTTTATTTTTCCAGAATATTTAGGGTAGCTATTTACTGTTTTTATTTCCAGAATTAAATTTAGAATATTTAGGGGCATTATTAAGTAATTTTTCCAGATTTTTACTTGTTTAATTTGATTTGTTTTAGTGATATAAAGAGAAAGTAAAATAAATCAAAGTAGGAAATTTAATTAGATTTAAACAAGCATACTATCATAATCTTTTCTCGTGGGATCGATCCCTAATTTATTATGCTATAAATATTATTTATAAATTAAAGTAGTAGTTTAATTTGTAGCTCTACAATAAACTTTAAAAATTTTGGCACCGTTGCCGAGGCAAGAAAATAAAATCGTTAGTTTGCTTCTACTTAATTTTACTACTTTTATTGTTTTGTTTTAACCCTAGTATTTTATTTTTGTAGGTTGTTTTAGTTTATGAGATTGAGGTGTGGTCGTATGATTGAAGAGAAAAAGGAGCATACGTTTGAAGTGTCTGAAAGTAAAGTAAGTGATTCTAAATCTGTAAGCTCCGAATCAATAAGTTGTGAAGTTTTTAAAATTGAGATGGCTACTTTGCATGAACTTGTTGCACCTAATCTGCAAACTCAACCTTTGTCTATTACTTATCCTGTTTTAGACCGATCACTTAAGCTTAGCTCTAGATTTTTAAATTTACTGCCTAAGTTTCATGGATTGCCTAGTGAAGAACCATATCGTCATATTAAAGAGTTCATTATTGCATGTTCAACCATGCAACATGAGGGTATCACCTAGGACCAAATTACATTGAGAGCCTTCTTTTTCCGCTTCAGGATAGGGCCAAAGACTCGTTATATTACTTGCCCCCACAACATTCACTACTTGGACCCAAGTTCATAAAGCATTTTTAGCAAAATTTTTTCCAGCATCTAGAATTGGATCCATTAGAGAAGAAATATGTGGAATTAAACAAATGAATGGGGACACTTTCCATGAGTATTGGGAACGTTTTAATATATTATGTAGTAGTTGTCCCCAACCTCAAATTTTTGAACAATTGTTGATTCAATATTTCTATGAAGGTTTATTACCTATAGATAGAAACATGGTGGATACTGCTAGTGGGGGGGGGGCTTTAGTTAATAAGACTCCAACTCAGGCTAGGAAATTGTTTAATATCATGGCGTAGAACGCTCAATAATTTGGAACTAGGGAACCCCCAATTTAGGAAGGTCAATGAGCTAAGTTTAGGTCCATCTGTAGAGACCCAGTTGTATGTGGTATTTGCTATTTAAAGGGACATGCTACTGATGCACGCCCTACACTTCAAGGGGGTGATGTGAATGCTATGTTTTCTAACCAAGGTCAAAGAAAGTATGACCCATACTCCAACACTTATAATGAAGGATGGAGAGACCACCCTAACCTTAGGTTTGGACCTAATAACAACCCCGTAGGTTTTGACCAACCATCACGTCAACCATCTATTTAGGATAGAACAAATTTCCTTTTAGAGCAAGTCATAAAAAAGATGGATGACCAGAAAAAGGAGGTTGACACTAAGATTTCAGAACATAGAGATGACTCTTGAATAGGTCCAGGAGAGACAGACTGCTATTGATACCATAGTTAGCAACCTCCAGGCCCAAATACAATATAGATTGCCATCTCAACCATTCTAGAACCCAAAGGAAAATGCGATGCCATGACACTTAAGAGTGGGAAAGAATTGAAGGAACCTAGGAAGAATAGAGAGGTAGAGCATGAAATAGAGGTCACCAAACCTGAGCCTCACCAAGATCAAGACGCCACCTCTAACGTTAAGGAAGTAGGTGAGGATAAGAAGAAACCTTACAAGCCACTACCACCTTTTCCTAGTAGACTGAGAGGGAAAACCCCTAAGGTAGATGAGGCAAACCAAGAAATCTTAGAAAGATTTAGGAAGGTAGAGATTAACATTCCTCTCATGGATGCCATAAAGCAGGTTCCTCATTATGCCAAGTTCCTTAAAGAGCTTTGAACTGCAAAACGTAAACTGAATGGGAACGAAAAGGTAAATGTAGGGGGAAATGTATCTGCTGTTTTCCAAAAGAAGCTTCCTCGTAAATTTAAGGACCCAGGTGTATTCTCTATTCCTTGTAAAATTGGAAACCTCTCCTTCGATAGAGTTATGCTTGATTTAGGAGCTTCCATTAATGTGATGCCTAGGTCCATTTATAACAAACTACACTTAGGAAAGTTAAAGAAAACTGATTTAATCATTCAGTTAGCTGATAGGAGTAATGCGTACCCAGATGGAGTTTTAGAAGATGTCTTAGTCTAAGTCAATAAGCTTGTTTTTCCTGTTGACTTTTATGCATTGGACACAGGTGATGCATACCATGATGTTCCCATATTGCTTGATAGACCATTTCTTAAAACATCTAGGACAAAAATAGATGTGCATGCAGGAACACTGACAATGGAATTTGATGTTGAAATTATTAAGTTCAATATTTTTGAAGTTATGAGATTTCCTACTGATGTGAACTATCTGTGTGCACTTGATGTCATTGATGAATTGTCCCAAGATGTTTATGAACTGCCTCATGATGTTAAAATGTTAACTGTACTTACTCAAGGTTTGGATCAGTTTGTGTTTCATAATGTGCCTTACCATATTAATAATGAGTTAGTGGGCAGCATAGAGTCTTTGTTGCAATTACATGTAGTTGACAGACCTAGGAAGTTAGAATTGTCTGAAAGTCACACGAAGATGCTACCCTCTCGCATTTCACCCCCTAAGCTAGAACTAAAGCCATTGCCTGAAAATCTTAAGTATGCTTATTTAGGAGATGATGAGACCTTACATGTTATAATCTCTTATGCACTTACATCTGAACAGGAGGATAAACTTATTAGGGTGCTTAGAGAACATAGTGAAGCGTTAGGGTGGACTTTAGTAAACCTCAAAGGACTTAGTCCCGCATTATGGTTCACATAAAATCACATTAGAATCAGATGCTAAGCCTAAGAGAGACCCTCAGCGTAGACTAAATCCACCTATGATGGAGGTAGTTTGAAAAAAAATTCTTAGGTGGTTAGACGTTGGAGTAATATACCCCATCACTGATTCTGAGTGGGTTAGTCATATCCATGTGGTTCCTAAAAAGGGGCGGAACAACATTAGTGCAGAACAAGGAAGGTGAGTTAATACCTACTAGAGTCCAGAGTGGTTAGACAGTGTGCATTGACTATAGGAAGCTTAACCAGGCCACAAAAAAGGACCATTTTTCATTGCCCTTTATGGACCAGATGTTAGAGAGATTAGCTAGGAGGTCACATTATTGCTTTTTGGATGGATATTCAGGTTCCATTCAGGTTCCATTCAGGTCCCTATAGCTCCTGAGGATTAGGAAAAGACCACTTTTACCAATCCTTTTGGCACAAATGCTTTTAAAAGGATGCCTTTTGGTCTATATAATGCTCCTGCAACATTTCAAAGATGTATGATGCGTATTTTTTCTAATTTTATCGACAAAATTATCAAAGTTGTCATGGAGGATTTTACTATACATGGTGATTCATTTGATAAGTTCTTGCATCATCTTATGTTAGTACTCAAGCGTTGTATTGAGACTAATTTGGTGCTTAACTTTGAAAAGTGTCACTTCATAGTGGAGCTTGGAGTAGTACTACGACATGTAGTGTCATCCAAGGGATTTGAGGTTGATAAGGCTAAAATAGAAATCATTCAATCTTTGCCCTATCCACAGTGTGTCAAGGAGGTGAAGTCATTTTTAGGTCATGTTGGGTTTTATAGGAGATTTATCAAGGATTTTTCTAAGGTTGTCTCTCCTTTATGTGCTTTACTTACAAAAGATGCTTTATTTGATTTTAATGAGGACTGTGGGAGAGCCTTTGACCAATTAAAGTTGAAATTGACTACGACTCCTATAGTACAACCCCCTAACTGGGCTTTGCCTTTTGAACTGATGTGTGATGCTAGTGATAAGGCAGTAAGGGAAGTCTTAGATCAAAGAGTAGGGAAGGTACCTCATGTGATGTATTATGCTTTTAGCACTTTTGAACCAGCATGGTGTAACTACACTACTACAGAAAAGGAAATGTATGCAGTTGTTTTTGCTCTAGAAAAGTCTCGTCCTTATTTGCTGGGTGTTAAAGTTACTATTTATACTTATCATTCTACTGTTAAACATCTGTTAAGTAAGAATGACTCAAAACCTTGATTGATTAGAAGGGTCCTACTACTGCAAGAATTCCAATTGGAGATTAAAGATAAACCACGAGTTGAAAATTTAGTAGCTGACCATCTAAGTAGGTTGGACAATGGGGAGTGTGGGAATCCATTAAGTGATTGTTTCCCAGATCAGACTTTATATGCTATCACTAATAGGCTACCTTGGTATGATAATATGGTTAATTATATAGTAACCAAACCCTTCCCTATAGACTTGTCTAGAGCCCAAAAGGAGAAGATAAGAGCTCAATCTAAGTACTATACTTGGGATGACCCATATTTATGGAAATTTTATGGAGATCAGATTATAAGGCGTTGTGTAGATGACAGTGAATTTCATTCAATCTTAACTTTCTCTCACTCTTCTGAAAAGTGGGGGACATTTTGGACCCAAAAGAACGACATACAAAGTTCTTGAATGTGAATTTTATTGGCCTACTATTTTTAGGGATGCCTATGAATTTTGTAAAAGATGTGAAGCATGCTAGAAGACAAGTAATTTATCTAGAAGGAATCAAATGCCTCTGTATAATGTGTATGTTTGTGAGATTTTTGATGTATGGGTTGTTGATTTTATGGGACTTTTTCCCCCTTCTTTTTGTTTTACTTACATTTCTATGCTTGTTGACTATATATATAAGTGGATAGAAGCTATGGCTACTAGAGCTGATGATGCTAAAACTGTGGTGAAATATGTTAAATCTCTCATTCTGCATATATATGGAGTTCCTAAAGCAATCATCAGTGATAGGGGAACACATTTTTGTAATAGAGCCTTAGGTGCCTTGCTAGCCAAATATCATATAACTCTTAAGGTGTCTACTGGTTACCATTCCCAAACAAATGGCCAAGCTAAAATCTCCAATAAAGAGATTAAGGGCATATTAGAAAAGGTTGTTAGACCAGATAAGAAAGATTGGAGTCTTAGGTTAGAGGAAACTCTCTGGGCCTATAGGATTGCATATAAGACACCTATAGGTATGTCACATTATAGTTTAGTTTTTGGTAAAGCATGTCATCTCCCTATAGAACTAAAGCATAAATCATATTAGGCTGTCAAGCAGTGTAGTCTACATTATGACATAGCAGGAAAGGAGCTTAAGTTGCAATTGCAGGAATTAGAAGAGATTCGCCTGGAAGCCTATGACAATTCAGTGATCTACAAAGGTAAAGCCAAAACTTTTCATGATGCTAAGTTTAGTAGGAAAGAATTTCAGGTGGGTGAAAAAGTGTTGTTATTCAATTCAGAATTGAGACACTTTCCTGGTAAGTTGAACTCTAGGTGGCTAGGACCTTTTATGATAGTAAAGACATATCCAACATGAATTAAGTGTGGAGGGGCGCATCTTGCATTTAGTTCTTGCAGTATTCATTCTTGAAAAAAAATTTGATTTTCTTATAAATAATGCGTGACTATGAGTTTATGCTAGGCTTTTTTGCTTAAATTTTTTTTCTTAGCTATTTTTTGTTTATTCTTCTATGAGTGAGGACTTCTGAGCATGCTAACTGTCATTCAAGGAAGTTTGAGTTGACCCTCATATATCTCTTTAATGAGTAACTGTCATGATTATCCATCTTACTTGATCATATTATATAGCTGCTTCAGAGGCAATAAAATAATGACCTAGTCCATTTCCTAGACTATTGAATTAGTAGAATAACTCATTAAAATTGTAACTTTTCTTGTTTGAAAAAAAAGAAAAAAAAGAAAAGAAAAGAAAAAAAAGTTAGATTACTAACATGGGTAGGAATAAATTGTTGGAAGAGTCATGTCCCTTTTTGGGCCGATCAATAATTCGTACCAAACTAACAGTCAGTAAATAAAAAAATAAAATAATGATGAGAATAAACTGTTAACTCCAGCACCTCTATTCGGGTGAGTGTGAGACAAGGGGTGCTTAATTTCTAAGACCCTATATGAGCTTCAAATATGTGCGCAACAGGATTTTGAAAAAAAATAAAAAAGAAGAAGAAGAAGAAGAAGAAGAAGAAGAAATTGCAAGGCAAGTTTAGAATCAATTTAATGAGTTATTCCTGATAGTTCAATTGTCTCTGTAGGCATACCATACTTCAATTTTTCAATCATAAACTTTTTAGACGTCTTGATCGGTATATGCGTGCTTAAAAGAGATGGATGATTACTTCATTAAAGAAATGTTGTGAGACTGATGAAGAAACTCTTTGATAGTAGTTGGATGTTTAGTAGTTATTCACTTGTTGGAAGGAAAACTAATTAATTTTGAATAAAACTGTTTTTAAAGCAAGCCAATGCCTAGCATAAATATCATATTTATGCATGACTTTATAAAAAAGAGGGGGTCATTTTTACGTCGAGTCCCAAATTTCTTTGCACGAGGACATCCAAAGTCTAACTGTGGGGGAATTTGTTAAGTCAATTTATGCATGTTTTTAATAATTATTTTGATTATATTATATATATTATTTTGTCTAATTTACTTTATTTTATATATTTTTAGGTTAAGCATTAATAAAGAAAGAGGAGAAGAGAAGACGTTGAAGTTTGGGTTTAATTGAAGGATTCTAGTTGAATTATCAAGGGGGTCCAAAAAAATAATGAATTATGAAAAACATTATTTTCATAAGGATTTATTTGGGTTTGGATTATAAGATTATTACTCCTAATTGAAGAGAAATTAGAAGATTTGAAAGAGAAGAAGTTCAAAGAAGAAAACCCTAGTAGAATAATACTATAAAAAAAAACCTACCTCTTCTCTACTTATCTCACGCCTCACCATCTCCTCTGCAAACTCTCACGCCTAACCCCCTCCCTTAACCCCCTCCCTCACAGCTCTTACACGGCAATACCATCACCAAATATCCACACCTCCTCATCCAACATCTCACGCTATCATCCCACCCTCACCATCATCACGATCACAAATGCATCACCATCATCATCGCTCATCAGCATCATTGAAGCCAAAGTAGTATTTCTCTTATTTATTTTTTATTTTATTTTATTTAATTTCTTTTGTGTTTAGTTTATTGTTAAACATGAAAGCTTTGGTTAATTGTTGTGACTTTATTTTTAATATGAGTGAGTAATTCCCTTGTACTTAGTCTAATCTATTTGAAACCATGCTAAATTAATTATTTTGAAACAAGTTTTATACTTTATTGTCTAGTTGATTTATATTCTTGATTCTATAACGATTAGTATTTATTATTTACGATATTCGCGTTAGATTAATTAGAATGCATGCTAATCAGTTTAATACGAATTCATATGATAGTTTAAAAGGCTTTAGTTCCTACAAGTCTTAGTCTTTTAGGTATAAGTATCACCCTAATTAATCATGGATGACCCAAACCCATCTTTTTTAATTAGGTAATCATTATAGATCTTTGTTAAATCAATTTATTGGTAAATTGATTACAAGGCGTTAGATGATGTTTTTCTAATAATTAATGCTTTAGTTTGATTAAATTCTTGCACTGGTGTCAGTATTATCAAAACTAGTAGGGTTTATATTAGGGCTTGACCTAAATAAACTATAATATAAGGAAAAATGGAGAAGATCCGCTAGTGGGTGTCTTCTACAGTCTAACTCATGGATAAATCGATTTGTGTATTGATGATAAATATTAATTTCCATGATGGATATAGATTATGCTAAGTATTTTTCATTAATTTGGTATCTTTGATAGTTATTTCTTTCTTTTTAGTTAATTTCTCTAGTTTGTCAATTTTAATTCTTAAATTTATAAGCTTTAATATAATTTTTGTCTACCCCTCCCTTCAAAAAGAATAGTCTTTTAGGAGTGTCTTAGTGATTTTAGATTAGTTATATTTTGATTTTTAGGGTGATTAAAATTTTCAGATTTATTTTCTATTCTACTTTGTCATTTATTTACCGGTTTGTGAGAAATTAGGCTTAAAATAGTCCCTTTTATGTTTTTTCATGTTTTATTCCATTTTAGGGTTTATATAGTATCCTAATCTGCCTCTATTTAATTTCGTAATATTCGGAAATTAGTTGATAATTTTTCAGAATTATTTCGTGAATTGGATATGTGCTGGTTTTTATTTTAATAAATCTTAAAATTAATTTTTTAATTTTTATTTTTATTTTTTTGGGTTTTATTAGGTCTAGAAAATTATATTTTAAAATTTGGGTAATTTTATTATTTATTTTCGTATTTATAGTTTTGCAATTTATTATTTCTCTAATTTCATATTTTATTTTCTGTTTTATTTTTTTGAATTTAATTACATATAATTTTGAAGATATAAAGTTATAAACTTTCAGAATATTAATTTAGATTAATTCTTGTGATTTTTAATATTAATTTTCTACTTGTTAGTTTCTGTTTTAATTTTCAGTCTAATATTATGTGATTATTTCTGTTTTTATTTTTCCAGAATATTTGGGATAGCTATTTACTGTTTTTATTTCCAGAATTAAATTTAGAATATTTAGGGGTGATATTAAGCAATTTTTCTAGATTTTTACTTGTTTAATTTGATTTGTTTCTATAATATAAAGAGAAAGTAAAATAAATTAGAGTAGTAAATTTTATTAGAATTAAACTACTTCATTATCATAATCTTTCCTCTTGAGATTTATCCCTACTTTCTTATGCCATAAATATTATTTATAAATCGAAGTAGTAGTTTAATTTGTAGCTTTATGATAAGCTTTACAAATTTTGCAATTTGTTAAGTCATAATTTATGCATATTTTTAATAATTATTTTGATTATATTATATATATTATTTTGTCTACTTTAATTTATTTTATATATTTTTAGGTTAAGCATCAATAAAGAAAGAGGAGAAGAAAAGACATGGAAGTTCGGGTTTGATTGAAGGATTCTAGCGGAATTATCAAGTCGGTCCAAAAAAATAATGAATTATGAAAAATATTATTTTCATAAGGATTCATTTGGGTTTGGATTATAAGAATACCACTCCTAATTGAAGAGAAATTAGAAGACTTGGAAGAGAAAGAGTCTAAAGAAGAAAATCCTAGTAGAATAATACTATAAAAAACCTACCTCTACTCCACCTCTTCTTCTCACGCCACCCCTCTTCGCCTAATATCATCAACAGCAGCAAACCCCATCATCACCAACCTCCATCATCACCAACCTTCAACCTTTACAGCATCATACCCTCACCTAAGATCATCATCATCCCCTACATATCATCATCACCACCACACATCATCATCGTTCATCATCGCCATCAACGGCTTCCACAATATTATCGAGTAATATTGTTTTGTTTTGTTTTTTTTTCCTTTTTAAATTTTAGTTATTAAACATGAAGTATTTGAGTAAATTGTGTAATTTAATTTCAAATATAAGTGACTAATTTTTTTGTACTTAGTATAATCTATTTGAAACCATGCTAAATTAATTATTCTGAAACAAGTTTTATGCTTTAATGTCTAGTTCATTTTTATTCCATGATTCTATAACGATTAGTATTTATTGTTTATGATATTCGCGTTGGATTAATTAGAATGCATGCTAATTAATTTAATACAAATTCATATGATTGTTTAAAAAGCTTTAATATGTAAAATTTATAGTCTTTTAGGCATTAGAATCACCCTAATTGATCATGAATTGCTCAAACTCATCTCTTTTAATTAGGTAATCATTATAGATCTTTATTAAATCAAGTTGCTGGTAAATTGGTTACAAGGCATTAGATGATGTTTTTCTAATACCTAATGCTCCAGTTTGATTAAATTCTTACACTGGTGTTAGGATTATCAAACCTAGTACGGTTTATATTAGGGCTTGACCTAAATAACCTATAATATAAGAAAAAACGGGGAAGATCCACTAGAGGGTGTCTTCTACAGTCTAACTCATAGATAAATCGATTTGTCTGTTGATGATAAATATTAATTTGCATGGTGGATATAGACTATGCTAAGTATTTTTCATAAATTTGGTATCTTTGATAATTATTTGTTGCTTTTTGGTTGATTTCTTTAGTTTGTCAATTTTAATTCTTAAATTTATAAGTTTTAATATAAATTTTGTTTACCCCCACCCCAAAGAATAGTCATTTAGGCATGTTTTAGTGATTTTATATTAGTTATATTTTGGTTTTTAGTGTGATTAAAATTTTTAGATTTATTTTCTATTGTACTTTGCCATTTATTTATCGGTTTGTTAGAAATTAGGCTTAAAATAGTCCCTTTTGTGTTTTTTCGTGTTTTAATCCAGTTTAGGGTTAAGAAAGCATTCTAATTTGCTGGTATTTAATTTCAGAATTTTGAAAATTATTTGATAATTTTTCAGAAGCAAAATTATAAGTGTCTTGCTGCAAGAAACTTTTCAAATGTCTTTTTTTTCGCTTAAAATATATCTTATCATATATTAAATTGGAAAAAAAATGATATGTTTGAATAGTAGAAGGTTGTCAAAACTTATAAATTGTGTAAAATCATCTTTTCATACATAATCTTTCACATTTACAAAACTATACATGTGATATATCTTGCGGATAGAGTTGATCTAGTTAGGGTGTCAGTTTGTAGTTGTTGGCGTAATTAATGAATATTAAAGTTTTATAGCTCATAATAAGTTTTAATTAATGAAAATTTGGTGTTTTTAAGTCATAAAACATATTAATTTGAGTTACGACTGAACATTTAAGAGTGTTTTGTAGCAAGACATGTATTATTACCCTTTTCAGAATTATTTCATGAATTGAATACGTGCAGGTTTTTACCTTAATAATTCTGAAAAATTACGTTTTTAATTTTTATTTTATGTTTTTAGGGCTTTATTAAGACTAGAAACTTATATTTTAAAATCTGGGTACTTTTGTTATTTACTTTCATATCTATATTATTGCAATTTACTATTTCTATAATTTCATATTTTATTTTCTGTTTTAATTTTCTGCAGTTAATTTTCTGTTTTAATTTTTCTGAATTTAATTGCATATAATTTTGGAGATATAAAGTTATAAACTTGTAGAATATTAATTTAGATTACATTATGTGATTTTTAATATTAATTTTCTGCCTGTTATTTTTTGTTTTAATTTTCAGCTAATCTTATGTGATTATTTCTGTTTTTATTTTTCCAGAATATTTAGGATAGCTATTTACTGTTTTTTTTTTCCAGAATTAAATTTAGAATATTTGGGGGAAATATTAAGTAATATTTTCAAATTTTTACTTGTTTAATTTGATTTGTTTTAGTAATATGAAGAGAAAGTAAAATAAATTAGAGTAGTAAAGTTAATTAGAATTAAACTAGCTTATTATCATAATCTTTCCTCATGGGATCGATCCCTATTTTTCTATGCTATAAATATTATTTATAAATCAAAGTAGTGGTTTAATTTATAGCTCTATGACAAGCTTTACAAATTTTGGCGCCGTTGTCGGGGAAAGAAAATAAAATTTCTAGTTTGCTTCTATTTAATTTTACTATTTTTATTGTTGTGTTTTAACTCTAGAATTTTATTTTTGTAGGTTGTTTTAGTTTATGAGATTAAGGAGTGGTCGAATGATCGAAGAGAAAAAGGAGTATACATTTGAGGTGTCTGAAAGTAAAGTAAGTGATTCTGAATGTAAAAACTCCGAATCGATAAGTCATGAAGTTTTTAAAGTTGAGATGACTACTTTACGTGAACTTACTGCACCTAATTTGGAAACTCAACCTTTGTCTATTACTTATCCTGTTTTAGACCAACTACTTAAGCTTGACTCTTGATTTTTAAATTTGCTGCCTAAGTTTCATGGATTGCCTAGTGAAGATCCATATCACCATATTAATGAATTCATTATTACATGTTCGACCATGCAACCTGAGGGTATCACCCAGGACCAAATTAGATTGAGAGTCTTTCCTTTTTTTAGTTTAAGATAAGGCCAAAGACTGGTTATATTACTTGCCTCCTGTGACATTCACTACATGGACTCAAGTTCATAAAGTATTTTTAGAAAAAAAATTTGCAGCATCTAGAATTGGATCCATTAGAACAGAAATATGTGGAATTAAACAAATGAATGGGGAAACTTTCCATGAGTATTGGGAACGTTTTAATATATTATGTGCTAGTTGTCCCCAATCTTAAATTTCTGAACAATTTTTGATTCAATATTTCTATGAATGTTTATTACCTATAGATAGAAATATAGTGGATGCTGCTAGTGGGGAGCTTTGGTTAATAAGACTCCATCTCAAGTTAGGGAATTGTTTAATATCATGGCGCAAAACACTCAACAATTTGGAACTAGGGAACCCCAGTTTAGGAAGGTCAATTATCTCAGTTTAGGTCCATCTGTAGAGACCCAGTTGTCTCAGATGACTACTATGCTGAACAAACTTGTCACTGGAGGAGTTCAGAAAGCAGTGGTGTGTGGTATTTGCTGTTTAGAGGGACAAGCTACTAATGCATGCTCTACACTTCAAGGGGGTGATGTGAATGCTATGCTTTATAACCAAGACCAAAGGAATTATAACCCATACTCCAACACTTACAATGAAGGATGGAGAGACCACCCCATCCTTAGGTATGGACATAGGAACAACCCCCCACGTTTTGACCAACCATCACGTCAATCATCTGCTCAGGATAGAGCAAATTTTCTTTTAGAGCAAGTTATAAAATAGACAGATGACAAAAAAAAAGAGGTTGACACTAGGTTTCATAACATAGAAATAACTCTTAAATAGGTCCAGGAGAGACAGACTGCTAGTGATACCATAGTTAGCAACCTCCAGACCCAATTACAACATAGATTGCCATCTCAACTATTACAGAACACGAAGAAAAATGTGAGTGCCATGACACTTAGGAGTGGAAAAGAGTTGAAGGAACCTAGGAAGGATAGAGAGGTAGAGCATGAAATAGAGGTCAACAAACCTGAACCTAACCAAGATCAAGACACCACCTCTAATGTTAAGGAAGTAGGTGAGGATAAGAAGGAACTTTACAAGCCATTATCACATTTTCCTATTAGACAGAGAGGGAAAATTCCTAAGGTGGATAAGGCAAACCAAGAAATCTTAGAAACATTTAGGAAGGTAGAGATCAACATCCCTCTCCTAGATGCCATAAAGTAGGTGCCTCATTATGTCAAGTTCCTTAAAGAGCTTTGTACTGCAAAATGTAAACTGAAAGGGAATGAAAAGGTAAGTGTGGGGAAAAACATCTCTGCTGTTTTCCAAAAGAAGTTTCCCCCTAAATGTAAGGACCCAAGTGTATTCTCTATTCCCTATAAAATTGGAAACCTCTCTTTTGATAGAGCTATACTTGATTTAGGAGCTTCCATTAATGTGATGTCTAGGTCAATTTATGACAAACTACACTTAGGAGAGTTAAAGAAGACTGATTTAATAATTCAGTTAGCTGATAGGAGTAATGTATACCCATATGGAGTTTTAGAAGATGTCTTAGTCCAAATCATTGAGCTTGTTTTTCCTACTAACTTTTATGTATTGGACATGGGTGATGTGTTGTTGGTTTTTGAGTGGGTGGAAAAATAAACTAAAGAAAAGAGAAAACCTCAAGCACACGATTGTCGTTTGTAGTACTTTAAGGGTCGATCCACAGGGACGACGTTGAAATTATGGTAATTTAAAACAAAACGATTTAACTAATTAACTAAACTAAGTGATATTATTCAAAGCAATCTAACAACCTAATTCAACTAAACTCATCTAATCTACTAAATCAACTGATTCGACCAAACTACTAAATCAACTAATTGCTTCTAACTGAGAATTTAAACGACCTAAATGAACGAAGTAAACTAGACCTAAACTAAACCTTATATCAATTACCCAAACTCCACCCCAAAACCTAAAATCAACCGAGGCACATGAATTTGACTAAAACCACAAAGGGCAGGGAGGAACAAACAAAGCAAGTTATCACTAACCTAACATAACTAATCTAGCATAACCATATCCACCATCGATTACAGCCAGTCACTCAACAGCATAGCTCAACTTGAACAGCACCAGTAAAACAAAATCGAACCAGTAATAACCACAATCACTCTACCAAAAAATAATGTTATTGAATCAAAAACAAAATCGAACAGCTTCAGTAAAACCAAGAACAGAGTTAAAGAATCAAACCGAAACAATGCCGGGTTTCAACACAGGGGCGACATTCTTGCCTCTAGCCGAGCTCGAACCAGAGGAAGGGGAAATAAACCGAAACTACTAAACAACTTCAGGCCTCCTTGCTTTGCAGGTCATCCGTTTCATCAATGGTAGCATCGCCATTATCACCGAAACAGAACAGAACAAGGGAAGGGGAAATTGAATGAAATTGCTCAAATAAAACCCAAAAACTCTTGCAATTACAACCAGAATTCTTGATTAAACATTCGCAATTTGCAATACGAAACCTAATTACTTGGATTTAAAGGCTGCAAACTACGGGGCAATTGAAACCCTAAAACCGGAATTGACCTAAAATTTGAATGACTGAAAATGGAAACAAAATTAAACCTAACCATAAAATGGATTTTAAATCTAATCTAACCCTAAATTACCTAG
The DNA here is from genome assembly GCA_017589665.1 of Selenicereus undatus. Classification (NCBI taxonomy): domain Eukaryota; kingdom Viridiplantae; phylum Streptophyta; class Magnoliopsida; order Caryophyllales; family Cactaceae; genus Selenicereus; species Selenicereus undatus. The sequence goes on from JACYFF010019584.1 coordinate 91,883,950, forward strand.
CCTAAATTACCTAACCTAATTACCTCTTCAATGGCGTCTTCGGTTCCATTTATACCCGAACCCTTCGAATTCATGACCGTTCGATGCGTGGGTGCTGTGGACGATGGAGATGAAGGACAGTTGTGGTGGTGTGCTGGCATTGGCAGCGTGATTCGTGGGCTGGGAGTTGGGTTACAGAGAGAGAGACGAGGAGATAAAGACGAGGGAGGTGCGAGATGGCGATGGTGAGGACGAAGAGTTCTGGGTTTCTGGTTTCGGGGTTTTTGTGGGCTGGGGAAGCAGGGCAACGCGAGGAGAGAGAGAGTGAAGGGGAGGGGGTATTTAGCCCAGGGTCACGCGCACGACACATGGCGGGCTGGACCGGGTTTTTCCTCGGAACCGGTTCAACTCTGTTTTTGGGCCGGTTCTCTATTCTTGACATTTTCTTCGCCATTTTCTATCATTTTTTGCCATTTTTTCACATTTATTAAAAACTTGCAAAATAAAATAAAATCAGTTAAAAACCTAAAAAAATACGATTAAAACGAGCATAAAACAGGTGTAAAAGTACCTTAAAAATAGTACATTTTTGGCTCGAACATGATGCATGCCATGATGTTCCCATATTGCTTGGTAGACCATTTCTTAAAACATCTAGGACAAAAATAGATATGCATGTAGGAACACTGACTATGGAATTTGATGGCGAAATTATTAAGTTCAGTATTTTTGATGCTATGAGATTTTCTGCATATGTGAATTTTCTGTGTGCAATTGATGTAATTGATGAATTGTCCTAAGATGTTTATGAACTGTCTCATGATGATGAATGGTTAATTGTACTTACTCAAGGTTTGGATCAGTTTGTGTTTCATAATGTGCCTTACAATTTCAATAATGAGTTAGTGGGCAGCATAGAGTATTTGTTGCAATTGCATGCAGTTGACAGACCTAAGAAGCTAGAATTGTCCGAAAGTCACATAAAGATGCAACCGTCTCGCATTTCATCCCGAAGCTATAACTAAAGCCATTGCATAAAAATCTTAAGTATGCTTATTTAGGGGATGATGAGACCTTACCTATTATAATCTCTAATGCACTTGCATCTGAACAAGAGGACATACTTATTTTGGTGCTTAGAGAACATGGTGAAGCGTTAGGGTGGAATTTAGGAGACCTTAAAGGACTTAACCCCACATTATGTTCAGATAAAATCACATTAGAATCAGATGCTAAGCCTAAGAGAGACCTTCAGCAAAGACTAAATCCACCTATGATGGAGGTAGTTCAAAAAGAAATTCTTAAGTGGTCAGAAGTTAGAGTAATATGCCCCATCGCTGATTCTGAGTGGGTTAGTCCTATCCATGTGGTTCCTAAAAAGGGGCGGAACAACAGTAGTGCAGAACAAGGAAGGTGAGTTAATACCTGCTAGAGTTCAGAGTGGTTATAGAGTGTGTATTGATTATAAGAAGCTTAACAAGGCCACAAACAAGGACCATTTCTCATTGCCCTTTATGGACCAGATGTTAGACAGATTTACTGGGAGGTCACATTATTGCTTTCTGGATGGATATTTAGGTCATATTTAGGTCCCTATAGCTCATGAGGATCAGGAAAAGACCACTTTTACCTAGAAGATCACTTTTACCCATCCTTTCGGCACCTATGCTTTTAGAAGGATGCCTTTTGGTCTATGTAATGCTCCTGCAACATTTCAAAGATATATAATGAGTATTTTTTTTTCTGATTTTATCACTAAAACTATCGAAGTTTTTATGGATGATTTTACTGTACATGGATATTCATTTGATGAGTGCTTGTATCATCTTATGTTAGTACTTAAGCGTTGTATTGAGACTAGTTTGGTGCTTAACTTTGAAAAGTGCCAATTCATGGTGGAACATGGAGTAGTTTTAGGTCATGTAGTGTCATCCAAGGGATTAGAGGTTGATAAGGCTAAAGTCGAAATCATCCAGTCTTTTCCCTATCCACAGTGTGTCAAGGAGGTGAGGTCATTTCTAGGTCATGTTAGGTTTTATAGGAGGTTTATCAAGAATTTTTCTAAGATTGCCTTGCCCTTATGTATTTTACTTGTAAAAGATACTTTATTTTATTTTAATGAGTACTGTAAGAGAGCTTTTGACCAATTGAAGTTAAAATTGACCACAACTCCTATAGTACAACCCCCTAACTGGGGCCTGCCTTTTGAACTGATGTTTGATGCTAGTGATAAGGCAGTAGGGGCAATCTTAGGTCAAAGAGTATCGAAGGTACCTCATGTGATCTATTACGCATCTAAAACTCTTAACCCGGCACGGTGTAACTGTACTACTAAAGAAAAGGAAATGTATGCTGTTGGTTTTGCTCTAGAAAAGTTTCATCCTTATCTGTTGGGTGTTAAAGTTACTGTTTATACTGATCATTATACTATTAAACATCTGTTAAGTAAGAATGACTCGAAACCTGGATTGATTAGATGGGTCCTACTACTGCAAGAATTCTAATTAAAGATTAAAGATAAACCACGAGTTGAAAATTTAGTAGCTGACCATCTAAGTAGGCTAGATAATGGGGAGAGTGGGAATCCATTGAGTGATTATTTCCTTGATGACACTTTATATGCTATAACTGATATGCTACTTTGTATGTTGATATGGTTAATTATATAGTAACCAAAACCTTTCTTATGGACTTGTCTAGAGCCCAAAAGGACAAGATAAGAGCTCAATCTAAATATTATGTTTAGAATAAGCCATATTTATGGAAATTTTGTGGAGATCAGATTATAAGGCGTTGTGTAGATGACAGTGAATTTCATTCAATCTTAACCTTTTGTCACTCTTCTGAAAGTGGGGGACATTTTGGGCCCAAAAGAACGGCATACAAAGTTCTTGAATGTGAATTTTGTTGGCCTAATATTTTTAGGGATGCCTATGAATTTTGTAAAAGATGTGAAGCATGCCAGAAGATAGGCAATTTATCTAGAAAGAATCAAATGCCCCTGCATAATGTGTATGTTTGTGAGATTTTTGATGTATGGGGTGTTGATTTTATGGGACCTTTTCCCCCTTCTTTTGGTTTTACTTACATTGTTATTCTTATTGATTATGTATCTAAGTGGATTAAAGATGTAGCTACTAGAACTGAGGATGCTAAAACTATTGTGAAGCATGGCCAAGCTGAAATCTCCAATAAAGAGATCGACGGCATATTGGAAAAGGTTGTTAGACCAGATACGAAAGATTGGAGTCATAGGTTAGATGAAGCGCTCTGGGCCTATAGGAGTGCATATAAGACACCTATAGGTATGTCACCTTATAGGTTAGTTTTTGGTAAAGCATGTTCTCTCCCTATCGAATTAGAGCATAAATCATATTGGGTTGTAAAGCAGTGCAGTGTACACTATGACTTAGCAGGGAAGGAGCGTAAGTTGCAATTACAAGAATTAGAAGAGATTCGCCTGGAAGCCTATGATAATTCAGTGATCTACAAAAGTAAAGCCAAACCTTTTCATGATGCTAAGCTTAGTAGGAAAAAATTTCAGGTGGGAGAAAAAGTGTTGTTATTCAATTTAAAATTGAGACTCTTTCCTCGTAAGTTGAACTCTAGATGGCTAGGACCTTTTATGGTAGTAAAGACTTATCCACATGGTGTTGTTGAGAATAAATCCTTTGCTACTAACAAAATTTTCAAAGTAAATCGTCACAGGCTAAAAGACTTCTATGAAGGAGATTAGGTATGCTTAGTGAAGGAGATCCGACTAGAGGATCCATGAGCTCGTTTGCGTCGAGCCAACGACAGTAACCAAAGGCGCTGGTTGGAAGGGAACTCAACATGTTCTAGGAAGTACACATTTAATTTTACTCTTATCTTCGTTATTTCTAGTTTTTTTGCATGCATTGGGGACAATGCATGAATTAAGCGTGGGGGGTGCATCCTACATTTAATTCTTGCAGTATTCATTCTTAAAAAACAAATAATAAAAAAAATTTGTGATTTTCTTATAAATAATGCGTGACTATGAGTTTATGCTAGACCTTTTTGCTTAAGAAATTTTTTTTCTTAGCTACTTTTAGTTTATTCTTCGATGAGTGAGGACTTCTGAGCATGCTAACTGTTATTCAGAGAAGTTTGAGTTGATTCTCATATATCTCTTTAATGAGAAACTGCCATGATTATCCATCTTATTTAATCATAATACATATTCGCTTCAGAGGCAATAAAATGACCTAGCCCATTTCCTAGACTATTGAATTAGTAGAATAACTCATTAAAATTGTGACTTTTCTAGTTTGAAAAAAAAAAGAAAGGAGAAAGGAAAAAAAAAATAAAATAAAAAGAAAAAAAAGGTCAGATTACCAACATGGGTAGGAATAGGTGGCTCGGCACCTTTTCCCCTTAAGTTTAGGTCTCAAGTTGAGTCTTATGCACGGAGTAACCCATGTTGGGAGAGTCATGCCCCTATTTGGGCCGATCAATAACTTGTACTAAACTAACAGCCAAAAATAAATAAATAAATAAATAATGAAGAGAATAAATTGTTTGCTCCAGCACCTGTATTCGGGTGAGTGTGAGACAGGGAGTGTTTAATTTCTAAGACCCTACATGGGCCTTGAATATGTCTGCAATTGGAGTTTGAGGAAAAAAAAAGAAGAATTTTTTTTTTTTGCAAGGCAAGTTTAGAATCAATTTCAATGAGTTATTCCTTATAGTTCAATTATCTTTGTAGCCATACCCTACTTCAATTTTTCCATCATAAACTTTTTAAACCTGTTGATTGGTGTATGCGTTCTTAAAAGAGATGGATGATTATTGCTCTTGTTACTTCATTAAAGAAATGTTGTGAGCCTGATGAAGAAACTCTTTGACGGTAGTTGGATGTTTAGTAGTTATTCAATTGTTGGAAGGAAAACTAATTAATTTTGAATAAAATTGTTTTTAAAGCAAGCCAATACCTAGTATAAACATCATATTTATGCATGACTTTATAAGAAAGAAAGAGGGTAGTTCTTAGGTCGAGTCTCAAATTTCTTTGCACGAGGACGTCCAAAGTCTAAGTGTGGGGCAATTTGTTAAGTCATAATTTATGCATGTTTTTAATAATTATTTTGATCATATTATATATATTATTTTGTCTAATTTACTTTATTTTATATATTTTAGGTTAAGAATTAATGAAGAAATAGGAGAAGAAAAGACATGGAAATTACTAAGTACAAGGGAATTACTCACTCTTATTTTATATATTTTATATATTTTTAGGTTAAGCAATAATAAAATCAACTAGATAGTAAAGCATAAAACTTATTTCAAAACAATTAACTTAGCATAGTTTCAAATAGATTATACTAAGTACAAGGGAATTACTCATTCATATTAAAAATAAAATCACAACAATTAACCAAACCTTTCATGTTTAACCTAAACATATATAAAATAAAGTAAATTAGACAAAATAATATATATAATATAATCAAATTAATTATTAAAAACATGCATAAATTATGACTTAACAAAGTCTCCTACACTTAAACTTTGGACGTCCTTGTGCAAAGAAATCTGGGACTCGACCTAAGAACTACCCTCTTTCTTTCTTCTAAAGTCATGCATAAATATGATATTTATACTAGGTATTGGCTTGCTTTAAAAATAGTTTTATTCAAAATTAATTAGTTTTCCTTCCAATATGTGAATAACTACTAAACATCCAACTACCATCAAAGAGTTTCTTCATCAGCCTCACAACATTTCTTTAATGAAGTAATAAGAGCAATAATCATCCATCTCTTTTAAGCATGCATACACCGGTCAAGAGGTTTAAAAAGTTTATGATGGAAAAATTGAAGTATGGTACGGCTACAGAGACAATTGAACTAGAAGGAATAACTCATTGAAATTGATTCTAAACTTGCCTTATAAAGTTTTCTTCTTCTTCTTTTTTTTTCCCAAACTCCAATTGTGCACAGATTCAATGTCTATGTAGGGTCTTAGAAATTAAACACTCCCTATCTCACACTCACCCGAATAGAGATGCTGGAGCAAACAATTTATTCTCATCATTATTATTTTAAATTTTTTTTTTTGCTGTTAGTTTAGTACAAGTCATTCATTGGCCCCAAAAGGGGGCATGACTCTCCCAACATGGGTTAATCCATGCATAAGGCTCAACTTGAGATTTAAACTTAAGGGAAAAAGGTGCCAAGCCACCTATTCCTACCAGTGTTGGTAATCTAACATTTTTTTCTTTTGGTTTTTCTCTTTTTTCCTTTCACCTTTCCTTTTTTTTTCAGACAAGAAAAGTCATAATTTTAATAAGTTATTCTACTAATTCAATAGTCTAGGAACTAGGCTAGACCATTTTATTACCTCTGAAGTGGATATATAACATGATCAAATAAGATGGATAACTATGATAATTACTCATTAAAGAGATATATGAGAATCAACTCAAACTTCTCTAAATAACAGTTAGCGTGCTCAGAAGTCCTCACTTATAGAAGAATAAACTAAAAATAGCTAAGTAGATAAATTTTTAAGCAAGAAAGCCTAGCATAAACTCATAGTCATGCATTATTTATAAGAAAATCCTTTTTTTTTTTAAAGATTGAATACTGTAGGAACTAAATGCAGGATGCACCCCCCACACTTAATTCATGCATTGTCCCCAATGCATGCAAAAAGATAAAAATAATGAAGATAAAAGTGGGATTAAATGGGTACTTCCCTAAATAAACGTTGGGTTGCCTCTCAACCAGCGCCTTTGTTTACTATCGTTGTCTCGATGCAAACGAGTTCATGGATCCTCTAGTCGGATCTCCTCCACTAAGCATACATGATCTCTTTCATAGAAGTGCTTTAGACTGTAACCATTTACTTTGACAATTTTATTAGCAGCAAAGGATTTAATCTCAACAGCACTATGTGGATAAGTCTTTACTACCATAAAAGGTCCTACCCATCTAGAGTTCAACTTACCAGGAAAGAGTCTCAATTTTGAGTTGAATAACAACACTTTTTCTCCCGCCTGAAATTCTTTCCTACTAAGCTTAGCATCATGAAAAGCTTTGGCTTTACCTTTGTAGATCACTGAATTGTCATAGGCTTGTAAAGCTTGTCGTAGGGCTCCAAGTTTAACCACTATTTTGATTTATAAATAATTTTTATAGCATAGGAAAGTAGGGATCGATCTCACGAGGAAAGATTATGTCAAAAGGCTAGTTTAGTTCTAAATGATTTTACTACTCTAATTTATTGTTTCTACTCTTTATAATTCTAAAATAAATCAAATGTAATAAATAAAAATCTAGAAAAATACCTAATAATACTTCTAAATATTCTAAATTTAATTCTGGAAATAAAACAGTAAGTAGCTATCCTAAATAATCTAGAAAAAATAAAAAAACAGAATAATAACACAATACCCAACAAAAAATGAAAACAAAAAATAACAAACAAAAAATTAATATTAAAAATCACAAACAGTAACCTAAACAAATATTCTTCAAGTTTATAAGCTTATAACTCCAGAATTAAAACTAAATAATTTCAGAAAAATTAAAGCAGAAAATTAACTATGGAAAAATGAAATAGAAAATTAAACATGAAATTAGCAGAAAAATAAACTGCACTAATATAAATACAAAATTAATTAAGGACTTAATAAAACCTAAAAAACACGAAATAAAATTAAAAAAATGCAATCTTCAGATTTATTGAAATAAAAATCTGCACATAGCCAATTTGCGAAATAATTCTGAAAAATTATCAAATAATTTCAAAAAATTCCAAAATTAAATAGAGGCAGATTAGGACACCATATAAACCCTATTATGGATTAAAAACTGAAAAAGAATGAAAGGAACTATTTTTAGCCTAATTTCTAACAAACCGGTAATTAAACGGCAAAACAGAATATAAATCAAATCTGAAAATTATAATCACTCTAAAAATCTAAATTTAACTAATCTAAAATTACCAAGACACTCCTAAAAGACTATTCTTTGGTGGGGGGGTGGTAAATGAAATTTATATCAAAGCTAATAATTGAAGAATAAAAATTGACAAACTAAACAAATTAACTAAAAGTAACAAATAATTATCAAAAGATATCAAATTTATGAAACATTCTCAGCATAATCTATATCCACCATATAAATTAATATTTAACATTAACACACAAGTCGATTTTATCCATGAGTTAAACTGTAGATGACACCCACCAGCGGATCTTCCCGTTTTTTCGTATATTATAGTTTAATTAGGTTCAGCCCTAATATAAACCCTACTAGTTTTGATAACCCTTACACCAGCGCAAGAATTTAATCAAACTAGAGCATTGCGTATTAGAAAAACATCATCTAACGCTTTGTAACCAATTTACCAGCAAATCGATTTAACAAAGATCTATAACGATTACCTAATTACAAGAGATGGGTTTGAGCCATCCATGACTAATTAGAGTGATACTAATGCTTAAAAGACGATAACTTTTACGTATTAAAGCCTTTTAAACTATCATATGAATTCGTATTAAACTAACTAGCATGCATTCTAATTAATATAATACGAATATCATGAACGATAAACACTAATCGATATAGAATCATGAATTCAAATCAACTAGACAATAAATCATGAAACTTGTTTCAAAATAATTAATTTAGTATGGTTTCAAATAAATTATACTAAACACAAGAAAATTACTCACTCATATTAAAAATAAAATTTCATAAATTACCCAAATACTTCATGTTTAATAATAAACTAAACACAAAAAAAATATCAAAGTAAAAAAAGAAAGAAGAAAATAGGGTGGCGTGAAGCCTTGGCTTATTTTTCTCAGATGATGATGATGATTGATGGTGATGATCGCGACAATGGAATGAACGTTGGTGATGATGAGGTTGATGGAGATAATATATGATGCTGGTAGAGGCGTGTAGGTGAGAGGGTGGGATGATTATGGTGATGATGATGAGAAGTGAGGGATTATTGGCTGTCGTGGCTCTTGGTGAAGGGTTGAGGTGTGAGGTCTCTTATTTTTAAGGAAAAGAAGGTGTGTCGTGGGTCTTGGTTTTTAGGGTTAGGTGTGTGTGGGATTGTGCCATGGCTTCATGTCTAATGAAATGGTGATGATGCATGATTTTATGGTGGGGAAGGTAGCTAGGGTTTTTTTTCCTTAGACTCCTTCTCCCCCAAGTCTTCTAGCTTCTCTCCAACTCTTGTAACCCTAGCCCAAATAAATAATTATGGAAATAATATTTTCCGTAAATTATTATTTTTGGACCGTCTTGATAGCCAAGCATGTAAAACCCGAACTTCGACGTCTTCTCTTCTCCTCTTTATTTAATTAATGCTAATCCTGAAAAATATATAAAATAAAGTAAATTAGACGAAATAATATATATAATATAATCAAAATAATTATTAAAATAATGCATGATTTTTGACTTAATAAATTCCCTCACACTTAGACTTTGGACGTCATCGTGCAAAGGAATCTTAGACTCGACCTAAAACCTTACCCTCTTTCTTTCTTATAAAATCATGCATAACTATGATATTCATACTAGGCATTGGCTTGCTTTAAAAACTGTTTTATTGAAAATTAATTAGTTGTTCCTCCTCCAAGTGAATAAGGACTAGACATCCAACTACCATCAAAGAGTTTATTTATCAACCTCACAACATTTCCTTAATGAAATAACAAGATCAATAATTATCCATCTCTTTTGAATATGCAGACACCGATCAAGAGGTCTAAAAAATTTAAAATAGAAAAATTGAGGTATGGTATGGGTATAGAGACAATTGAACTACGTAGAATAACTCATTGAATTGATTCTAACTTGCCTTGTACTTATTTTTCTGTCCTCTTTTTTTTTTTTCAAACTCCACTTGCGCACATATTTGAGATCCATATAGAGTCTTAGAAATTAAACACTCCATATCTCACACTCCCCCGAATAGAGGTGTTGGAGCAAACAATTCATTCTCATCTTTATTGACTATTAGTTTGGCCGAGTCATTCATCGGCCCAAAACGGGGCATGACTCTCTCAATCATGGGTTACTCCATACATAAGGTTCACTTGAGACCTAAACTTAAGGGGAAAAGGTGTCGAAGCACCTATTCCTACCCATGTTGGTAATCTAACCTTTTTTCCTTTCCTTTTTTACTTTTTTCTTCTTTTTTTTATTAAAAAAACAGGCAACAAAAGTCACAATTTTAATGAGTTATTCAACTAATTCAATAGTCTAGGAGATGGGTCAGGTCAGTTTATTGCCTCTGAAGTGGATATAATACATGATCAAATACGATGAATAATAATGACAGTCACTTAATAAAGAGATATATGAGGATCAACTCAAACTCCTTTGAAAGACAGCTAGCATGCTCAGAAGTCTTTCCTCATAGAAGAATAAACTACAAAATAGCTAATAAAACAAAAAAAAACATTTAAGCAAGCAAGCCTAGCATAAACTCATATCATGCATTATTTATAAGAAAAAAAAATTCTCGATTTTCTTTGATTTTTTTTTTTGTAAGAATAAATACTGCAGGAATTAAATACTATAGGATTAAATGCAGGATGCACCCCCCACACTTAATTCATGCATAGTCCCTAATGCATGCAAAAAGAAAGGAATAATGAAAATAAAAACAAAATTAAATAGGTACTTCCCTAAAAATGTTGGGTTGCCTCCCAACCAGCGCCTTTGTTTACCGTCGTTGGCTCGGCACTATGAAGCTCCTGGATCCTCTAGTTGGATCTCTTCCAATAGATCATCATTAATCTGGTAGGGCACTTTTTGAAACTCAGCATAATCAAGACTCTTAGTAAGCATAGTCAAAAATTCATCTTCATTGGATAAGTCATAAATATCTTAGGGCAACTCATCAATAACATCAAGTGCATACACGTAATTCACATCAGCAGAAAATCACATGGCATCAAAAATATTAAATTTAATCACTTCACCATCAAATTCTATGGTTAAGGCTCCTTCATACACATCAATTTTAGTCCTAGCTGTTTTAAAAAATGGCCTGCCAAGCAAGATGGGAAAATCATGAGATGCATCACCCATGTTCATCACATAAAAATCAGCAGGAAACACAAGTTCATTCACTTGGACTAAGACATCCTCTAACACTCCATCTGGGTAAATACTGCTCCTATCAGCTAACTGAATCACTAAACCAGTTTTCTTTAACTCCCCTAAGTTCAGTTTGCCATAAACAGACCTAGGCATAACATTAGTGAAAGCACCCAAGTCAAGCATAGCCTTATCAAAGTAAAGGTTTTCTATTTTACAAGGAACAGAAACCTCACCTGGGTCTTTGCACTTAGAGGGAAGTTTCCTTTGAAAAACTGCAGACACATTTTCCTCCACACTTACCTTTTCATTCCCTACTAACTTTCTTTTAGTGGAATATAATTCTTTCAAGAACTTTGCATGATGAGGCACTTGTTTAATGGCATCAAGGAGAGGTATGTTGATCTCTACCTTTTTTAATGTCTCTAAGATCTCTTGGTTAGCCTCATTCACCTTAGAAGTAGGGTTTCGAAATCTACTAGGAAAGGGTGGAATTGGCTTATAAGGCTATCTTTTCTTCTCTCCTATTTCCTTAGTAGTTTGATGAGAATCTGTATCTAACTCTGGTTCAGCCCCTTTGACCTCTAACTCAGGCTCAACCTCTCTACTCTTCCTAGGCTCTTGTAACTCTTTCACACTCCTAAGTGTTATGGCACTAACATTATCCTTAGGGTTAGGGTAAGGCTGAGATGGTAACCTATTTTGCATTTGAGCCTACAAGTTGCTAACTATGATATCAGTTGCAGCCAGTCTCTCTTGAACCTGCTTAAGAGTTGTCTCCAAAATTAGGAACCTATCATCCATCTGATTAAGTACTTGTTCAAGTAGGAAGTTGGTCCTATTTTGATTAGAAAGTTGATGAGTCATTTGGTCAAAACCAGGTGGATTGGTTTGAGGTCCATACCTAAGATTTGGGTGGTCTCTCAATCCTTCATGATAGGTGTTAGAATAGAGATCATACCTCATTTGACCTTGGTTAGAATAGATAGCATTAACATTTTCCTCTTGAAGTATAGGACATACATTAGTAGGATGCCCCTTTAGACAACAAATGCCATATATAACTGCTTTTTGTACTCCCCCAGTGACAATCTTATTTAACATAGCAGTAATGTAAGATAACTGATTCTCTACAGATGAACTAGAACTGATCTCATTAACCCTTTTCATTTGTGACTCCCTAGCACCAAACTGCTGAGTATTTTGGGCCATTAGATTGAATAAATTTGTAGCCTCTGCTGGGATTTTATTAACTAGAGCCCCCCTACTAGCAACATCAGCCATATTACGATCCATAGGAAGCAAACCCTCATAAAAATATTGAATCAACAACTGTTTAATTATTTGATGTTGGGGACAACTAGCACACAATTTATTAAATCTTTCCCAGTACTCACAAAAAGTTTCCCCATTCATTTGTTTGATTCCACATATATCCTTCATAATAGACCCAATTCGGGATGCTGGAAAAAATTTCTCTAAAAATGATTTATGCAATGCAATCCATGTAGAGAAAGATCCAGCAGGCATGTAATACAACCAATCTTTAGCATTACCAAGCAAAGAAAAAGGAAAAGCTCTCAACCTAATTTGGTCTTCAGGGATCCCCTCAGGCACCATAGCAAAGCATGTAATAAGAAATTCACTAATATGACAGTATGGGTCATCTCCAGCTAATCCATGAAACTTGGGTAATAGATTGATGAATCCAGAGTTCAGTTTTAGGGGTTTATCTAATGCAGCATAAGTAATAGACATAGGTTGAGTTTCAAAGTTAGGGGCAGCAAGTTCCCGAAGAGTAGACATTCTTACCTCTTTAATCTTAAGACTTACTGGTTTAGGATGACTCTCTTTGTTTTTGTCTACCAATGTTTGCTCCTTGTCCTCTCCAATTTCCTTACCACTGCTTAATCTCATACATTACGGGCAATCTACAAAAAATTAAACTACTAGGGTTAAAACAAAACAACAAAAGTAGTAAAATTAAATAGAAGTAAACTAGCAATTTTATTTTCTCTCTCCGGCAACGACGCCAAAATTTGTAAAGCTTGTCGTGGAGCTACAAATTTAACCCCTACTTCGATTTATAAATAATTTCTATAGCATAGGAAAGTAGGGATCGATCCCACGAGGAAATATTATGTCAAAAGGCTAGTTTAGTTCTAAATGATTTTACTACTCTAATTTATTGTTTCTACTCTTTCTAATTCTAAAATAAATCAAATGTAATAAATAAAAATCTGGAAAAATACCTAATAATAATTCTAAGTATTCTAAATTTAATTCTGGAAATAAAGCAGTAAGTAGCTATCCTAAATAATCTAGAAAAAAATAAAAAAATAGAATAATAACACAATACTCAACAAAAAATGAAAAAAGAAAATAACAAATGGAAAATTAATATTAAAAATAACAAACAGTAACCTAAACTAATATTCTTCAAGTTTATAAGCTTATAACTCTAGAATTATAACAAAAGAATTTCAGAAAAATTAAAGCAGAAAATTAACTGCAGAAAAATGAAACTGAAAATTAAATATGAAATTAGGAGAAAAATAAACTGCACTAATATAAATATGAAATTAATTAAAGACTTAATAAAACCTAAAAAAAAACAAAATAAAATTAAAAAAACGCAATTTTCAGATTTATTGAAATAAAAATCTGCACATAGCCAATTCGTGAAATAATTCTGAAAAATTACCAAATAATTTCCAAAACTTCCAAAATTAAATAGAGGCAGATTAGGACACCATATAAACCCTAGGATGGATTAAAAACTGAAAACGAATGAAAGGAACTATTTTTAGCCTAATTTCTAACAAACCGGTAATTAAATGGCCAAACAGAATATAAATCAAATATGAAAATTATAATCAGTCTAAAAATCTAAATTTAACTGATCTAAAATTACCAAGACACTCCTAAAATACTATTCTTTGGTGGGGGGTGGTAAATGAAATTTATATCAAAGATAATAATTGAAGAATAAAAATTGACAAACTAAACAAATTAACTAAAAGCAACAAATAATTATCAAAAGATTAACACACAAGTCGATTTTATCTATGAGTTAAACTGTAGATGATAACCACCAGCGGATCTTCCCCGTTTTTCCGTATATTATAGTTTAATTAGGCCCAACCCTAATATAAACCCTACTAGTTTTGATAACCCTTACACCAGCGCAAGAATTTAATCAAACTAGAGCATTACGTATTAGAAAAACATCATCTAACGCTCTGTAACCAATTTACCAACAAATCGATTTAACAAAGATCTATAAAGATTACCTAATTAAAAGAGATGGGTTTGAGCCATCCATGATTAATTAGGGTGATACTAATGCTTAAAAGACGATAAATTTTACGTATTAAAGCCTTTTAAACTATCATATGAATTTGTATTAAACTAAATAGCATGCATTCTAATTAATATAACACGAATATCATGAATGATAAACACTAATCGCTATAGAATCATGAATTCAAATTAACTAGACAATAAAGCATAAGACTTGTTTCAAAATAATTAATTTAGCATGGTTTTAAATAGATTATACTAAGCACAAGAAAATTACTCACTCATATTAAAAATAAAATTCCACAAATTACCCAAATACTTCTTGTTTAATTATAAACTAAACACAAAAAAATATCAAAGTAAAAATAGAAAGAAGAAAATAGGGTGGCGTGAAGCCGTGGCTTATTTTTCTCAGATGATGATGATGATTGATGGTGATGATTGCGATGATGGAATGAACGTTGGTGATGATGAGGTTGATGGAGATAATATATGATGTTGGTAGAGGCGTGTAGGTGAGAGGGTGGGATGATTATGGTGAACATGATGAGAAGTGAGGGATTATTGGCTGCCGTGGCTCTTAATGAAGGGTTGAGGCTTGAGGTCTCTTATTTTTAAGGAGAAGAAGGTCTGCCCTGGGTCTTGGTTTTTAGGGTTAGGCGTGCGTGGGATTGTGCCGTGGCTTCATGTCTCATGAAATGGTGAGGATGCATGATTTTATGGTAGGGAAGGTAGCTAGGGTTTTTTTCCTTAGATTCCTTCTCCCCCAAGTCTTCTAGCTTCTCTCCAACTCTTGTAACCCTAACCTAAATAAATAATTATGAAAATAATATTTTTCATAAATTATTATATTTGGACCGTCCTAATAGCCAAGCGTATAAAATCCGAACTTCGACGTCCTCTCTTCTCTTCTTTATTTAATTAATGCTAATCCTGAAAAATATATAAAATAAAATAAATTAGACGAAATAATATATATAATATAATCAAAATAATTATTAAAATAATGCATAATTTTTGACTTAACAAGGCTTCTAGGAGAATCTCTTCTAATTCTTGTAATTGCAACTTGCGCCCATTCCCTGCTAAGTCATAGTGTACACTGCACTGCTTTACAGCCCAATATGATTTATGCTCTAATTCTACAGGGAGAGGACATGCTTTACCAAAAACTAACCTAGAAGGTGGCATACCTATAGGTGTCTTATATGCAGTCCTATAGTTCCAGACCTCTTCATCTAACCTAAGACTCCAATCTTTCTTATCTGGTCTAACAACCTTTTCTAATATGCCCTTGATCTCTTTATTGGAGATTTCCGCTTGGCCATTTGTTTGGAGATGATAACTAATAGACACCTTATGAGTTACATGATATTTGGTTTTGTTACAAAAATGTGTTCACCTGCCACTGATGATTGTTTTAGGAACTCCATATCTATGTAAAATGAGAGATTTAACATGCTTCACAACAGTTTTAACATCATCAGTTCTAGTATCCATAGCTTCAATCTAGTTAGATACATAATCAACAAGAGCAATAATGTAAGTAAAACCAGAAGAAGGAAAAAAGGTCCCATAAAATCAACACCCCATACATCAAAAATTTTGCAAACATACACATTATGCAGAGGCATTTGATTCCTTCTAGATAAATTTCCTGTCTTTTAGCATGCTTCACATCTTCTGCAAAATTCATAGGCATCCCTAAAAATAGTAGGCCAATAAAATTCACATTCAAGAACTTTGTGTGTCGTTCTTTTGGGGCCAAAATGTCCCCCACTTTCAAAAGAGTGACAAAAGGTTAAGATTGAATGAAATTCACTGTCATCTACACAACGCCTTATAATCTAATCTCCACAAAATTTTTATAAATATGGCTCATCCCAAACATAATATTTAGATTGAGCTCTTATCTTCTCCTTTTGGGCTCTAAACAAGTATACAGGAAAGGTTTGGTTACTATATAATTAACCAATTCAGCGTACTAAGACAGCCAATCAGTGATAGCATATAAAGTCTCATCAGGAAAACAATCACTTAATGGATTTCCCACTCTTCCCATTGTCTAGCCTACTTAGATGGTCCGCTACTAAATTTTCAGCTCCTTGTTTATCTTTAATCTCCAATTGGAATTCTTGCAGTAGTAGTACTCATCCAATCAATCTAGGTTTTGAGTCATTCTTACTTAACAGATGTTTAATAGTAGAATGATCAGTGTAAACAGTAACTTTAACACCCAGCAGATAAGGACGAAACTTTTCTAGAGCAAAAACAACAACATACATTTTCTCTTCTGTAGTAGTGTAGTTACACTATGTTGGGTCAAGAGTTCTAGAAGCATATGAGGTACCTTCCCTACTTTTTAACCGAAGACTGCCCCTACTACTTTATCACTAGCATCATACATTAATTCAAAAGGCAGGGTCCAGTTAGGGGGTTGTACTATAGGAGTCGTGGTCAATTTCAACTTTAATTGATCAAAAGCTCTCTATAGTCCTCATTAAAATCAAATAAAGCATCTTTTGCAAGTAAAGCACATAAAGGAGAGACAATCTTAGAAAAATCCTTGATAAATCGCCTATAAAAGCCAACATGACCTAGAAATAACCTCACCTCCTTGACACACTGTGGATAGGGCAAAGATTGAATGATTTCCACTTTAGCCTTATCAACCTCTAATCCCTTGGATGACACTACATGACCTAAACTACTCTATGTTCCACTATGAAATGACACTTTTCAAAGTTAAGCACCAAATTAGTCTACATGCAACACTTAAGTGCTAACGTAAGATGATGCAAGCACTCATCAAATGAATCACCATGTACAATAAAATCATCTATGAAAACTTCCATAATTTTGGTGACAAAATCAGAAAAAATACTCATCATACATCTTTGAAATGTTGCAACAGCATTACATAGACCAAAAGACATCCTTCTAAAAGCAGAGGTGTCAAAAGGACAGGTAAAAGTGGTCTTTTTCTGATCCTCAGGAGCTATAGAGACCTGAATATATCCTGAATAGCCATTCAGAAAGCAATAATGTGACCTCCCAGCTAATCTCTCTAACATCTGGTCCATAAAGGGCAATGAGAAATGGTCCTTGTTTGTAGCCTTGTTAAGCTTTCTATAGTCAATGCACACTCTCCAATCACTTTGGACTCAAGTAGGAATTAGCTCACCTTCCTTGTTCTGCACTACTATTGTTCCCCCCTTTTTAGGAACCACATGGATATGACTAACCCACTCAGAATCAGCGATGGGGTATATTACTCTAGAATCCAACTACTTAAGAATTTCTTTTTGAACTACCTCCATCATAGATGGATTTAGTCTTCACTAAGAGTCTCTCTTAGGCTTAGCATATGATTCTAATGTGATTTTATGTGAACATAATATGGGGCTAAGTCCTTTAAGGTATGTTGAAGTCCACCCTAATGCTTCACTATGTTCTCTAAGCACCCTAATAAGTTTATCCTCTTGTTCAGATGTAAGTGCATTAGAGATTATAACAGGTAAGGTCTCATCATCCCCTAAATAAGCATACTAAAGATTTTCAGGCAATGGCTTTAGTTCTAGCTTAGGGAGTGAAATGCAAGAGGGTAGCATCTTCGTGTGACTTTCAGACAATTCTAGCTTCCTAGGTCTGTCAACTACATGCAATTGCAAAAAAGACTCTATGTTGCCCTCTAACTCATTATTAATATGGTACGACACATTATGAAACACAAACTGATCCAAACCTTGAGTAAGTACAGTTAACAATTCATCATTATGAAACAGTTCATACACATCTCTTGGGACAATTCATCAATCACATTAAGTGTACACAGATAGTTCATATCAACAGGAAATCTCATAGCATCAAAAATATTGAATTGAATAATTTTACCATCAAATTCCATAGTCAGTGCTCTTGCATGCACATCCACTTTTGTCCTAGATGTTTTAAGAAATAGTCTACCAAGTAATATGGGAATATCATGGCATGCATAACCCATGTCCAATACATAAAATTCAGCAGGAAAAACAAACTCATTGACTTGAACTAAGACACCTTCTAAAAGTCCATCTGCGCATGCATTACTCCTGTAAACTAACTGAATGACTAAATCAGTTTTCTTTAACTCTCCTAAATGTAGTTTATCATAAACGGACCTAGGCATCACATTGATGGACGCTGCTAAATCAACCATAACTCTATCAAAGGAGAGATTTCGAATTTTACAAGGAATAGAAAGTACACCTGGGGTCCTTACATTTAGGGGGAGGCTTCTTTTGGAAAACAACAGACATGTTTTCCCCCACACTTACCTTTTTGTTCACTTTCAGTTTATGTTTTGCAGTACAAAGCTCTTTAAGGAACTTGGCATAATGAGGCACCTACTTTATGGCATCTAGGAGAGGAATGTTAATCTCTCCCTTCCTAAATGTTTCTAAGATTTCTTTGTTTGCCTCATCTACCTTAGGCGTTTTCCCTCTCAGTCTACTAGGAAAAGGTTGTAGTGGCTTGTAAGGTTCATTCTTATCCTCACCTACTTCCTTAACATTAGAGGTGGTGTCTTGGTCTTGGTTAGGTTCAGGTTTGTTGACCTCTATTTCATATTGTACCTCATTGTTCCTAGGTTCCTTCAATTCATTCCCACTCCTAAGTGTCATGGCGCTCACATTTTCCTTTGGGTTCTGGAAAGGTTGAGATGGCAATCTATGTTGTGTTTGGGCCTGGAGGTTGGTAACTACGGTATCAGTAGCAGTCTGTCTCTCCTGGACCCATTTAAGAGTCATCTCTATATTTTGAAATCTAGTGTCAACCTCCTTTTTTTGGTCATCCGTCTTTTTTATGACTTGCTCTAAAAGGAAATTTGTTCTACGCTAAGCAGATGGTTGATGTGATGGTTGGTCAAAACCTAGGGGGTTGTTCCTAGGTCCATACCTAAGGTTAGGGTAATCTCTCCATCCTTCATTATAAGTGTTGGAGTATGAGTCATACTTCCTTGGGCCTTGACTAGAAAACATTACATTCACATCACCCCCTTGAAGTGTAGGGCACGCATCAGTAGCATGTCCCTCTAAACAGCAAATACTACACACCACTACTTTCGAAACTCCTCCAGTGACGAATTTGTTCAGCATAGCAGTGACCTGAGACAACCGGGTCCCTAAAGATGGACCTAAACTGAGCTCATTGACATTCCTAAACCGGGGTTCCCTAGTTCCAAATTGTTGAGTGTTTTGCGCCATGATATTAAACAATTCCCTAGCCTAAGCTGGAGTCTTATTAACCAAAGCCCCCCACTAGCAGCATCCACCATGTTTCTATCTATAGGTAACAAACCTTCATAGAAATATTGAATCAACAATTGTTCAGAAATTTGAGGTTGGGGACAACTAGCACATAATATAGTAAAACGCTCCCAATACTTATGGAAAGTTTCCCCATTCATTTTTTTAATTCCACATATTTCTTTTCTAATGGATCCAATTCTAGATGCGGGAATTTTTTTTTCTAAAAATGCTTTACGAACTTAGGTCCATATAGTGAATGTTACAGGGGATAAGTAATATAACCAGTCTTTGGCCTTATCCTGAAGTGAAAAAGGAAATACTCTCAATCTAATTTGGTCCTCGGTGATACCCTCAGGTTGCATGGTCGAACATGTAATATTGAACTCATTAATATGGCGATATGGATCCTCACCAGGCAATCCATGAAACTTAGGCAGTAAGTTTAAAAATCCAGAGCTAAGCTTAAGTGGTCAGTCTAATACAGGGTAAGTAATAGACAAAGGTTAAGTTTCTAAATTAGGTGCAGCAAGTTCACGTAAAGTAGTCATCTCAACTTTAATAACTCCACAACTTACCGATTCAGAGCTTACAGTTTCATAATCACTTACTTCACTTTTAGACACCTCAAATATATGCTTATTTTTCTTTTCGATCATGCGACCATTCCTTAATCTTATAAACTAAACCAACCTACAAAAATAAAAAAACTAGAGTTAGAACAAAACAACAAAAGTAGTAGAATTAAATAGAAGTAAACTAACGTTTTTATTTCCTTTTCCCGGCAACGGCGCCAAAATTTGTAAAACTTGTACTAGAGCTACAAATTAAACCACTACTTTGATTTATAAATAAGATCTACAATATAGGAAAGTAGGGATCGATCCCACAAGGAAAGATTATGATAATAAGCTAGTTTAATTCTAATTAAATATAATTTACTACTCTCATTAAATTTGTAAAGCTTTATGACTCTAATTTATACAACTACCCTATGCTATAAATCTTATTTATCCCCGTTGGTGGGTGCCTTCTATAGTCTAACTCATGGATAAATTGATTTGTGTGTTGATGATAAATATTTATTTGCATGGTGGATGTAGATTATGCTAAGTATTTTTCATAAATTTGGTATCTTTAATAATTATTTGTTGCTTTTTAGTTAATTTCTTTAATTCGTAAGCTTGAATTCTTAAATTTATAGTTATTAATATTAATTTCGTTTATCCCGCCCAAAAGAAAAGTCTTTTAGGAGTGTCTTAGTGATTTTAGATTAGTTATATTTTGGTTTTAGTGTGATTAAAATTTTTAGATTTATTTTCTATTCTAATTTGCCATTTATTTACCGTTTTGTTAGAAATTAGGTTTAAAATAGTTTCTTTTGTGTTTTTTCATGTTTTAATCCAATTTAGGGTTTACAAGTATTCTAAGTTTTTGCTATTTAATTTTGGAATTTTCAGAAATTATTTGATAATTTTTCAAAATTATTTCGTGAATTGAATACGTGCAGGTGTTTACTTTAATCATTCTAAAAAATTAAGTTTTTATTTTTTATTTTTCATTTTTAGGGTTTTATTAAGTCTGGAAAATTATATTTTAAAATATGGGTACTTTTCTTATTTATTTTCATATTTATATTAGTGCAGTTTATTATCTCTCTAATTTCGGATTTTATTTGTTGTTTTAATTTTCTATGGTTAACTTTTTGTTTAAATTTTTCTGAATTTAATTACATATAATTTTGGATATATAAAGTTATGAACTTGCAGAATATTAATTTAGATTACTTTTAGTGATTTTAAATATTAATTTTCTGCTTGTTATTTTCTGTTTTAATTTTCAGTCTAATATTGTATGATTATTTCTATTTTTATTTTTCCAAAATATTTAAGATAGCTATTTATTGTTTTTATTCCCAGAATTAAATTTATAATATTTAGGGGAAATATTAAGTAATTTTTCTAGATTTTTACTTGCTTAATTTGATTTGTTTTAGTAATATAACGAGAAAGTAAAATAAATTAAAGTAGTAAATTTGATTAGAGTTAAACTAGCTTACTATTATAATCTTTCCTCTTAGGATTGACCCCTACTTTCCTATGCTATAAATCTTATTTATAAATAAAAATAGTAGTTTAATTTGTAACTCTACGACAAGATTTATAAATTTTGGCGCCGTTGCTGGGGAAAGAAAATAAAATCGTTAGTTTACTTCTATTTAATTTTACTACTTTTATTGTTTTGTTTTAACTCTAGTATTTTATTTTTGTATGTTGTTTTAGTTTATGAGATTAAGGAGTGGTCGCATGATCGAAGAGAAAAAGGAGCATACATTTGAGGTGTCTGAAAGTGAAGTGATTTTGAATCTATGAGCTCCGAATCGGTAAGTTGTGAAGTTATTAAAATTGAGATGGCTACTTTACGTGAACTTGCACCTGATTTGGAAACTCAACCTTTGTCTATTACTTACCTTGTATTAGACCGACCACTTAAGCTTAACTCTAGATTTTTATACTTACTGCCTAAGTGTAAAAATTTGTAAAGTTTGTCGTAGAGTTAAAAATTAAACCGCTACTTTGATTTATAAATAAGATTTATAGCATAGAAAGCTATGGATCGATCCCACGAGGAAAGATTATGATAATAAGCTAGTTTAATTCTAATTAACTTTGCTACTCTAATTTACTTTACTTTATCTTTATATTACTAAAACAAATCAAATTAAACAAGTAAAATTTTGGAAAAATTACTTAATATTGCCCCTAAATATTCTAAATTTAATTCTGGAAACAAAAACAGTAATGAATAGCTATCCTAAATATTCTGGAAAAATAAAAATAGAAATAATCACACAATATTAGACTGAAAATTAAAATAGAAAATAACAAGTAAACAATTAATAATAAAAATCATAGAAAGTAACCTAAATTAATATTCTGCAAGTTTATAACTTTATATTTCCAAAATTATATGTAATTAAATTCATAAAAATTAAAATAGAAAATTAACTACAAAAAATTAAAACAGAAAATAAAATCTTAAATTAGAGAAATAATAAATTGCACCAATATAAATATGAAAATAAATAATAAAGCACCTAAATCTTAAAATATAATTTTCCAGACTTAATAAAACCCTAAAAATGTAAAACAAAAATTAAAAACATAATTTTTAAGAATTATTAAAGTAAAAACTTGCACGTATTCAGTTCACGAAATAATTCTGAAAAATTATCAAATAGTTTCCAACAATTCTAAAATTAAATAGCAGCAAATTAGAATACTTTCCAAACCCTAAACTAGATTAAAACACAAACAGAACTATTTTTAACCTAATTTCTAACAAACCAGTAAATAAATGGCATAGTAGAATAGAAAATAAATCTTAAAATTTTAATCACACTAAAAACCAAAATATAACTAATCTAACATTACTAAGACACTCCTAAAAGACTTTTCTTTGGGGGGGGGGGTTAAATGAAATTTATATTAAAGCTTATAAATTTAAGAATTAAAGTTGACAAACTAAAGAAATTAACTAAAAAGCAACAAATAATTACCAAAGATAACAAATTTATGAAAAATACTTAGCATATTCTATATCCACCATGCAAATTAATATTTATTATCAATACACAAATCGATTTATCCATGAGTTAGACTGTAGAAGACACCCACCAGTGGATCTTCCCCATTTTTTCTTATATTGTAGTTTATTTAGGTCAAACCCCAATATAAACCCTACTAGTTTTGATAATGCTGACACCAGCACAAGAATTTAATCAAACTAGAGCATTAATTATTAGAAAAATATCATCTAACGTCATGTAATCAATTTACCAGCAAATTGATTTAACAAATATCTATAATGATTACCTAATTAAAAGAGATGGGTTTGAACCATCCATGATTAATTAGGGTGATACTTATGCCTAAAAGACTATAATTTTTAAGTACTAAAGCCTTTTAAACTATCATATGAATTCGTATTAAACTGACTAGCATGCATTTTAATTAATCTAATGCGAATATGATAAACAATAAACACTAATCGTTATAGAATCATGAATAAAAATCAACTAGACAATAAAGCATAAAACTTGTTTCAAAATAATTAATTTAGCATGGTTTCAAATAGATTATACTAAGTACAAGGGAATTAGTTACTCATACTAAAAATAAAATTACAACAATTAACCAAAGCTTTCATGTTTAACAATAAACTAAACACAAAAGAAATGAAATAAAATAAAATAAAAATAAAAATAAATTAGAGAACTACTACTTTGGCTTCAATGATGTTGATGAGCGATGATGATGGGGATGCGTCTATGATCGTGATGATGGTGAGGGTGGGCTGATAGCGCGAGATGTGGAATGAGGAGGTGAGAATATTTGGTGATGGTGAAGTTATTTGGTGATGGTATTGCCGTGTAAGAGTTGTGAGGGAGGGGGTTAGGCATGAGAGTTTGCAGAGGAGATGGTGAGGCGTGAGATGAGTAGAGAAGAGGCAGGTTTTTTTTATAGTATTATTCTACTAGGATTTTCTTCTTTGGATTCCTTCTCTTCCAAGTCTTCTAATTTCTCTTCAATTAGGAGTAGTAATCTTATAATCCAAGCCCAAATAAATCCTTATGAAAATAATATTTTTCATAATTCATTATTTTTTTGGTTCGACTTGATAATTTTGCTAGAATTCTTCAATCAAACTCGAACTTTGACGTCTTCTCTTTTCCTCTTTCTTTATTAATGCTTAACCTAAACATATATAAAATAAAGTAAATTAGACAAAATAATATATATAATATAATCAAAATAATTATTAAAAACATGCATAAATTATGACTTAACAACCACAAATTTAATTTACTTCTTTGAAAGGCTCATGGGATTGTACAGGATAGGGAGAACGATCTCAACATAGTGGTCATAGACTTGGAGAAAGCATATGATAAAAATCCACGTGAAGTGTTTAAGAGATGCTGGGAGAATAGTGGAGTGTCGCTTGCATATATCTGATTATTAAGGATATATGAGGGAGTCAAGATGCGTGTTAGAACCCTAGCAAGGGTAACCAATGACTTGTTGTTGATATTAGACTCCATCATGGCTCCACTTTAAGCTCATTTGTGAATGATATTGTTCTTATTGATGAAACCAGAGATTGATATAACAATAAGTTCGAGCGCTAAAGACATACCCTTGAGTCTAGAGGTTTCAGATTAAGCAGATCGAAAACCAAGTACTTAAGTTGTGGTTTTAGGGGAATAGAGGAGGACGATGGATAAGTCACCATTGATGGGTTGGCAATATTAAAGGTCGAGAAGTTTAGATATCTGGGGTTGATCATTCAATAGAAAGGATATATGGACGAGAACACTAACCACTGCATAATAGTGATTTTGCAAAAACAAAAGAATGCTTCAAGCATGCTGTGTGATAAAAGGATATATGTGAGATTAAAAGCAAAATTTTATCGTATGGTAGTTACACCAGCATTGTTATATAGCTTATAGTGTTGGCCATTAGAAAAGACCCAAATCAGAAGTTGATGGTAGCAAAGATGAAAATGATTAGATGGATGGGTGGCTATACGAGGGTGGATAGATTGGGAGTGAGGTTATTAGAAACAAAGTTAAAGTGGCTCCATAGGAAGACAAGATGAGAGAGATAATAGACACATATATTTTGGTCATGTGAAGAGAAGGAGTAGGGATACTATTGTGAGGAGATGTGAGAGGATTAACCTTCCAAAATGTAGAAGACGTAGAGACAACAAAAGAAGAGCTTGAACGAGGTAGTTAGACAGAACTTGAATTTGTTAGGGCTGATGGAGAATATGGCTAAGGAGATGAGTTTGTGGAAGGATATGATTAAGGTTTTTGATTGTAGATAGCTAGCTCCATAGCTACCCTTTGGCTGCTATATTGTAGGTAATATTGTTGTGTGGTACTAGATGTTTTCCTATTTCTTGTATGTCAATGTTTGTATATAAGTAGTATCCACATTTGGTAAGAAAAAACATTAGCTTACCTTTGTTTGTTAAGCTATATTAATTTCCTCTAATGTATTGTACTTATGTTTTATATAGTTGCTGCAACCGGTTTTTTAGTATTTCATAGCTCATTCTTTGCAGTTTATCATTAGTTTCAAATTTAAATAATTTTCCAAATCTTTTTACATGGGTCTCTTAGAATTAACTTTTCTATGAGCAGAGATGTCAGTAGAGGCAAAGTTGCCTACCTCGGGAGCTCCCCAGACCCCACGAAAGCCAGACTTTCATTAGAGATGATGGTGTTGTTGTGTTAAACATGAATTATTTGGTTAATTTATTTGTTTTAATTTATAATATGAGTTGGTAGCTGTTTAATGTGTAGCATAATCTATTTGAAAACATGCTAAATAAATTATTTTGAAATTTTTTTTGTGCTTTATCGTCTAATTAGTTTTTATTCCATGATTCTATAATAGTTTGTGTTTATTTTTCATGATATTTATGTTAGATTAATTAAAATGTGCATCAATTAGTTTAATATAATTTCATATGATAGTTTGAAAAGCTTTAGTGCGTATAAATTTTAGTTTTTTATGGACAAGTATCACCCTAATTGTTCATGGATGACTTAAACCCATATCTTTTAATTAGAAAATAGTTATAGATCTTTGTTAAATCAATTCGTTAGTAAATTGGTTACAAGGTATTAGATAATTTTTTTCTCATGCTTAGTACTCTAGTTTGATTATATTCTTGTATTGGTGTAAGAGTTATCAAAACTAATAGGGTTTATATTAGGGTTGAACCTAAGTAAAATATAATCTAAGAAAAAATGGTGAAGATCGCTGGTGATCTCAATAGTCTAGCTCATGAAGAAGTCAATTTGTGTGTTGATGATAAATATTAATTTCAATGTTGGATATAGATTATGCTAGGTGTTTTCTTAAATTTGGTATCTTTGATAACTATTTGTTTGCTTTTTAGTTGATTTATTTAGTTTATCAATTTTAATTCTTCAAATTCATAGACTTTAGTGTTAAATTTTACCCCAACAAAAGAGCAGTCTTTTAACCGTGTCTTAGTAATTTTAGATTAATTATATTCTGATTTTTAGTGTGGTTTGATTTTTAGAATGATTTTCTAATTCTACTTTTGCTATTATTTACCGGTTTGGTTGAAATTAGGTCAAAAATAGTTCATTTAGTGTTTTTTCATGCTTTATGCTAATTTAGGGTTTAACTAAAGTCCTATTTTACTTGTATTTTATTTTGGAATTTTTGGAAATTATTTGATAACTTTTCACAATTATTGTATAAATTTGATACATGCAAGTTTTTACTTTATTAAATTTTTATTTTTGGTTTTATGTTTTTAGAGTTTGATTAAGTTTAGAAGATTAGTTTTTATAATCTGGCTAATTTATTATTTATTTTTGTGTTTATTTAAATGTAGCTTATAAGCGTTTTGATTTCAGATTTTATTTTCTGTAAGTATTTTTTGCAATTATTTTCTATTTTGTTTTTTTAGAAAATAGTTAGATATATTCCTGAGTTTATCAATTTAATTATTTGAAGATTATTAATTTATGAGATTTTCTATGATTTTTTTAGTAATTCCCTACTTTTTTGTTTTAATTTTCAATTTAATATTGTGTGATTATTTCTATTTTTATTTTTCTAGAATATTTAGGGTATGTGTCAACTATTTTGTTTGCATAATTAGGATTAGAATATTTTGGAGTATTACTGAATAATTTTTCGATTTTTATTTTTTTAATTTATTTCTTTTAGCAATTAAAAGGAAAGCAAAATATATTAGAGTAATAAATTGATTTGGATTCAAACTGGCTTGTTATTATATATTTCCTCATGGAATTGATCCCTATTTTTCTATACTGTAAATCTTATTTATCAATCAAAATAGTTGTTAAAATTGTAGTTATATGTCAAGTCTTATACATTTTGGTGCCCTTGTCAGGGCAAAAGTAAATCATTAGCTTTATCTAGTTACTTTTGCTACTTTTATTATTTTGTTTTGATTTTAGTACTTTATTTTTGTAGGTTGAGTTTATGAGGTTAAGGAGTAGTCGCATAATCAAAGATAAAAAGCAGCACATGTTTAAGGAGTTTGAAAGCAAAGTAAGTGATTCTGAATTTGTAAGCTCTGAATCAGTAGGTTTTGAAGATACTAAAGTTGACATGACTACTTTACGTGAACTTGCTACTCCTAATTTGAAAACACAACCTTTGTCTATTACTAGTCCTACATTAAACCGACCACTTAAACTAAACTCTGGATTTTTAAACCTGTCACCTAAATTTCTTGGATTGTCTAGTGAGGATTCATATCGTCATGATAATGAGTTCATTATTACATTTTCAACCTTGCAACTTGAGGGGGTCACCCATGATCAAATTAGGTTGAGAGTCATTCCTTTTTCACTCCAAGATAGGGCCAAAGATTGGTTACATTACTTTCTCCCTACAATATTCAATATGGACTCAAGTTCTTAAAATATGTTGTATCACTCCAACATGTTGTATTAAACAAACGACTGGGGAAGCTTTTCATGAGTATTGTGAATGCTTTAATAAATTATATGCTAGTTGTCTCCGGTATCAATTTGCTGAACTATTACTAATCTAATATTTTTATGAAGATTTATTACCTCGGGCTAGATGATTGTTTAATATTATGACACAAAACACTCAACAATTTTAAGGAAACCTAATTTAGGAAGGTCAATGAGCTTAGTTTGAGTCCATCTGTAGAGACTCCATTGTCTCACTACTATGCTGAGCAAACTTGTCGCTTAAGGTGTTCATAAAGCAGTAGTGTGTGTTATTTACTTTTTAGATGAGCGTCCTACTTATGCATTGCTTACACTTCAAGGGGGGGATGTGAATGATGTGTTTTCTAACAAAGGTCAAAGAAAGTAGGACCCATACTCCAACAATTATAATAAAGTATGGAGAGACCACCTTAACCTTAGTTATAAACTTAGGAACAACCCCCCTGGTTTCAACGAACCATCACATCAACCATCTACTCAAGATAGAATAAATTTCACTTTAGAGCAATCTTAAAAAAGATGGATGACCAAAAAAAGGAGAATGTCACTAGGTTTTAGAATATGGAGATAACCCGTAAACACGTCCAAGAGAGACAGACTGCTACTAATACCATAGTTAGCAACCTACATGTTCAAATGCAGCATAGATTGCCATCTTAATCTTTCTAAAACCCAAATAAAAATGTGAGTGGCATGACACTAGGAATGGAAAAGAGTTGAAAAAACTTAGGAATCGTAGAGAGGTAGAGCAAGAAATAGAGGTCAAAGAGCCTGACCTGACCAGGACCAAGATACCACTCCTGATGCTAAGGAAATAAGTGAGAATAAGAAGGAACCTTACAAGCAATTACCCCATTTTCCTAGTAGACTGAGAAGGAAAACCCTTAACATAGAAGAGGCAAACCTTAGGAAGGTATAAATCACTATTCCTCTCTTAGATGCCATTAAGCAAGTGCCTTATCATGGTAGGTGCACTGAAAAATATAAATTAAAAAGGAATCCAAAGTTAAGTATAGGGAAAACATGTCTATTGTTCTCTAAAAGGAGCTTCCCCCTAAGTGTAAGGACCTAAGTGTCTTCTCTATTTCTTATAAAATTGGAAATATTTACTTTAATAGAGCCATGTTTGATTAAGAAGCTTCCATTAATGTGATGCTAGGTCCGTATATGATGCATTGAAGTTGGGGGGGGGGGTAAAAAAACTAGCCTAATAATTCAATACCTAGATGGAGTATTAGAGGATGTCTTAGTCCAAGTCAATGAGCTTTTTCCTTGCTGATTTTTATGTATTGGACATGGGTGGTGCACAGGATGACATTTCGATAACACTTGGTAGATCATTTCCTAAACAACCTAGGACAAAAATAGATGTGCACGAAGGAATGCTGAAGTTATTAAGTGCACTATTCTTGATGCCATGAGATTTCTGACTAATGTGAACTATCTTTGTACACTTGAAGTGATTGATGAATTGTCCCCGGATGTTTTGAATTTTCTCATGAAGATGAATTGCTAACTATGTATACTCAAGGTTTGGATTAGTTTGTGTTTCAAAGCGTTCCTTACCATGTTGATAATGATGTAGTGGATAGCATAGCTTATTGCAATTGGACATAATTGACAAACCTAGGAAGCTAGAATTGCCTGAAAGTCACATAGAGTCGTTACCCTCTCACATTTCACCCCCCAAACTAGAATTGAAACCATTTCCTAAAAGTCACATAGAGTTGCTACCCTCTCACATTGCCTGAAAATCTTAAGTATGCTTATTTAGGGGATGATAAGACCTTACCTGTTATAATCTCTGATGCACTTACATTTAAACAAAAGGATAAACTCACTGGGGTGTTTAGAAAAACATAGAGAAGTGTTAGGGTGGACTTTAATAGGCCTTAAAAGATTTATCCCTACATTATGTTCACATAAAATCACATTAGAAACATATGCTAAGCCAAAGAGAGACCATCAGTGAAGGCTGAATCCACCTATTATGGAGATAGTTCAAAAAAAAATCCTTAAGTGGTTAGATGCTGGAGTGATATACCCTATAGTTAATTTTAAGTAGTTAGTCCTATCCATGTGGTTCCTAAAAGAGGGGGGGGCAATAGTAGTTCAAAACAAGGAAGGTGAGTTACTACCTATTAGAGTTCAGAGTGGTTGGAGAGTGTGCATTAACTATAGAAAGCTAAACGAGGCCACAAAGAAATACCATTTTCCCTTGCTATTCATGGAGCAAATGTCAAAGAGATTAGTTTGGACTTGGGAGGTCACACTATTGCTTTCTAGATAGATATTCAGGTTATATTCAAGTCTCTATAAGTCCTAAGAATCAAGAAAAGACCACTTTTGTCTGTCCTTTTGGCACCTATGCTTTTAAAAAGATGTCTTTTTGTTTATGTAACACTCATGCTGTATTTTAGAGATGTATAATGAGTGTTTTTCCTTAATTTATCACCCAAATTATGGAAGTTTTCATGGATGATTTTACTGTACAGGTGATTCATTTGATGAGTGTTTACATCATCTCACTTTAGTGCTTAAATTTTGCATTGAGACTAATTTGGTACTTAAATTTGAAAAGTGTCATTTCATGGTAGAGCATGGGTATAATAGGTCATGTAGTGTCATCTAAGGGATTAGAGCTTGACAAGGCTAATGTAGCCATCCTTTAATCTTTGGCCCATCCAAAGAGTGTTAAGAAGGTAAGGTCATTTTTGGGTCATGTTGGGCTTTATAGAAGATTTTATTAAGGATTTTCTAAGATCAATTCCCCTGCAAAAGATGATCTATTTGATTTTAATGAGGATTGTATGAGAGCTTTTGACAAATTGAAATTGAAATTGAAATTGATCACCATTCATATAGTACAACCCCTTAACTGGGCATTAGCTTTTGAACTAATGTATAGTGCTAGTGATAAGGCAGTAGGGGCAGTCTTAGGTCAAAGAGTAGGGAAGGTACCTCATGCCATCTATTATGCTTCCAAAACTTTAGATCTAGAACAATATAACTAAACTACTATAGAAAAGGAAATGTATATCATTTTTGCTCTTAAAAGGTTTCATCCTTATCTGCCAGGTTTTCAAGTTATTATTTATAATGATCATGTTGCTATTAAACATCTAGTGAACTAGAAAAATTTCTAACTCTTAGGTCCCTAAGTTTGATGGAAACTATTTTTAAGCCCCTGCCTTTCTAAAATTAATTCTGGGGTACCTTATGTTTTCAGACAACCTATTCTTAGGTCCTTTTTCTTATTATTTTCGTCCTTAAACTTTTAGAAATTGTAGAAAGATCCCTGAATTGGGTGAACTATGCAAATAAGTTATTTTAAGGGTCTAAATATGAAATATGCTTGTTTTTAACGATTAAATTTCTTATAATGACTTTACTAGTACTATTTATCACAATCTACAACTTATATCACAAATATTATAATTTCTATGGTTATGGGCTCTCCATGCTTAGGAAAATAATTAAAACTTCATTAGAGAGTTTTGACCGTTACTTGAACTTAGTCAGTGCTGAACTCTAGCGTTCCTCTAACTTTCAGTTTACAAAGATTGTTAATCTCAACCACGCATTCCTTAGATTAGGCATAACACAGATCTGTTTCATTTTCTACCTCAGACCATAGTCACTAATCAAGTTTTATATATTTTAAAGGATAGTGAGACTTCAATCAAGAAAGTATAATATTTAAGACGTAAGGTTCGATTGAATAACGTTCCCTACTGCTAAACTTCTTTTACTGAAAGCTTGAAAGTGGAACTATTAGAATGAAAAGATTGAAGAGGGACTTGAACTAGTAAGATCAACCGAGATGATTGCTCATAGAGAAATGGAGAATCCTGACTTCTCTTTTGCTCAAGTATTCTCAAATGATTGTGTCCCTTCTTAGCATTCGACCTCTTCTTTTATAGAGGGGATGGGATAACATAGGATGCCATAACGAATACAGTACGTACTGTTTTTACACATGGCTACAGTACATTCACATAGTTGCAGTAAACTTCCTTATCTTATAGACATGACACTTATCAAAATAGTACAATAATGGAGCAACAACTTTTCAGAACTTTTTAATGACGACAAAACTAGTCATCATTATTGAGATTTTGCATGCCTTCATCTCCAATAATCTTCTAGACCATCAATATCAGGATAATCATCAAAATCTTCATCACATTGAAAATGTTCTGGATCCCATTTCTCAAATAATTCAAGAAGATATTTCTTTCTCTTTTCTGATAAGAATTTTCCAGCTCCAACATCAAAAAGATAATCAAAGACATCTTTTGAAGTCACTCCCTCTACTTTCATATATTTGTTAAACTCACTGTGATAAGTGAAAGTAGTGTTTCTGCAATGCATTAGTGTTTTTCTTCATTCAATTAATCCCCAACTTTGATGATAAATGTTATAAAAGCCGATGGTTATTGCCAAAGTAGGATCAGTAACTAGTTCTCATCTTTCTAAGTAGTAATGGCATTTCATTATGGATTTCCTCCTTTTTCGGTAGGAGTTCTGCTCTAATGATCATCATTGGCGAGTTCTCGAGTTAAACTATCTGCCAAGGAGTTCTTTGATTCCTTTATATGTTCCATAAAAAAGGAAACTTGGTTAAGCCATAATTTCCAGCGCAAGAGCCACCCTTGCGCTTACAAATTCGATAAATTAATTTTCACAAAATCAAGTATTCCTTGGAAATTAGTTTGAATAAGAAAAGGTTTTAGGGCAAAAAAGATTAAGAACTTTTCAATTCCCTTCATGACTGCAAGGATTTCTTTTTTCATCGTGGGATAGTTGCATTATGCCTTATTACAACTTCCACCATAATATTTGCAGAGTTTTTCTCCTTCTTTAATTTTGAGTGCTACACTCCAGTTCTTATTGCTGGCATCTGTCTCATGAATTAAATCATCTCCTCTATTAGGCAAATTAAGAATGAGAAGATTTTTTTTGTTTTTCCCAGAATATGCCTTTGTAGAATGAGTTGTCCAACTTTTATCTCTATACCTAAAAACTCAATCTCTTGTTCAGCATAAATGCACTTGTCCTTTCCAAGTATAATACCGTGATTAACGCATTTTTGGGTGACAGCTAAGACACCATTTTTGTGATGCTCTATGATTTTGGAAAAGACAAGGATATCATCGTTGTAAACTAAACAATAGTGATTAAGATCTTTGAAGATGTTATCCATTCTTATTTTGGAATATTTAGGTGCATTCTTTAAACCAAATGACATTACTATCCACTCATAATGTCCTTGGGGGGCACTAAAAGCGGTTAAAGGAATGCTTTCTTCATCCATTTTTATCTACCAATATCTGCTTTTGCAAGCCATTTTCGAGAACTAAGAGGCTCCTTGAATTCTATTGAAAAGGACTATTTTGTTAGGAATATAATAACCATCAAAGAAAATATTATCATTAAGCTTTTTGTAATTGATTACCATTCTTGTTTTTCCTCTTTTTTCTTCACCATGATTTCTCACCATGAAAGTGGGATTAGTGTGAGGACTCTTGTTATTCCTAAGTAATCCTTTATTCAGAAGTTCTTTGATTTGTTCATCAAATCCCTGGATATCCTAGTGTGTATACACCATTTGTTTGACTCGAATAATAGTATTAGGATTTAACAAAGTAATTTTTGCAAATGTCTTCTCTTTATCCCAAAATTTTAGAGGATTATCAGAGTAGAGTTCTTTACATAATTACTTTTGTTGTTCAACAATCTGTTCTTTCTTGAATAATAAGATTGTTAGTGCTACCTCACCTTGTACAGGCATCACCTTCTCGCCACATTGGCTGCGTGTAAACTCAATTGTCTGATGGATGTAGGCCTTGCTTAAGTTTTCAATAGGAACTGAGTGACCATTAATTGTGAATGTTATCTGGTTTATGGTTTGTATGCAAGGGGAATATAATTTTTGAAAATTATTTCTAATAATCATATCATGAAAGATGTTGAGTTATTATATTTAAGTTTTGATGATAACAAATCCAAGTGTAAAAATGTGTCCAAGTAATGTTGCTCCAAACATGATCTGCAAACAGGCCTAACTGGTGTTTGTAATCTTTACTGTGTTAACTGGTTTGCTACATGTGAGAACAAGTCCTTAAAACAGGTTTTAAATTGGTGATTCTACATTAAGTCAAGAACGCCATCTCACAGTTGGTTGTAAGGCATGTTCACAGCAGCTCTTCTAGCAATGCAAAGAACAACTCCAGCAAACAAGGTAGTCTTGGTGTTCACAGCAGCTCTACAAGTCTTGGACAAGATGACTGGTTCAAAACAAGAAGTCTTGGGTATATAGGTTTTATTTATTTAGACTCTTGTTAATATGCCAATGTTGAAAACATCATTTTAAACACCTCTTGAATCGGCAGTTTCGCTAAGCGCTTCAGAACACCAGTTGCGAACAACCCTGCAAACAGGGTGCCTAGGGTGTTTCTGAACAGAAACGGCTATGCTCGATTATTTTGGAAAAATTTATTTCGGCTGGCCAAAAGCTCTAAAATACTTTCTTAAAATTCCAGGATAGGATATTTTTGAGATACGAGTTATTATGGGAGATTTGCCAAAATTGTGTTGCTAAATATTTTCCAAAACCAAAAGATCTTTATCACCGATATTTTAGGAAGTGATTTATTCAAATTTCAAAGTTGAGATTTCTGGTTCCTTATTTGAAATTCTCCACGGCTATTTCAAACGAGAGGATAAGTTTTTATCTTTTAGAAACAAATCCCTTTTATTTTGGATATTTCTTATCCACTAGCCGTTTGGAAAATCCTTTGCTTGGAAATCTCCTTTGATACCATACTTGGCAGATTCTCAGCAACTTCCTTGATTTCTTTACCGTTGATTTTCTTGGTTAAAAGCTTAGCTCTTCTCTCCCATTTGGTAGACACAACAGACATTAAGAAAACACAGTGTGGTAAAAAGAAAAATTTCTGAAAACCCGGTTTTTACTCAAAAGTAAGAAAAGATTTCTTGAGCTTCAATTCGCAAAGAAAACCGTGACAAGCTGTGTTAAATTGAGTTTTCAAACCATTGGCATAATAGGATCTTCATTTGTACCTTACATCTACTTAGTGAGAAGCACCCCAGTAAGGTGTTTTTGACCTTGATCTCAGATCAGTCAAAAGTGAGTGAGTGTGTCCTAGTCGTGTGGACTTTGGACGTGTCCAATCTGGTGAGATTTGAACGTGGTGTAATCTGCCTTGAGAAGGAGATTACGTGGTTGCAAGGTTGTAACAAGGTGTGTTACAATTGTAACGTGTTAAGCCCGGTTTAGTGAAGTGGTTAAATCCTACACGAGGTAGGTCGTGGTTTTTCACACCTCAGTTGGGCTAGAGGTGTTTTCCACGTGAAAATTGTGTGTGCTTTAATTTCCGCATCTATCTTGATAATTTTCGCTCTTGCTACATCTGAAAACACCCTCTGCAAACAAGTCACAGAGGTGTTTGTCATATATAACACGAAAAACAGACACCACAATTCACCCCCCTCTTGTGGTAGGATACTCTAAGATCTAACAAAAGAGTTGATCAGTAGCCTATAGAATTGGTATAATGCATTGAACTTCTCCTAATTCTATGGATATCCCTTCTATAGCTTCATTGTGGCTCATAATACGACTGTCAACTATCCTTACTTGTAAAGGATTCTTAGCTCTTTTCCACTTAAATTATGAAAATAATGATATTTTTTCAAAGCATACAGAACAACCACTATCTATATAAGCACACTATTCATATTTATTATATCCCTCTAAACATACCTTTATTGGGATATAGATGCTATTAGGATTTGTATTGGTAGCTTCATAACATATCTCCATGGTCATGTTTCTGACCAATTCATCCTCATAGATTGGTTAACTAACAGTTCTTATTTTGTACCCAATGACTTTCTATCTAGACTCATACTTCGATCTACACAATGTCTAGTGGGTTTAAAACTCATTCTACTCATCTCATGGGGTCATACTAATTGTATCATCTTCTTTAATCTCTTCTTAAGCTGATGAAGATCCTTCTCCCAATTTTGATCTTGTACTCATGCTTCTTAATAATTGAGGTTTAATGGTTATTTTACCATTCTCATCAATTTTTATCACGTTTTTCTTGTTGATTTTTGTGGGATTAGCAAAGCTAGATATCCACGATCTATCGATTTTTATCTCTTGTGGATTGGACTTTATCCTTTGAATCTTTTGCATTGTGTTAGGACTTGTGAATTTTTCTAGCTCCATCATTGTCACCTTATTTTTGGATCTATTGTATTATCTAATTTCTAAATAATTTTAAAAATATCCTTAATGGATATCCTCCTCTTTTCATGTCTATTCCAACAGTTTTTATCTTAAGGGATAGAAAGTTTTTAGCAAATTCATCCTTTAGGCTCACATAATGTTCATGTCAACAATTGAATGCTACTAACCCATTACATAAATTGGTCCTTATCCCGATGATAATTTGATTATTAAATTTGGTATGCCTAATATCGCAGAGCAAAATATAAAGATCAATCTCTTTGCCATAATATTGTAATGGAGTGATTTGAACTTGGACACTTCGATGTATCTATACTTTCTGTCTTTGTTATGCTTAAGGATATTTTCCCAATTGATGAGATTAACTTCTCCCACATCATACTCATAGTCTTTAATTTCTAGATCTTCTTCCATCCTCACATTCATAGTTACTCTTTAATTGAAAGATGGATTTTTTATAGATCATGTTTTTCTGAATTATGGAAAGGACCCAATCTCCTTTGACTTCTTCATTATCATTGTCCACCACAAACCCTTTTTCTTGAAGATCGCCAAGACTAATTGAGCTACTTTCCATCATATGACTGGTTTCTTCATGATCACTTTCTTTATTTTCATTGTCCAGTTTGATTTCAACAATTCCTTTGTTGTTGTTTAAGGCTAGGTCTACTGCCTCATCCTCACTAAGCTTAACATAATCTAGGCTACCCAATGTTTCAATAAGGTTGTTATTCTTCCTATTTTTGCATTCATTAGCATAATGTCCTACTTCTCAGCATGCCCAACATTTGCAGTTGTTTTTCCTTGCAGGACAATAGCGGCTTTCCTAAAAAATCTTCGTTTTTTTCGGGCTTGGGATGTTATACTATTTCCTTTTATATTTTTCCCCCCTTTGCTTATTAAAGCTCTTTTTCTTATAAATTTTTTATTTCCTTCTCCTTTCAAGTTCCTTTCCCCATTGGTGAGGTGAATCCCAACAAGTTAGAAATTGCTTCCTAATTTTCCTTTGCTTTTGGAGATCAAGACATTGATCATTGGGCCATTTTCTTAAACAAAAGATTCATAAACTAAGAGTATCAATGACATCTGCTCTTTTTAGCCATATAGTGTATTTTTCATCAATTATGAAATTTATAGGATATGTCAATTTTTCAAAGAACATACCAAGATTGGTTTCATTATGCCCAATTTTGTAATAATATTGACTAAATTCAGCAATATAATTTTTCAAATATCTCATATCCCATAATTCTATGTTATTAATCTTTTTCTGCCATTGTCTTGCTTTTTTTTTTTCAGAATTAAGTTTAGCTCAAATAAATTCGGTTTCAATTTCCTTACATAGATTTTTGAATATACCAGCTAGTGTTTCCATCATTCTTAATGTATTTTTACCGTCTTCAGTTAACGAATCATACTAGTTCGCTACAGTGCTGGAGAAAACTATGTTTGATGTAACTTAGGAAATTTGCAGCAATTCATGTAGTATTCAGGTTCAAGACACTATTCATGTCTAATTTCCAATGCTCAAATATTTCTTCTCTGTTACAAGCTCTATCTATGTTTAAGATGTATCTTGTTTGACTAATTGAAGTAATGCTGATTTCTTCAAAGGTTGTAGCTTTCCTTGGGGTAAACCTAAAGGGAAAATTGGTTGTACGTCCTACTGCAACGTACCTAGGTATTATAAGATGAGTATTTCTTCTAGATGGCTCACCAAATTCTAGAGGCTTGGGAACAACATTGTTAACTAAATTGGACTCTATTTACCCTAAGTCGAGTTCTTCTTCAATCTTATTTATCACATCTTCAGTAGTCATTTTACCATATTTTTATCAAGTTTTGTTCTGACTTCTTCTGATGGTTACACATTAAGATCTTCTAGTTTAATCAGATTCATTTGCTGATATATTTCCTCTTCTATTTGGACATTACTTATCTCTTCATTATCATCAGATAACACGTCATATTTATCACTAATTGTGCTCATCAACTTGTTTAATTCTTTTGGATTTTGTTCTTTTTCGAACATATTTTGTAGTTCTTCAAGAGTATACTGCTTATACTCTATCCTCTTCTTCTTTTTCTGCCTTTTTCGATGATTTTTCAGTTGATTTTTCTCCTACTTCTTTTTGAGTTTTTATATCATGCAAAGGAAATGGATTTTTATTTTTTGAATTTTGGAAAGGATATTTATGCTGAAATGGAGTACTAATACTTAGATTAGATTTTTCACTATGTTTGACTTCGTTGATTAAAGAAAAATGGATTACTGACAATTGTTTCTTAATATGTTTAACTTCAGTCTTAATTTTTACTAATTCAGCTTTTAATTCCAAAACTATATCAGTGATATAGTTTAATTGAGGTGCTACTAAAGAAGTTTCTTCCGATGAGTGAACAATGTGTGAATAATTCGGACTAGGGCAAGTAGGTGATGATTAAAGCATAAATTATAGTTACTTAGCTTAATTAATCGCTTAATTAGCTTAATGATCTTAATTATTGTTGGTCACATGGCTCTGATACCAGTTCTTGAATGTGGATTTTATTAGCCTACTATTTTTAGAGATGCCTATCAATTTTGAGAAAGATGCAAGCATGCAGGTACATAGGTAATTTATCCAGAATGAATCAAATGCATTTGCATATTGTGTAAGTTTGCGAGATTTTTGATGTATAGGGTGTTGATTTTATGGGACTTTTCCCGTCTTCTTTTGGTTTTACTTGCATTCTTATGCTTGTGTATTATGTATCTAAGTGGGTTAACTAGAGCAAATGATGCTAAAATTGTGGTGAAGCATGTGAAATATCATATTCTGCATAGACATGGAGTGCCTTAAAGCAATCATTAAGGATAGGGAAACGCATCTTTGTAATAAAAGATCAGGTGCCTTGTTAGCCGATTATCATGTAACTCATAATGTGTCTACTAGTTATCATCCCCAAACAAATGACCAAGATGAAAACTCCAATAACAAGATCAAGGGCTTATTAGAAAAGGTTGTTAGGCTGTACAAGAGACACCTGCAGGTATGTCATCTTAGAGGTTTGGTTTTGAAAAAGTGTGTCATCTCCTGCTATTACTGAATAGTTAAAGCACAAATCATATTGGGCTGTGAATTAGTGTAATTTAGATTATATACAACCTAACATGGAAGTAGCATAAGTTGAAATTGCATGAATGACTATGACCTTTTGAGGTAGTCAAGACTTATCCGCATAGTTATGTTGAAATTAAATTTTTTTCTACTAACAAGATTTTCAAGGTAAATGGTTACAAGCTAAATAACTTTTATGAAGGAGATCAGGTCTGCTTAGTAGAGGAGATTTGACTAGAGGATCCATGAGCTACAATGTGTATGGTCAATGATAATAAAAAAAGACATTGATTAGGAGCTAACCCAATGATTTCAAGGCAGTTTACGTTTAATTTACTTTATTTTCATTATTTTCATCATTTTGCACGCATTAGGGAAAATGCATGAATTAAATGTGGGGGTTCGTCCAACATTTAGTTCCTACATTTTCCATTTTTTCTAAAAAATTTAAAAAAATTAGAATCTTTTCGTGCCTTTCTTGTAAACAAGTGCATCAGTATGTGCTATGCTAGGCCTTACATGCTTAAAATTTTGTTTTCTATTTTTTAAGTTTATTGCTTTATAAGTTGTAACTTGTGAGCATGCTAATTGTTATTCAAAGTAGTTTGAGTTAATCCACATATATTCTTCAATGAGTAGCTATCATGTTATCCATCTTATCTGATCATGTTATATAACCGCAATAGAGGCAATAAAAGGACATAGTTTGTTTTCCTAGACTATTGAAACAATAGAATAGCTCATTAAAATGGTGACTTTTCTCATCTTGTGAAAAAAGAAATCCCCCTTGGTTTACCAACATAGGTTGGTTTAAGTTGTACGGTACTTATTCCCCTTAAGCAGGTTTGGAGAAGACAAGCGCTAGAAGAGTTAAACCCATTTAGGACTGTCAGCAACTCGAAACATGCCAACAATGGTTTATTAAAAAAACTGTTAAATTACCAACATGGGTAGGAGTGAGTAGCTCGACACCTTTTCCTCTTAAGTTTAGGTCTCAAGTTAAGCCGTATGTATGGAACATCTATGTTGGGAGAGTCATGCCCTTTGGGGTCGATTAAGGACTCGAACCAGACTAACAAATAGAGATTTTAAAAAAAAGAAACAAGTGTGAACTCCAGTACCTATATTTGGGTGAGTGTGAAACAAGAAGTATTTAATCTCTAAGACCCTATGTGGGTCTCGAATATGTGCGCGAATGGAGTTTTGAAAAGAAAAAAAGAGAAAAAATGGTGAGAAAAGAAACGAAAAAATTGAAAGCATGGAAGGCAAGTTTAGAATCAATTTCGATGAGTCATCTCTGCTAGTTCAATTGTCTCTATAGCCATATTGCACCTCAATTTTTTCCCATCTTAAACTTTGTAGACCTCTTAATCAGTGTATGCATACTTAAATGATAAGGATGATTATTGTTCTTGTTACTTTGTTAAAGAGATGCTATAAGGCTGATGAAGAAACTCTTTGATGGTAGTTAGATGTTTAGTAGTTGTTCACCTGTTGGAGGAAAAATTAATGAATTTTGAATCAAATTGTTTTCAAAGCAAGCTTAGTGTAAGTTTCATATCTTATGTGTGACTTTACAAGAAAGAAGACTAGTTTTTAGGTAGAGCCTTAAATTTGTTTGCATGGGAACATCCAAAGTCCAAGTGTGGGGGAATTTAGGAAGTCATAATTTATGCATATTTTAAATTATTAGCTTATGTTACATATATTATTTTTCTCTAATTTAGTTTATTTTATATATTTTTTAGGTTAAGGATTAATAAAGTTAAGAGCAGAAGAAAAGACATCAAAATGCGGGTTCTATTTAGTAAAGGACTTTTCAAGTCAATGTATCAAGTCCGTTCGAAAATAATGATTTATGAAAAATATTTATTTTCATAATGAGCTATTTGAAGACTAGGATTACATGAGTACTAGTCCTAATTGGAGAATAAATAAGAAGACTTTGGAAGAGAAGAAACCCTACAAAACCCTAGTTAGAGAATTCAAGTTATACAATTACCTACATGTCTTACCTCTTCCACGCCCAAAAACTCCAACCTTCAAGCCACTTTTTTTGACCTCATGATCATCACCATCACATTCGTACAATCCTAGTCCCTTCCATCGTCAAGCTATCATCAGCATCAAGATCATCAATGTCCTCACCGACTTCATCATCAAACATCATCAGCGCCTCTAAGCCTACACCATCATAGTCATCCATGTCTTATGTATCACAATATTGTAGTTTTTATTTTATTTAATTTAGTTTGTTATTAAACATGAATTATTTGGTTAATTCATGTATTTTGATTTATAATATGAGTGAGTAGTTTTTTTATACTTAGTATAATCTATAATTTTATAATGATTTGTGTTTATTGTTCATGATATTTATGTTACATTAATTGGAATGCATGCTAATTTAAAATAAATTCATTTGATATTTTGAAAGGCTTTAGTACGTATAAATTTTAGCCTTTTAGGAACAAGTGTCACCCTAATTGATCATGGATAGCTCAAACCCATCTCTTTTAATTGAAAAATCATTACAAATGTTTGTTAAATCAATTTGTTGGTAAACTAGTTACAAGGGGCTAAATGTTTTTCTAATGCTTAATGCTCTAGTTTGATTAAATTCTTGTGCTGCTGCTAGGGTTATCAAAAGTAATAGGGTTTATATTAGGGTTGGATGTAAGTAAATTATAATTTAAGGGAAAACGTGGAAGATCTACTGGGTGGTGTCTTCTTAAGTCTAAATTATGGAAAGCTCATTTTTTGTGTTGATGATAAATATTAATTTGCATGATGGATATAGATTATGCTAAGTGTTATTGTAATTTGATATCTTTGATAATTATTTGTTTGCTATTTAATTGATTTATTTAGTTTGTCAATTTTAACTCTTTAAATTTATTAACTTCGGTGTTAATTTCATCTCCCCCTCCCCTTGCTCAAAAGAGTAGACTTTGAGGTGTGGCTTAGTCATTTTAGATTTATTATATTTTGATTTTAGTTAATGTTGTACAAGACCGTCTTACATAAGTCATATCATAAAACAGATACTTTTTAAGGTGACTATTAATAATTAACTAGGGTGACTAATAGTTCATCTCGGGATGACTATTATTATAGTCACATTTAAATAAATCATTATTCACGTCTTGGTGTAAAATCCGCAAGCGCACGGTTTTGTCGTTGTGACACTTATAGATGTTGATCCTCGGAGATGGATTATGAAACTAGATTACCAATGACCTAAACTCGCACACACCTAAGACTAAGCTTATAAAGCAAATCATCTAAGTTCAAGCTAGCTTTTACCAAGATAACAATTATATGAACAAATTCAATTAGCTAATCATCTAAGTTCACAAACATTCAAGGAAACCAACAAACCACTTTTGTAGAACTGACTATTAAAACTAATGGAAAAGGAGCCTTGGATTCCATACACCACCAAGTCAGCAACAACCATTGGGACCAAAATCTAGGAGGCGTATGGAGTGAAGAAAATGAGGTCCAACTTCCAGAACCAAAGTTTGAGATTCGCCATAACAAAGAGCTAAACTAACAATGCATAAACAAATTACTCCAATCAAAATAAACGAGCCAAAATTTGAATTTGACTTTGAATTCAATAACCCAAATCAAATTACACCACTTTGAGAACTAAATCGAGATCTGAAACAAGAAATGAAGATTGAAAACAAAAACAAAATTTGATCTCGAAAGCTCTGTGCTATTCTTCTCTATATTCTATCATGTTCCTTGCCTTTGACCATTGCTCAAATAATACCCGAAGAACTTCGCCTGCCACCCCCATCATTCTTCAACTCAAGCTTGAAACCTTTCTTTTAATTACTCTATTCAATGCTTGTTTCATTTCCCACTTGATGATACGAGAGAGATAATGAAGGTAGAGATGAACGACTCACTATTGGTGTTTGATGAGGATAATTAATGGGTGATGAAGAATTAAAGGAGGAGCAGCGAACATTACAAAGAGACAGAAAAGCTCGAGAGGCTGGGGTTTTTTTTGTTTGAGCAACACTGGGAATGGGAAGAAGTAGAAGAGGGAAGGGAAAGGAGAAGAGAGCCAATCAAGTGCTCTGTGTGTGGCTATTTAAGTGAGGAGGTAGACTGGGGCGCAATTGGGCCTCAGCTGAGAAAGAGCAGGCCTGAAAGAAAAGGGAAGAGGAAAGTGGAGGGAACTGAGGGATGAGAGTTGGGCAGTGTCTAGACCTAGCAAATGGGTCATTCGGTTCGGGTACAGTTAGGTCAAGTTCGGGTCGGGTCATGTTCGGATTAAGTGATATTTCTGGTCGTTTCAGTTTGGGTCGGGTATGGTTCAGGTTAGGTCGATTTCGGGTCAACCAATTTATGGTCAATTATGCTCGTCATGCCAAAACAAGCAACTTTGTAGAAAATTTCGGGTCGAGTATGGTTCAGTTCGGGCCAATTCGGGTCTCGGGTCCACTTTTAGGTAAGCATATTTCGGGTGTCGGGTCGGGTATGGGTCCGAGTCGTTCGGTTCTGGTTTCAGGTCTCGGGTTAGTTTTGCCAGGTCTAGCAGTGTCTCTGGGCTAGCAGTAGGCCCAAAAGAAAAGGGAAGGGGGAGACTGGCCGGAGCACGCGCAGGCCACATGAGGGAGAAGGAGAGAGCTGGATCAGGCCTCACATGACTACGCTTGGCTGAAAGTTGCTGGGTTAGCTTTTCCTCTTCTTTTTCTTCCTTTTATTCCACTTGATCCAACATTTAATCTTTATTCAAGCCAATTATTTATTCTTTTCAACATTTCACAATTCGCACAAATATAAACAAAAATATGTTAGAACCCTAATTAATCATTTATTTGTAGCAAATATTAAATAATGAAAGTATATAAAATATCACAATTTTAGGTTGAACAATACCGCTACACCTAAATTTTGCTTGTCTTTAAGTAAAATAAAAGTAAAAATCCTGGAAAAGAAAAATAAAATCCTAACTCACTTGCGTAGGAATCACGATTACACTTAGCATGTGCAACAAGCCTTTTAAACCCCTAAGTTACCCCTAGTGAACAAGTAACGTCTCATGAGAGTTTATAGAAGATATGCCTACAAAATCTTGAAATCTTTATTTCTTTTTAAAAAACTCATATATACAACACTAGGGAAAAATATTTGCACATTCCAATTAACTGCATCACTCAAGTAACCTGAATATTAGATCACATATAAGCACAATGTACACATCAAGAAACTCTCAATCCCCACTGAGAACATCTATACACAATCTGCCAGCCCACTTAAGAATTATGTAC
The DNA here is from genome assembly GCA_017589665.1 of Selenicereus undatus. Taxonomy (NCBI): domain Eukaryota; kingdom Viridiplantae; phylum Streptophyta; class Magnoliopsida; order Caryophyllales; family Cactaceae; genus Selenicereus; species Selenicereus undatus. The sequence goes on from JACYFF010019584.1 coordinate 91,928,858, forward strand.
AAGCTCGACTGGTAGAAGCTCACTTTCGAGATATGTAGGACACTCCCGCTCATGCATTTACAATATCACAAGGGTCACCTAATTCTCATCCAATCATACCACTTACCATAGGCTTGCTAAGAGTCTCAGTTCTCCACCACTAAAATGCAATATGCAACACGATAATCAAGAGGATTTCTCAAAGGTTGTAATGGGGTGAAGGTTAAGGGACGGGAGAGGGACAAATGATTTGGGAAATAAGGAGCTAAAAGCCAATTGACTTAAGAGCAACCAACAATTAGACCAACAGCTATAATCACACATTCTCCCAAAATAAAATAAGATCACACGCCACAAAAAAAAAAAAAACAACCATTGGAAATGATTATATACCATGGCAATATCTTATTGACGACTCCTTTTGAATTTTTTGACATTTTTCAACTTTTTTTTCATTTATTTATTTAGCTTTTTTTTCTCGTCTTTTTTTCATTAAGAAAATGAATGAATGGCATGTATAAAAATAACACAACTCAATTTCCAAATGATCATGATGATACACCCCTACACATAACCAAGATCAACCACCAAATACCTAAAATACCCAAAAGTTACCCACCAAATATCAAAGTGTTGCTCCACTAGTCTTGGCCTAGGTATAGAAATGTGTTTAGGCCAAGGGCTAAAATGAAGGGTCCACAACAAAAAGGTCAAGGCCCAAAGGGTTAGCAAAGTGTAAAACATATTCAAATTAGGGTGGCAATTTGGCCATGTGGCTCACAAAATAAACGAATGCTTCTATCATGTTATCATAATGCATATGCTAAATGTGGTTTCAAAGAGAATCATAGCAAGTTTTAGAGAGGTAATTATGGAAAAGACACACATGAAAGAAAAATATGAGTCTAAAAATGTTGAGTTAGTCTTTAAGGCTCAAAATCTTACAGAATCTCCAACAAAGTCAAGCTTGCTTTCAAAATAATGTCAGCGGGTAGGATTGTATACAAACTTCACACTTTGGACTAAGTTCTATCAATACACACAACATCTATATACAACCTAATACTCAAGTACAAGAGAACATGGTCAATTAGAATAGCAGACACACTCCCCAAAAACAAAACCAAAAAATCATTTTCGAAATTTTCAAAATTCTCAATTTTTTTATTTTCAATTTTTTCTATTTTTAAATCAAAGTTTCCCCACCCCTAAACCTAAAGCAGCCAATGTCCCCATTGGAAGTGGAAGGAAACATAAAACACAAAATAAAAATTGAAAAATAAATATACAAAAAGAAAAACCAGACTCAAAAACAAAAAGGACAGGACTCTAATAATCACACATCCAAACATATACACGCAAGAGAAATAAAATGAAAAACATCCAAGTATACAAAAAGAAAAGAAAATAAAAATTAGAAAAAGAGAAGAAATGGAAAGAAGTCTTAATCAAACCAGGTTGTGTGCTAAGTACTTCCAAGCTATCTCAAAAGCACACCACTTATCAGAATTCGGCTTGTGAGTATCAGACACTCTACATCCTCTATGCTCACCAGCTCCAGAAACTGCTTCAACCTTGGTCATTCACCTTAAATGTGGCACCACTCTCAAGATCCCATATTTTGACTACACCATTGGGAAAAATACGTGAAACAAAACAGGGATCCATCCAACCTGGAAACAAATGAAGCTTAGAGTCGTATAAGACCACTTTCATTCTTGGGGTAAACTCTTTCCTAAGAATGTGTTTATGATAAAACAACTTAGCCCCTTTCTTTGTAAGATTGAACACTCTCATAAGCCTCAGCTCTGATCAATTCTAGCTCACTCAGTTGCAGTATCCTCTCCTCTCCTCACCTACCTCAGTCAAATCATAATCAAGCATCTTAATGACCCACCAAGCTCTATTCTTTATCTCAACAGGGAGATGACAAGGATTACTATAAATAGTCCTATAAGGTGACATACCTAAGGGAGTTCTGAAAACTGCATATAAGCCCAAATAGCATCTACAAGCTTGTCGGCGAAATCCTTTCTATTCCTGCTCACAACCTTTTTCAGAATTTGCTTAATTTGCTTACTGGACATTTCAACCTGACCATTTCTTTGGTGATGATAGGGGATAGCAAGTCTATGGACTATAGAGTACCTCTTCAACAAGGCATCAAAAGACCTATTAGTAATGTGGGTACTTGATACATGTTGAATTTCATTTGACGAAATAAAGGTGAGAAATCTATGGAGATCAACCCAAAGGATGTTGAAGATCAATCTTCCCAAAGATGTTCCAAAAAAGAGAAAGAATCCCAAATTGAAGGAAACCTCTAATGGAGATGAATCAATACTTAAAATAGATAACCAAGAGATAATTCAACCCACTCTCTAACCCTCTAAAGCCTTAGCACCAAGGATTAGATTAAAGGAATGAACTCAAATCACCACCCTCCTTAGAGAGATATAGAATTTAAGATTTTTTAGAAAAACACCAAACTTTAAGCTCTAATACCATTCAACAAATCTAAATTTTCATAGAGGTAATTAGGTCTGTAAATACCCAATGAGAGGGGGATTGGCTGTTATATTAGAGGGGCGAGTGGGATAATAAGGGGATTACAAACTCTTCTAAAAAAATAAATCAAGATGCTTAAGATGATTATAATCAAGAAGAGCCATATTTTCCAGAATTCATCCTCCATCTTCTGGTGAGCTTTGAGAAGGCTCTACTCCACCAATGGAGGTTTCGCCACTTGGAAAATCCTCCTTTGTGTCTTTAAAACCACTTTATGCTGATTAATCCCTAAGATGACAACTACATCTTCCTCAATTAAGCCCATAATCAAAATCGTGCATTTTTCGACCCTGGACCGACCCTTGCTTGGTTAATAGTCCATAACTTTCTCAACACTTGGGCATACTTGGAGCTTAAATGTGGTTCAAGGCTTGTTGGAAAATAGACGTCTGGGATTTCCATCCATGTATAATTTACAAAAAAATGGAGCCTATGTGCTTGGTCAAAACTGAGCTAGAAATAGGGTGAAGTGTTCTGTCTAGAAACTGAAAATGAGCTAATGAGGTGGTTTTGGGAGGATAAAGTAACTAAACTCCTTATTTAGGGCTGCCAACTGCCCAACTACCATCCTAAGCTTATTTGGACCTCCTCAAGGGTTCCAAGTCAACATTGATCTAGAAGGAACTAGCCCTTGACCTAGAGTTAATATTGAGCCTATTTAGTTTAAGACCCTTACTTGTGAAAGGAGGTCAAAGCTTGAGGTGTGCTCCACATCAATTTCAGTCAAACCTATCTACAATGGTCCTACAATCCAAACTCGCTATGTTTATTAAAAAATTTTTTTACTCTGAGGCGACAATGACTAATCTTTGCCACATGTAGGGTGCATTTCATCTCCTCCTTTGTGCACACCACCATTGGTCACAACCACTGTGTTCTCATCTGCAATACCTTCACCCATTGGTCTTATGCCTATTAATAAGGTAACCCTAGAATGGTTCCATTCTACTATTTAGAGAAAAAAAATACCCAAGGAAATTTATCAATTGTCCAGTTTATAGTTGTGAGAGGGTGAATGTACTCTTGTTAAAAGGAAATCTTTGGTTTATTGACAAACTTTTGAGGAACAATTGTAGTATTTTGCTAGTTATAGGGGACGAGAGCTACCCATAATTAGCTTGAATGTTTTATGCCAATATTAGAACCGTTTGAACTGGGTCTGAAATCTCACTAGAATGCCAAGTCAAATACACTAAAGTTACCCTCACTAAAAATGTCCTGCATCATATTCTTTGAATTTCCTATGTTACTCAACCATACCTCTCTAGACAAGAAGCCCAAACTAACTATCTCTCTAAATTTGCCCGTCCTCAACGTCAAGCTCAATGTTCTCACCATCAACTATCATATCTACTCTTAAATCATGGACCTCACATGATTTATTATGTTATTACTTGAACATTCCTTCTCAAACCGAACTCCATTGAGTAATGCAAAGACCTCAGAAGCAATCTACCTTCTCATGACAGGGTCACCCATAACCTACTCTAGGTACATTCTTGGGTGTATATCTCAAGTTAGTTCCATCCATCACCTTGGACCCATGGCTAATGCCAAAGTGCTAACACTAATCTTTTATGAATTTTGGTGTCTCCTTAGAATCAAGGATAAGTTAAACTCTGCCCCAATCATTAACAGCGAATCTTTTAAGATAATTCACTTCTGTAAGACTGAGGCTGGGGAGCGGAAACTTCTTCATGAGATAAGTAAGCCTAAATATAGCTATGTGTCAAAGTAGTATGGGTCCACCTGAAATCACTATCTAAATGAGCTCAAACCATCCTACATTCCACTGTCACTGACTATTTTTACGAGCTTGAAGAAAAGGTACTTGATTTATGAGAAACAGTTGACAAACTTGAATACATTTTTCTAAGCTCGTAATGATATGTTAGATGACACTGTTCATAATCAGCTATCGTGGATGACCATATCGCAACCTTGTGCATCCATATCTCCCATCCATTTTTTGTGGTGAATCAAAAGTTGAATGATCTCATTAAGATCAATAGCCTTACTCAAAAATGTGCCCTTAAAGGTGTTCCCTTGACTAATACAAAAAAAGCCCAAGGGATTGCCTTTACTGACAATGTCATCTCCATATCTTGTAGGGCCACCATAATTGTAGCACTGATCATCTCTTCAAAAGACACTTCTAATGCTTTTATACTAAAAAATCGATTGCCTTTATTAATAATGTCATTTCCATATCTTATGGACCCACCAAAATTGAAGCATTGATCATTTCTTCAAAAGATACTTCTAATGCTTTTAATAGTCTAGTAAATTTTAAACTCGTTTTCTAGCTTCAATTCTAAAACTCTTATCAGCTTATTCGAACATTTTTTGTACCCTGATTCTCTCTTTCTTGATGAAAGAAGGGGAGAAAATTGAGATATTGTTACTAAGTATCCTTGAGTAGTTGCTAAGCTTGACTTTTCAATTGGTCAGCTGACGAATTATGGTAAGCTTGTTATGTTATGATTCGAATGCTTACCTATGTTAGTTATAACTATGCTTATAATATTTGATATTATGGCATGACTAGTATGCTTATTCATGAATTGATTGTTGCTTCATGATTTAATATGTTTAACTGATCTTCATGCTTACCTTCACATATCATGTCTATTCTGACTTTGCCTTTCATCAAAATAGGAAAATTGTTCACTCCCTCAAGGTTGTGTTTATGTCCTTAATATTGTTTGAAGATTTTGGCGAAAAACAAAATTAATTGAATTAGTCATGAGTAGCTTCAAGCATGATAAATGAGATTAATTTACTAAGCCTTAAAGTAGGCTTTTACAAATGGACCAACGATATATGTACAATAGCTTATGCTTCACACCTAACCAATACAAAGACTATGTTCATGCTTACAAAGAATCATGATAATTGAATAACTATTGTTTCAAAAGAAACATATATAAGTGGGGTTGAAACCCGGACTTGCACTTGATTGACATGTCTCCTGGTTGCGCAAGTTGACATGTACACACCTTTACGACCTACACGAAGGTCGATCCTGGGTATTTCACCCAAGGATGGCCCGTCCAACGCTTAAGTCAGTCTCAAAATAAGGGAAAGTAACCAGAAGTGAGAAAAGAGCTAAGAGAGAATGTGTGTTTACTATTTTTAGAGAGTGTGCAATGAGCAAGTCAAATCATGAATAGTAAAAAGCCTCAAAAGGGTAAATCTTGGGGAATTTATAGCTTTAGGGTTGGCACCCAAAGGCACAATGGTAATTTCTAATTAGGGGTGAAATTACTATTATACCCCTCTAGTATCCTTCTTCCTCCCTAATAGTCAACTCTGACCTTATGTTAACTTGGTTTGCGCCATGTGTCACCTTCTCATTGGACAGGTCCTAAATATCCCAATCATTTAGCCCCTCACATCTTAACGGAGCGTCTTAGGATGTGCTTAAATGATATATGGATTTACTTGATCTACCCCTGTGTAGCATCATAAATCGAGTCACTACCATATTTGAGACTTATTACATTCACAAATCCACAATGTCTAAGCACGAATTCCCCTTACTAGAGAGTAAGGAGGATGCTAAGTTTATCTTTTCTCGGTTCGATTTTCAGAAGCTACTTGAGGAGCTCCTAACCCCTCTGCCAAGAGCTCTCCCACCTTACTACCCATTGCTCTATCCATGCTTTGGGAAGGCCAGGGTTGAGTGTTATGCATACGCTGTTGGGGTTCCAGAGATAGTGTAGTTGATCTTATCTACCTCCGTTCTTCAGGAGGCAATTCACTTCAAGATCGTCTCATCCTTTGTAGGTCAGGATTTGACCAAGGCTATGGAGAAGTTCTGTTGAGAGAGTTTTGAGGTTTGGTTTGATGCCTGTTAAATATGAAATTTTAATATTCATTTTCGAAATAGTTCCATTAAAAAAAATGGATACCATCACTGAATATGAGCTATGAAAACTAGAAAAATATGTACACGCGTTGACTTTTAACCCAATCAATGTCAACCCAAGTCATATATATATATATATATATATATATATATATATATATATATTTATATGTATATATATATATTTATATATATTTATATGTATATATATAAATATATATATATGTATGAACTAAAATAAAATAAGGGAGCAAAATGATCGTGGCAGCCAAAGTCACCACTCACGTGGGTGTGTAGGTTCCAGAGGCAACAACCAAAAGGAGAATGCATTTTTTAATGTAGTTAGAACTTTTGTTTTTTTAATTTGCATTATGGCGATTGTGTGGCTAGAAGAAAACCAACCAAAAAAAACAAAATGAAAATAAGGGGGGTTAAGAGTTAGTGGGTTGCCCACGTTCCCCCCAATCATCTTCCTTTAACTACTTAACCCTTTTTCTTTATAAATGTGGTAGAGGAACAAAACAAAAACGCAGAAGGACGGTAAAAACAGAGACCAAAAAGAAAAGCAAAGAGGAGAAGAAACAGAGCAAAAAAAAATATACAGAGAACAGAGGCCATAAAAATACTGTGAGCAAGAAGAAAGGGACGGAAGAACTGAAGAACTGAAGAAATTTTATTCAAATGGGCTAAATACTCCTCTTGATAATTTCAAGCCGACAAGTTCAAGGTAATACAAAAATGGAGTATGGATACTTTAATTCATCTCAAACCTCCATCCTGTATGTCCAAGTTTGTCACTGTTAATCAAAAGAGTGCTAGATCTAGTAAAGGGATTAAGGCCTCAACACAAGCCCAAGTTTTAATCAGACTTTTGGGATCATGCTAGATCCCGGTTCTCACCGGAACTGCCAAAATTTGGATCCTGCTGGATCCCGATTCCTGCCGGAATCATTAAATGACGGATCCTGTGAGATCCTTGTTCCTACCGGAACCATGGAAACTATGGGTCCTGCCGCATCCCGGTTCCTGTTAGAGCTATAAAAACCCACAGATCTTGCCAATTCCTGGGTCTGTTGGACCCATAAATAAAATAGTCTTGACGAAGTCGGTAATACGGAAGAAGTTCAAAAACTTGAAGAAGGAACAGTAAACAACTAGGATGATTGTAATCTGCATCTCAAGCTAATTCTTTGTCATGAACACTTGATTTTTTATTTCAACGTAAAAGAAAAAGGGTGGAGGGAGTGGACAAGATATGGATAGATATTATTAAAGTATTACTTTTTATTTAAACATTATCATGGTCCTTTGACTGTTAGTAAACAAAAAGGGAACCTGGATGATTTGAGTCATAAAAGCAAGGCCCAAAAAAAAATTGTGTTTTTACGTTTCAAGAAAACTTTGCGTCTGTGAATGAATGGAAGAAATTCCCAGAGCTTGAATGGAATAAATTGTAAAACCTAAGCCTTTTATAAATTCCAAGTTTTCATTTAGTTGATAAATTTGATTCATCTTAGAACTCCATTTTGAAGATACTGTATTCCTCAAAAGGTATTACTTATCCACTTAATTTAAAATTTTGATTTGTAGTTAAATATTAAAAAAAAAGTATAATCAAAGAAAATGAGGAATCCTATCAGGCGGCAATCATTACATGTAAATTGGACTGGCTTGCTCTAGAAATAAAAGGCATTTAAGCCTGTTAAAAGGCATATGCTTACAACTGGTTACAAAAAAAATCAAATCTTTCTTAAATCCTAAGTTTACCAATCCCGAGCCAAATATACAACCGAGCTCGCCCCATCTCTCCCGTCCATGACATAAGCCTACAAAACAAATTTCGGGTCAAAAACTATGTCGATTTAATGTTGCCGACAGTACGTAGAAAGCCTTCAAATAAATTTTGGGTACAATCGGAAGTCAAAAAGAAATATCTATACTGACTCCAAGAAGCGCTAAATTGGCAAATAAAAATTGTCAAAAAATGGCTAAAAAAAATATAATTTAGCTATCAAAGCCAAAAAAAAGTCATAGGACACGATTAAATTAAACTTTTGGCTATTAATTTTGACCAAATAAATAAAATTCGAAATCAAAAATCAGATTATAGCTATTTACTTAGCACAAATAAATAAAAATCAAATCAAATGGTTATTAATTTAACAAATCAAATCAAAATAATATCCCAAGAACTACGTTGATTTGATCCCACTAAGGGTACTTAGGAAACCCATAAATAAATTTTGAATGCAATCGCAAGTTAGACAAAATTAATGGACCGACCCCATTAAAGGTTAAGTCGAAAAAATATATATATATATAATTTAGCCATTTTTTTAAAATCCAAATACCAAAATTAAATCAAAAATTATCCTAACATAAATAACTTAACCAAAATAAATAGATAAATTAAATAAAGAAAAATTAAAGAACTATGGGTTGGTTTGATCCTCTATAAAAGATGTACATAGGCAGCTCACGACAAAAAATGAGTGCAACCCAAATTTCAAATCAGAAAAAATTACCTGATCCCTAACTTGTACATGAAGAATGTGTACGTATAGTACCATTCCTAGAAGGTGCCCATACAGCCACTATCTAATGCAACCAAGTTTTGGATACAGGAGATTCGACATTAAAAATACGATAATTGTCGATTTAAATTACATAAAATCTTATTAACGCAAAACAAAACAAAGAAAGAAAAGGTAAAACAGAACAAGTTGGAATCAAAAAATGGTCTCCCGAGAGGAGGACGTAATTAAGGAGGTTTATCCTCTTGAATAGGGTCGTACTCAAAATAAACCGATTTATATTTTTGCACGTCGGAAAGTTGTGTTGTGCATATTATTTGTTTTTATTAAATTTTTTCTCAACAATGCCAATAACAATTGACTTGTTTAGTGTCACTAGTAGGAAGTGAGCCCTAATGCCCTTATCAATCATGAAGGCATGGAGATTTCAAAATCGTCAACATTTCCCCTCCCATTCCCCCAAGGCATCAACCCAAAGGAACAAAGGATGTCCCCCCATGTTGAGAGAGAGAGAGAGATAATAGCCCCTTGAAAAAAGAATCGAGCATTGCTCTAGCATGAAAGCGACTCCTTCTGAAGGAAAAGAGGTTGTTCACTAGGTGGAAATGTGCCCCCCTCTACTGACCGAAAAAGACTCCTTCCAAAGGAGAAGAAAGGGATTCCTCTAGCCGAGAAAAAGTTCAGCTCAACTTCATGGTCTTGATGCTATGCCGCCAGTGGTGACCAATTTATAATTGATGAGTTGAAGCACCTTAGCTTGTTTAGCCATTTTCTGCTAGTTTGTAGTGGGCCTCTTTGCCTCATTTGATGTTTGTTCAGGCTATAACATCGTTGTTGTTGTTGTTTGTCTCTTTTTTTAATACTTAGAACTTCCATATGAATGGATCTCTCAATATTGTCATCCCTATTCCACATGAATTTCTTGGCACATCGCAATTTATGTGTCCTTCATTGGAATCTCCAACTTTGGTTGCTTTATATTTTCATGGTCAATCCACATACGATACATCTTGGTCGCACTTGTATGTGTGGATACGTTCCTCCGACATCAATGGGCCAGTGGAGAGATCCTTCCCCTTTTAACTTTATAGATCAAGACGAGGTGGGTGTTTTCGCCTTTCTAATTTGGTCAAGAGAGTCAAACGAACCACTCAGCTTGCTCGAATAGAGTGAAGAGGCCACCTCCTATATTCAGCTTGGCTTAATAGAGTAAAAAGGCACTCCTCCTTCACTTGGCCGAAAAGATTTAAGAGGCCATGCTTCTCCATTCGGCTCGATCGAATAGAGGGAGGAGGCACTCCTTCACCATTCAGCTCAGCCAAATATACTGATAATGCCCTCCTCCTCCATTCGGTTCGACTGAATAGACGGAGGAGCACTCCTCCATTCGACTGAGCCGAATAGAGAGAGGAGGCTCTCCTTCTCTATTGGCTTAGTCCTACCCATGTGGACCATCTCCTCTTACCCACTTCAGATTTTAACTAGTGGCACTCCCTTTAATTAACGGTTGTCGAATTCAGGCATATATCTTGACGAACATTTGTGCATATATATGCACCTTGCTTTAGTTCATTTTTCACTTAATTTCACGCACTATCCTCAAAATTCTCCAAAGAGAGAAACTGTGAAGGAGGGAGTTCCTTTTCTCGACGATCACCAAGGTATCGGCCCTTCCTTTCTTTGTTTATCATTCTTGTATCATAGTTATGTTTTCGCCCCTAATTCACTAGGGTCATTCTCTAGCCCCTTGTTAGGCTTTTGAGAGGATATGTTTAGTACTAACTCCGTCAATCCATATCTAACCTCACCACTTAGGGAAGGCCTTCTCCCCTTAAAGGATTACCAAAATAACTTAAAACCAGACATTAGACACCCCTACAATCCACCCGTATAATTCCATTATAGGATTTCCTATGGACTAAACCAAATTTCCTCAAGGAAAGCTCTAATAGCTTGTTGTCTCTCGACTCTTATTCTTTGGGTAGGACTTTAACATATACGTGGAGGGTATCCATAGCTAGCCCACTTCCTGGGCCTTTTGCTAGTGTAGGCATCCCGCCCACAAACACAGTTGAGGAGTTGGAGCAGGATCTAACCCATTCTACTGGCCTTGGTAGGTCCGACCCACAAGACGGACTTAACTCTCATTACATCAACCCATCCTTTTGTGATGAGCTTAAGGAGAGCTTTGGTTTTGAGTAAAGTTTTCTTTCAAACGTAACTATCAAGTGATTGTTCCCTCATATATAGATACCGTAGATAACCCCCTGGTTGCATAGCGGTGTACATTGAAGCCTTAGAATGTGGCCTTCGGTTCCCCCTCCCTAAATTTTTATAGAAATCCTCTAAACATACAATATTACGGTTGCTCAACTTGTCCCCAATGCATGGACTTCTATTCTATCTTTTGTCGCTACGTTCAAGCTCAAGCATCTTGAACGTAAGGCCTTCGCCCTCACCTACATGCACATAATCCAACACAACAATATGACATGTGGGGGGAGGCTTGGTATCGAATGATTAGTCGACCTAGCTTCATGAAAGCCCTAGATAAGCCTTCTTTCCTTTATCCATGGGTGGAATTACAGGTTTGTATTTGTCAAGAAGGTGAAAGAAGAACGGATTATCTCCATTAGAATAGGCAAGACCCGAACAAGACTTAGAATAAGCCTCGTACCACCATGGGGGAGAATGAGATGGCTAAAATAAACTAATTTTGAGTTGTTGATTCCGCTCATCCCCGATCCCAAAGGATCATGAAGGTTCCCACCGATTGGCTTCCTTGATGGGTGTTTTTTAGTTACAGGTGTTTCCTTTGCACCACCATGCATAGTTTGGCTATTCGTTGTGGTAACTTAATTATCGCTTTGTTGATTTGATCTATGCTTTTCTTTACTAACCTTACTCATTTGAACTTTACACTTTGCAGAATAAGCAATTGACATCTTACTCAAGATAAAAGGAAAGTTGACGAAGGAGGAGAAGAGGCACCTTGACAACGTAAGGCAAGAGAAGCAAGTGAAAGAGCATGTTATCTAGCAGATGCAGGACCTTCCTCTGGTATGCTGTTTTTCTTGGCCACGCAAGCCTAGCCTCACCAAGCTTGTCCCTCTACCAAAGTGTATTTGTCCCCTGTATAACATGGTTATCGCATTAGAATAGCATACCAAAAGTCAAGTCCTAGAACAAATAATGACTCCAATGCGCCCTGAGCGGATCGAAGGAGCGTCTTCTTAGCCCGCCAATGTTCCTACCCGAGGGGAGTGAGCAGCAGCTAGGGGTAGGCAACGGATCGGGTTGAGCCAGACTGGGCCGGCCCATTAACTAAATGGGCCAAGTCGGGCTTAGCACGTTTGTTAATAGGCCAGGTTAGGTTATGGGCCAAATGAGCTCGACCCGCCCATGGCCCACCCATTACCACCTACGGAGTATTTTTGGTGAGTTATCTTTCCAACTAATGTCTTTGTAATTTTCCAACCAAACTAAACTAGTCCAACTTTAAAGTTAGAAAATACATAACCAAGCTAATAACTGGATCGGGTGGGGTCGGCCCATGGGCAGCCCACTTTGGGCCTGTTTAAAAATGTAACAAACTTGTGCAAAAAACAGTGTGTAATAATTATTATTATTATCTACAAAGTATTGGTAATAAGTTTAATTAATCGGAACATGTAAACTAGTGTGTCATTTAGGTTGAAAAAAATTATGGGTCACTAAACGGGTTGTTAATGGGTCAACCCAGTCCGGCTTGTTAATATGCCTAATTTGCTGACCTATTATTGGCCTGATCCATTATTGGCCCGACCCTTTATTAGCCCTATTTTTAACAGGCCAACCGCTTAACCCATTAGGTACCCAGTCTATTGCCCACCCCCAGCAGCAGCCCCTCAAGCCTTCCTCCCACTACAAAGAAGTGGCCACCTCCACTAGTCCCCACCCCTCCTAGCTCTATAGACAATCACTCCTCCGAGGGCCAGAGCTCATTCCTTTCGACCAACTATGAGGGAAAGGTCATATTACTTTAGAAGCTTACCCAAAAGCTCGAGCTTACCACAATTTCAGCGTCGGAACAGATTCCCAGCACTTTAGAAGCCACCCAGGTCTACTTCATGGAGGTATGGATTCTTAGTAGTTGTAAATTGTTCTTTGCCTTGCATCTCATTATAACCTTTCATCTCTTACTTTCAGGGTGAAGTTCGTGCTTTCTCTGCCCTTAGCTTGGTTTCCTCTTAGTGCGTTGTAGAGGCTGAGCTCAAGTCTCTTAGGGAGCAGATGAGGCGTGACAAGGAGATAGAGTTCCACAGGGAAAGGATTTGGGCTGAAGGGCACAAGAACTAGAAGTGAGCACAAGCTGAAGGAGCTGGAGCGCAAATTCAAGGTTGACAAGGCTTTTATAGAGAGGCAAGCCCACCAAGCTCAACTTGATGCTACCAATATCTCCTACGAGAAAGGGTAAGAGGACATGATGGACCTTATGACCCAGCTGCCTACGATTATAGCAGGGGCAAAGGGATCTTCATGTCCGACTAGGAGATGCTATTCAAGTAGGCCAATGTCATCAAGATGAAGCATGCCAATGCTCACACACTGGGGAAGAAAAAGGCTCGCTGTTAAGTCATAAATCGTAAGTTATTTTAATAATTATTTTGATTATATTATATATATTATTTTGTCTAATTTACTTTATTCTATATATTTTTCAAGTTAAGCATTAATAAAATAAAGAGGAGAAGAGAACACGTCGAAGTTCGAATTTTACACACTAAGCTATCAAGTCGGTCCAAAAATAATGATTTATGGAAAAATATTAGTTCCATAATAATTTATTTGGGCTAAGGTTACAAAAGTTGAAGAGAAACTAGAGGACTTGGAAGATAAAGAGTCTAAGACATATCTCATATATTCATTAATCATTACCCTAGTAGCTACTATTATAAAACCCTTCACGCCACCCTCTTCTCCTCATCATATATTCAACTACATCTTCACACCTCCAACACCACAGTTTCCCCTCGTACACATATCTCACACCTAACCCTAGCATCATATGCCTCATCATCATTAATCATCATCATCTTCTACAATCCCCCAACATCTCACGCCACACCCTCACGCATCATCACCTCCATCAAACCCCTCCACCTTCACCATCCTCACGATCATCACACTCCACGACTCCATCGTCATCATTGATCACCATCTTCATCATTTGATCATCATCAACATGATACCAAGTAGTATTGTGTTGCTTCTTCTATTTTTATTTTTATTTTATTTTATTCTGCTTAGTTTAGTGTTAAACATGAATTATTTAGGCAAATTGTGTAATTTAATTTCTAGTATGAGTGAGTAATTTTCGTGTACTTAGTATAATCTATTTAAAACCATGCTAAATTAAGTATTTTGAAACAAGTTTTATACTTCATCGTCTAGTTGATTTCTATTCATGATTTTATAATAATCACGGATGGCTCAAACCCATCTCTTTTAATTAGGTAAACGTTATAGATCTTTGTTAAATCAATTTGCTGGTAAATTGGTTACAAGGCGTAGATGATGTTTTTCTAGTTCGTAATGCTCCAGTTTGATTAAACTCTTGCGATGGTGTGAGGGTTATCAAAACTAGTACGGTTTATATTAGGGCTAGACATAAATAAACTATAATATAATGAAGAATGGGGAAGATCCGCTGACGGGTGTCTTCTACAGTCTAACTCATGGATAAAATCGATTTTTTGTCGATGATAAATATTAATTTGCATGGTGGATATAGATTATGCTAAGTATTTTTCATAAATTTGGTATCTTTGATAATTAATTGTTGCCTTTTAATTAATTTGTTTAGTTTGTCAATTTTAATTCTTAAATTTATAAGCTTTAATATAAAGTCCATTTACACCCCCCCAAAAGAGTAGTCTTTTAGGAGTGTCTTGGTAATATTAGATCGGTTAGATTTTGAATTTTAGTGTGGTTATAATTTTCAGATTTAATTTATATTCTGTTTTGCCATTTATTTACCGGTTCGTTAGAAATTAGACTAAAACTAGTTCCTTTCGTATTTTTCCATATTTCAGTTCATTTTAAGGTTTATATAGTGTCCTATTCTGCTTATATTTAATTTACGAATTTTTTGAAATTATTTGATAATTTTTCATAATTATTCCGTGAATTGGATATATGCAGGTTTTTATTTTAATAAATCTGAAAATAATGTTTTTAATTTTTATTTTTATTTTTTTAGTTTTAATTAAGTCCATAAAATTATATCCTAAAATCTGGGAAATTTTTTTATTTAATTTTGTATTTATATTAATGCAGTTTATTTTTTCTCTAATTTCAGATTTTGTTTTCTGGTTTCATTTTCTGGAGTTAATTTTCTGTTTTAATTTTTCTGAATTATTTTACATATACTTTTTTAGTTATTAAGCAATGAAATTTCAGAATATTAATTTGGATTACTTTTTGTAATTTTTAATATTAATTTTCTGCTTGTTATTTTGTGTTTTAATTTTTAGTCTAATATTGGGTTAATATTTCTGTTTTTATTTTTCAGATTATTTAGGATAGCTATTTACTGTTTTGTTTCCAGAATTAAATTTAGAATATTAAGGAGCAATATTAAAGATTTTTCCAGATTTTTACTTACTAAATGTGATTTGTTTTAATAATATAAAGAGAAGTTATAATAAATTCGAGTAGTAAAGTCGTTTAGAATTAAACTAGCTTATTACCATAATCTTTCCTCGTGGGATCGATCGCTACTTTCCTATGCTATAAATATTATTTATAAATCAAAGTAGTGGTTTAATTTGTAGCTCTACGACAAGCTCTATAAATTTTGGCGCCGTTGCCGGGGAAAGAAAATAAAATTGTTAGTTTACTTCTATTTAATTTTACTACTTTTATTGTTTTGTTTTAACTCTAGTATTTTAATTTTTGTAGCTTGCCCTTAATTTATGAAATTAAGGAGTGGTAACGAGATTGGAGAAGACAAGGAGCAAACGTTGGAAGCTAAAAACAAAGAAGGCTATCCTGAACTAGTAAGTCTTAAAACTAAAGAGGTAAGAATGTCTACTCTTTGGGAACTTGCTACCCCTAATCTAGAAGCCCAACCTCTGTCCATTACTTATGCTGCATTAGATAAACCTCTAAAACTGAACTCTGGATTCATCAATATGCTATCCAAGTTTCATGGATTAGCGGGAGAGGACCCATACCATCATATTAGTGAATTCCTTATCACATGCTCTGCTGTGGTGCCTGAAGGGATTCCTGAAGACCAAGTTAGGTTGAGAGCCTTTCCTTTTTCTTTGCTTGGTAATGCTAAAGATTGGTTATATTACATGACCGCTGGATCATTCTCTACATGGACTGCATTGCATAAATC
Organism: Selenicereus undatus; assembly: GCA_017589665.1. Lineage (NCBI taxonomy): Eukaryota > Viridiplantae > Streptophyta > Magnoliopsida > Caryophyllales > Cactaceae > Selenicereus > Selenicereus undatus. The sequence goes on from JACYFF010019584.1 coordinate 91,945,197, forward strand.
ATTTTTAGAGAAATTTTTTCCAGCATCCCGAATTGGATCAATTAGGAAGGAAATATGTGGTATCAAACAAATGAATAGGGAAACTTTTTGTGAGTATTGGAAAAGATTTAATAAGTTGTGCGCTAGTTCTCCCCAACATCAAATAACTAAGCATTCGTTGATTCAATACTTTTATGAAGGGTTGCTTCCTATGGATCATAATATGGTTGATGCTACTAGTAGGGGGCTCTAGTTAATAAGACTCCAGCAGAGGCGAGCGATCTATTCAATTAAATAGCCCAAAATACTCAGCAGTTTGGTGCTAGGGAGTCACAAATTAAAAGAATTAATGAGATTGGCTCTTGTTCATCTGTAGAGAGTCAGTTATCTCACATCACTGCTATGTTAAACAAGATAGTTACTAGGGGAGTACAAAAAGCAGTCATATGTGGAATTTGTTTTCTAGAGGGGCATTCTACTAATGCATGTCCTACACTTCAAGAGGGGAATATTAATGCTGTCTATTCTAACCAAGGTTAGAGGAGGTATGATCTATATTCTAACACCTATAATTAAGGATGGAGAGACCACCCTAACCTTGGGTATGGCCCTAAAACTAACCCGCCTAGTTTTCACCTAACATCTCGTCAATCTTCTAATCAAGATAGGACCAACTTCCTACTAGAACAAGTCCTTAAGAAGATGGATGATAGGTTCCAAAATGTGGAGGCAACTCTTAAGCAGGTTCAAGAGAGATAGACTACAACTGATACCGTAGTTACCAACTTGCAGGCTCAAATGCAAAATAGGTTACCATCTCAACCTTACCCTAACCCCAAGGAGAATGTTAGTGCCATGACACTCAGGAGTGGGAAAGAGCTAAAAGAATCTAGGAAGAGTAGAGAAGTTGAGCCTGAGTTAGAGGTCAAAGAAGCTGAACCAGAGTTAGATAAAGATTCTAATCTAACTACTAAGGAAATAGGTGAGAAGAAAAGAGAACCTTTTAAGCCAATATCACCCTTTCCTAGTAGGTTTCAGAGCCCTACTTCTACGATGAATGAGGCTAACCAAGAGATCTTAGAGACATTTAGGAAGGTAGAGATCAGCATACCTCTCCTTGATGCCATTAAACAGGTGCCTTGCTATACTAAATTCTTGAAAAAATTGTGCACTACTAAAAGAAAGTTAGTAGGTAATGAAAAGGTAAGTGTGGGGGAAAATGTGTCCGCAGTTTTCCAAAGGAAACTTCCCCCTAAGTGCAAAGACCTAGGTGTGTTTTTTGTTCCTTGTAAAATAGGAAACCTTTTCTTCGATAAGGTTGTGCTTGACTTAGGTGCTTCCATTAATGTTATGCCTAGGTCTGTTTATGATAAACTGAACTTAGGAGAGCTAAAGAAAACTGGTATAGTGATTCAGTTAGCTGATAGAAGCAGTACTTACCCAGATGGAGTTTTAGAGGATGTCTTAGTCCAAGTTAATGAGCTTGTGTTTCCTGCTGATTTTTATGTGATGAACATGGGTGATGCATGTCATGATATTCCTATCTTGCTTGGTAGGCCATTTTTTAAAACAGCTAGGACTAAAATTCATGTGCATGAAGGAGCATTAACCATGGAATTTGATGGTGAAGTGATTAAATTTAATATTTTTGATGTCATGAGATTTCCTGCGGATGTGAATTACGTGTAAGCACTTGATGATATTGATGAGTTGTCCCAAGAAATTCATGACTTGTCTCATGAAGATGAATTGTTTACTGTGCCTACTAAGAGTCTTGATCATGCTGAGCTTCAAAAAGTGCCCAACCAGATTAATGATAATCTAGACGATGTGATAGGGTCTTTATTCCACTTGCAAGTGTATAATAGACCTAACCAGCTTGAATTACCCGAAAACCATGCTAAATTACTTCCCTCTAGCATTGCACCCCCTAAACTGGAATTGAAACCTTTACCTGATAAGTTGAAGTATGCTTATTTGGGAGATAATGACACTTTGCCTGTCATCATCTCTAGTACACTTACCCTTGACGAAGAAGAAAGACTTGTTAAGGTGCTTAGAGAACATAGCAAAGCAATAGGGTGGACTTTAGCAGACCTCAAGGGACTTAGCCTTACTTTATGCTCACATAAGATCACATTAGAGAAAGATGCTAAGCCTAAGAGGGATCCTCAGAGGAGACTTAATCCACCTATGATGGAGGTAGTCCAGAAAGAAATTCTTAAGTGGTTAGATGCTGGCATAATATACCCCATTGCTGATTCTGAGTGGGTTAGTCCTATCCATGTGGTTCCTAAAAGGGGGGGAACAACAGTAGTGTAAAACAAGGAAGGTGAGTTGATACCTACTAGAGTCCAGAGTTATTGGAGAGTGTGCATTGACTATAGAAAGCTTAATAAGGCCACTAAGAAGGACCATTTTTCATTGCCTTTTATGGACCAGATGTTAGAGAGATTAGCTAGGAGGTCACATTATTACTTTCTAGATGGCTATTTAGGTTATATTCAGGTCCCTATAGCTCCTGCAGATCAGGAAAAACCCACTTTTACCTTTCCTTTTGTCACCTATGCTTTGAGAAGGATGCCTTTTGGTCTATGTAATGCACCTGCTACATTTCAAAGATGTATGATGAGTATCTTTTTCGATTTTATCACCAAGATTATGAAAGTTTTCATGGATGACTTTACTGTACATGGTGATTCATTTGATGAGTGCTTGCATCATCTTAGTCTAGAGCTTAGGCGTTGTATTGAGACCAATTTGGTACTTAACTTTGAAAAGTGTCATTTCATGGTGGAGCACGGGGTAGTACTTGGACATTTGGTGTCATCAAGGGGATTAGAGGTAGATAAAGCAAAAGTTGACATCATTCAGTCTTTACCCCATTCCAGGTGTGTCAAGGATGTGAGATCATTCTTAGGGCATGTAGGGTTCTATAGGAGGTTTATCAAAGATTTTTCTAAGATTGCTTCTCCTTTATGTGCCTTACTTGCAAAAGATGCTTCATTTGATTTTAATGATGATTGTATAAGGGCTTTTGATCAGTTGAAGTTGAAATTGACTATTTCACCTATTATACAACCCCCAAATTGGGCCTTACCTTTTGAGTTAATGTGTGATGCTAGTGATAAAGCAGTGGGGGCAGTTTAAGGTCAAAGAGTTGGGAAAGTACCTCATGTGATTTACTATGCTTCTAGAACTCTTGAGTCTGCACAGTGTAATTACACCACTACAGAAAAGGAGATGTATGTTGTTGTTTTTGCTCTTGAAAAGTTCCGTCCTTACGTATTGGGTGTGAAAGTTACTGTTTACTCTGATCATTATGCTCTTAAACATCTGCTAGAAAAGAAAGATTCAAAGCCCAGATTGATTAGATGGATGTTACTATTGCAAGAATTTCAATTGGAAATTAAAGATAAACCTGGAGCTAAGAACTTAGTTGCTAACCATCTTAGTAGACTGGAAACGGGGGAAAGTGGTAGTCCTTTTAGTGATTGTTTTCCTGATGAGACTTTTTACGCTGTCAGTAGTAGATTACCTTGATATGCTGATATTGTGAACTATATAGTCACTACAACTTTTCCCATTGACTTGTCTAGAGCTAAAAAAGAAAAGATAAGAGCTCAATCTAAATACTATGTTTGGGATGAGCCATACCTATGGAAATTCTGTCGCGATCAGATAATAAGGCATTGTGTTGATGACAATGAAATTCATTCCATTCTAACCTTTTGTTATTCTTCAGAAAGTGGGGGACATTTTGGTCCCAAAAGAACAACACATAAAGTTCTCGAGTGTGGATTTTAGTGGCCCACTATTTCTCGTGATGCTTATGATTTTTGTAAAAGATGTGAAGCATGCCAAAAGACTGGAAATTTATGAAGAATGGATCAAATGCCTTTATATAATGTTTACGTTTGTGAAATTTTTGATGTGTGGGGTATTGATTTCATGGGACCCTTTCCCCCTTCTTTTGGGTACACTTACATTCTTGTACTTGTTGACTATGTTTCCAAATGGGTAGAAGTTGTAGCTACTAGAGCTGATGATGCTAAAACTGTGGTGAAACATATTAAATCTCTCATTTTACATAGATATGGAGTACCAAGAGCAATCATCAGTGATAGGGGGACTCATTTTTGTAATAAAACTTTAGGTGCCTTGTTAGCCAAATATCATGTGACTCATAAGGCATCCACTAGTTATCACCCCCAAACAAATGGCCAAGCTGAAATCTCTAATAAAGAAATCAAGGGCATACTAGAAAAAGTAGTTATGCTAGACAGGAAAGATTGGAGTCTTAGGCTAGATGAGGCTCTTTGGGCTTATAGGACTGCAAACAAGACCCCTATTGGTATGTCACCTTATAGGTTAGTCCTTGGAAAACCATGTCATCTTCCTGTTGAGATAGAACATAAGTCATATTGGGCTATGAAGCAATGTAATCTTGACTATGAGTTAGCAGGAAAAGAATGTAAATTGCAGTTGCGGGAATTAGAGGAGATTCGCTTGAAAGCCTATGACAATTCAGTCATTTACAAAGGTAAAGCCAAAGCATTTCGTGATGCTAAACTTGTCAGAAAAGAATTTCAGATAGGTGAGAAAGTATTATTATTCAACTCAAAACTGAGACTCTTTCATGGTAAGTTAAATTCAAGATGGTTTGGACCGTTTGAGGTAGTAAAGACTTATCCACATGGTACTGTTGAGATTAAGAGTCTATTCACTAACAAAATTTTCAAAGTGAATGGACATAGGTTGAAACATTTCAGGGATGGAGACTTTGTGAATTTTATTGAAGAAATCACTCTAGAGGATCCATGAGCTTCATGACGTCGAGCCAACAACTGTAAACAAAGGCGCTGGTTGGGAGGCAACCCAACATTTCTTTAGGGAAGTATCCATTTAATTTTACTTTTATTTTCATTATTTCTATCTTTTTGCATGCATTAGGGACTATGCATGAATTAAGCATGGAGGGATGTATCCTGCATTTAATTCCTGCAGTATTTATTCTTGAAAAAAAAATTCTTATAAATAATGCATGATATGAGTTTATGCTAAGCTTACTTGCTTAAAAATTTTTGTTTTCTTAGCTATTTATATTTTATTATTCTATGAGTGAAGACTCCTGAGCATGCTAGCTGTCATTCAGAGAAGTTTGAGTTAATCTTCGTATATCTCTTTAATGAATAACTATCATGATTATTCATCTTATTTGATCGTGTATTATATCCGCTTCAGAGGCAATAAAGTGGCCTAACCCATTTCCTAGACTATTGAATTAGTAGAATAACTCATTAAAATTGTGACTTTTCTTGTTTTATTAAAAAAAAGGTGAAAAAAAAAGTTAGATTACCAACATGGGTAGGAATAGGTGGCTCGACACCTTTTCTCCTTAAGTTTAGATCTCAAGTTGAGCCTTATGTGTGGAGTAACCCATGTTGGGAGAGTCATGCCCCTTTTTGGGCCGATCAATGACTCGCCCCAAACTAACAGTCTAAAAGAAATAATGATGAGAATGAATTGTTTGCTCCAGCACCTCTATTCGGGTGAGTGTGAGACAGAGAGTGTTTAATTTCTAAGACCCTATATGAGCCTCGAATATGTGCGCAAGTGGAGTTTGGAAAAAAAAAAAAACAGAAGAAGAAAAAAGTACAGGGCAAGTTTAAAATCAATTTCAATGAGTTATTCATTCCAGTTCAATTGTCCCTATAGCCATACCGTACTTCAATTTTTCTATCGCAAACTTTTTAGACCTCTTGATCGGTATATGTGTGCTTAGAAGAGATGGATGATTATTGATCTTGTTACTTCATTAAGGAAATATTGTGAGGCTGATGAAGAAACTCTTTGGTGGTAGTTGGATGTTTAGTAATTATTCACTTGTTGGAAGAAAAACCAATTAATTTTGAATAAAATTGTTTTTAAAGCAAGCCAATGCTTAGTGTATATATTTCATATTTATGCATGATTTTGGAAGAAAGAGGGTCAGCATGTAGGTCACGTCCCAGATTTCTTTGCACAAAGACGTCCAAAGTCTAAGTGTGGGAAAATTTGTTAAGTTGTAAATCGTGTATTATTTTAATAATTATTTTGATTATATTATATATATGATTTTGTGTAATTTACTTTATTTTATATATTTTTTAGGTTAAGCATTAATAAAATAAAGAGGAGAAGAGAAGACGTTGAAGTTCAGATTTTACACGCTAAGCTATCAAGTCAGTCCAAAAATAATGATTTATGAAAAAATATTAGTTCCATAATGATTTATTTGGGCTAGGGTTACAAAAGTTGAAAAGAAACTGGAAGACTTGGAAGAGAATGAGTCTAAGAAAAAAAAAAAACACCCTAGTAGCTACTATTATAAAACCCTTCACGCCACCCTCTTCTCCTCATCATATATTCATCTACATCTTCACACCTCCACCACCACGGCTTCCCCCCTTACACATATCTCACGCCTAACCCTAGCATCATACGCCTCATCATCATTAATCATCATCATCTTCTACAATCCCCCAACATCTCACGCCACACGTTCACGCATCAGCACCTCCATCAAACCCCGCCACCTTGACCATCCTCACGATCATCACACTCCACGACTCCATCGTCATCATCGATCACCATCTTCATCATTCAATCATTGTCAACATCATACCAAGTAGTATTGTGCTGCTTCTTATATTTTTATTTTTATTTTATTTTATTCTGCTTAGTTTAGTGTTAAACATGAATTATTTAGGTAAATTGTGTCATTTAATTTCTAATATGAGTGAGTAATTTTCTTGTACTTAGTATAATCTATTTGAAACCATGCTAAATTAATTATTTTGAAACAAGTTTTATACTTTATCGTCTAGTTGATTTCTATTCATGATTCTATAACGATTAGTATTTATTATTTATGATATTCATGTTATATTAATTAGAATGCATACTAGTTAGTTTAATACGAATTCCTATGATAGTTTAAAAGGCTTTAATGCGTAAAAGTTATAGTCTTTTAGGCATTTGCATCACCCTAATTAATCATGGATAGCTCAAACCCATCTCTTTTAATTAGATAATCATTATAGATCTTTCTTAAATCAATTTGCTGGTAACTTGGTTACAAGGCGTAGATGATGTTTTTCTAATATGTAATGTTATGGTTTGATTAAATCCTTGTGCTGGCGTGAGGGTTATCAAAACTAGTAGAGTTTATGTTAGGGATGGACCTAAATAAACTATAATATAAGGAAGAATGGGAAGATCCACTAGTGGGTGTCTTCTACAGTCCAACTCATGGATAAAATCGATTTGTGTGTTGATGATAAATATTAATTTGCATGGTAGATATAGATTATGCTAAGTATTTTTCATAAATTTGGTATCTTTGATAATTAATTGTTGCCTTTTAATTAATTTGTTTAGTTTGTCAATTTTAATTCTTAAATTTATAAGCTTTAATATAAAGTCCATTCCCCCCCCCCCCAAAACAGTAGTCGTTTAAGAGTGTCTTGGTAATATTAGATCAGTTAGATTTTGATTTTCAGCGTGGTTATAATTTTCAGATTTAATTTATTTTCTGTTTTGCCATTTATTTACCGGTTTGTTAGAAATTAGGTTAAAAATAGTTCATTTTGTGTTTTTTCATATTTTAGTTCATTTTAAGGTTTATATAGTGTCCCACTCTGCTTCTATTTAATTTTGGAATTTTTGGAAATTATTTGACAATTTTTCAAAATTATTCCGTGAATTGGATACGTGTAGGTTTTTATTTTAATAAATCTAAAAATTATGTTTTTAATTTTTATTTTATGTTTTTTAGGTCAAGGCATTTTTGTTATTTAATTTCGTATTTATACTAATGCAGTTTTTTCTCTAATTTCATATTTTGTTTTCTGTTTTCATTTTCTGGAGTTAATTTTCTGTTTTAATTTTCTAAATTATTTTACATATAATTTTTGAGCTATTAAGCTATAAACTTGCAGAATATTAATTTGGATTACTTTTTGTAATTTTTAATATTAATTTTCTCCTTGTTATTTTCTGTTTTAATTTTTAGTCTAATATTGGGTTATTATTTCTGTTTTTATTTTTCAGATTATTTAGGATAGCTATTTACTGTTTTATTTCCAGAATTAAATTTAGAATATTTAGGAGAAATATTAAAGATTTGTCCAGATTTTTACTTACTAAATTTAATTTGTTTCAATAATATAAAGAGAAGTTATAATAAATTCGAGTAGTAAAGTTGTTTAGAATTAAACTAGCTTATTACCATAATCTTTCCTCGTGGGATCGATCCTTACTTTCCTATGCTATAAATATTATTTATAAATCAAAGTAGTGGTTTAATTTGTAACTCTACGACAAGCTCTACACTTTCCGAGAGATCGCTTGCTTTCGCTCAGGTGCAGCATCTGCTACCTACCTATCTCCTCCCTAGTGCAGCATCTACTGCCTACCTATCTCCTCCCTGGTATGGCTCTGAGGATCCACTCGTGGAGGATGCCGAGGTGACTCATGCTGGTTGTGAGGTCGCAGAAGATGATGATGATGATGATGATGATGATGATGATGATGATGATGATGCGCAGGCATGATTCACCTTCCCTATTTTTCCCTTCTCTAACTACTAAGCTTTTACTTTTGTGAACAAATAACAATCGAATTTTACCCTGGACCTTTGAGCCCAGTTGTATGAACACCTTTACTTCCTTTATTTAGTCAAAACTTTTGTAGGCACATCGTAACAATTATCTCATTTGTCTGTATGATTTCTCTTATTGTTTGATGCTTTACATTGCCACGCATTTTTTTCATTTCTTATCGTCGTTATATGTTGATGCCTTGCATTAACATGTTTCCTATTTTTATCGATCTAAACTACCTACCTCTGAGACGCTAAAGGGGCCTTTACCCTTGTCCCTGTGGAGAGGTTATTATCAGCTAAGTGTGGCTTAACCATACATTCACCCCTTAGCCGCTAAGGGCTCAAGGTGTAGTGGGGTAAGACATTAATTTATGTGAGTATGAGGAGTCCAAACAGCAGCCAAATAAACTGATCCTGGCATTAGCATGGTGTTTAACCTAACTATCGTGTTTGGTTAGACCCTGTCTTTGAGGGGTATGACAAGTTTGGTTGCAAGGTCGATATCCTATTGCTCCCATTGCCTACCACAGAATTGATGGGTTAAGTTCGGACGCCAGCCAAACGAGTTGATCCTTACATTAGCATATTGTTTAACCAACTATTGTGCTTGGTTAGACTCCTCCACACTGGCTAGGATCGAAACTATTTTCATGTTAAAATTCTGGTCATCGTCTCCCCCACACTAGCTAATCAACCTTACCTCTTGGTATAAGTCAATCGCCTAAAAATAAGGATGAAAACTCTCTCAAGTATTTCATCAAGCACGTGGTGAGCATGAGAGAAAACTTTTAATTGGGGGCGTAATTTAGGTGTGGTTAGGTCCAATACAAGCCTAATTAGCCATGAAAGGGCTAATCAACCCAAACCAACCAAAACTAACAATTAATCATCAACAAAATGCAAAAACGCCAAATTAAACCTAAGCTAACAAATAACTCAACAAACACGAAAATAGAGGAAATAATCTAAACTAGCATGGATGAAAAGAGCTATTAAACATGAATATCATAATAAAAACTAAACACTTAAGCTAAATACAATCTAAACTAACATAATCAAAACAAGAGGCAACAAGAAAAGCATGAAATAAAGAGAGAGAAAGGGAAACTTATGCTTGATTGATTGAATGAACTTGAAATCCACAAGCTTGAATCCAAATTAACCCAATTAAATCTAATCTTCCTACTTTGTTTCCCCATAATAGGGCTTTTTTGAAGCTAAACCTAGCCTAAAAATCTCCAGAAGAACCTGCAAAAAGTCCAGAAGAATGGCCTTTTTAAACAAATCAAGCCGGGCAAAAAGGGCCTCAAAAAAGCAGGGGAGGACGACGGTCATCACCTCGGCGACCCCTGACCGTCATCTCGGTGATAGCTTGTCACCTAGACAACAGGTGGCTGCTGCCACCCCCTGCCGAACCACCTGAAACAGTTGGGGGTGGTGATCGGGACTCCCATCGTCTCTTTCTTTCAGATCTTTCGGCTTTTCTTATTCCGTCTTCGCTTCTTTTTGCGGTATTTGCTCGATTGAACTTATTACCAACAAAGGTAAACAAAAAAAATATAAATCCTAAAGGTGATATTATTATACGAGCTAAAATTAGGCAATAGAAGCATGTAAAATATGACAATTTAGTACCGAATACTATACCAGCCAATAGAGCCTTGTACTCAACCTCATTGTCGAATGCTTTGAACATAAACATCAGTGAATATTCATGTGAGCGCCCTTTGCGAGATACCACGATCAGCCCAGCTCTACTCCTCATATTGATTATCAAACCTTCGACATATGGTATCCATGACCTGATTTACTTGAGAACCCAGTAGAGTGATGTATTTTTAATGTTCAACCCAATTCTCTACCTCTAATGTGTGGAGTATTTCTCTCCTTAATTTTGAATTTGATCGTCTAGTCGATGGAAACTTTTTGATGCCTAATTCCCCCTCCTAAGCTCCTAGTGATAGTCCTCTATTTATAGTGATTGAGGGGATAGTTGAAATCAATTAAGAGAAAGGAGACCTAATCCTAGCTCATTAAGGTTAATTTAAACAGGTACACCAATTCAGTTAGGATTCTGACTAATTAGTCTTGACAAACAAATTAGCCTAGAATTCTAGTTAATTAATCTTATTTAGGAAGAAACAAACTCGGAAGCAAGGGTCCCGATCAAGTTTCTAGTTAGAGGTCCCGGCCTAGTTCTTGCAAGCAAGAACTCGACCGGGTTCCTGCGTTAGGCCGCAGACAACCCATTTGGTTTTGGCCATAACTTTCACATCCGACCTTAATTTTGGGTAATTCTTTTTTTCTTTAAAAGCTTATTGAGATTAGTTCTAATAAACTAATTTCATAGTTTTCAGATAAGTGTGGAACAAGATATAAGAAAAACAATGAACATGTGCCATTTTCAGCACAACTCCAAATCTTCAAATTATATCTTTTCCATTGCTTATCAGACTTAGGTGTATATTGTGTCATCAGGAAGCTTATTTAATGGAGAATATTGATACCTAGACTTAATAATCTTATACTTTCTATAGTGCACTCAACTGGATGCTGAACACTATCAATTTTTAGGCATCTATAGTTATCCCCCACTTTGGCTGAGCTTGGGTAAGGCAAAGGTCAAAGTAATGGTCTTCACTTGTAGTTGTATGTTTGGCTATGATCATGAGGATCCAAGTTGCTATGACTACGCCTAATGACTTTTATCCTTAACTTGGCGAATTAGTGAACTTCCTTGTTACTGGAAAGCATACCTTCTTGCTGATTAGGCGAACTTATCTTCTTGTATCGCTGGAATAGTGGACCTTTTTGTTGGTTAGGCGAACTTATCTTCCTATATCACTGGAGTGCTGGACCTTCTTGCTGGCCAGGTGAACTTATCTTCCTATGTCACTGGAGTAGCAGACCTTCTTACTAGTCAAGCAAACTTATCTTCCTATATCACCAGAGTAGCGGACTTTCTTGCTGGTCAGGCGAACTTATCTTCCTGCATCGCTAGAGTAGTGGACCTTCTTACGAGTCAAAAGAACTTATCTTCTTATCTTCTTATATTGGTAGAGCAGCGGATCTTCTTGCTAGTCAGGCAAACTTGCTTTCCTGTATCACTCGAGCAGCGGACCTTCTTGCTAGTCAAGCGAAGTTATCTTCCAGTATCGCTAGAGTAGCAGACCTTCTTCCTGGTCAGGTGAACTTATCTTCCTATATCACTGGAGCAGTAGACCTTTTTACTGGTCATGCGAACTTATCTTTCTGTATTGCTGGAGCAGCAGACCTTCTTGCTGGTTCGACCAACTTGTCTTCTTGTATCGCTAGAGCAACTGGCCTTCTTACCGGTTAAGGCAAACTTGAGATTTTTCCTTATTTTCTCCATATCGCTGAAGTAGTATACTTTTTTTTACTGATCAAGCCATTTTTATTGACGAAATGCTAAGACGTCAATTTTAGAATTCTATTTTTTTCGTATACATGCTTCGGATGCTCATTGATGTAGATTGTCCATTGTCTTCTTCCTTGAATATTTTGAAATACTTTCATAAATATTTCATTATTTCCTTTTAAAATTGCAGGCTTTGCTTTGGATACTCATGTATGTAGAATGCCCCTCGGATCCATTTGACGTCAGCTTATTCCACTTTTGTAATTTTCAAGAAAAACACACGTATGTGATGGTGCGGAAATCGGCTGGGTTCTTTGGCGACTTTTCCTGTTTTTGCTTCCTTGCTTCTGTTTGCATGTGTTCTTTTGAAGCTTGTGAATTCCTACACACATAGAGATCCCTCCTCAGTACTCATCGCTTGTCTTCTTTACTTGTTTTTCTTCTTTTTTACTTCAGTGTTTGGCTCTTTGTAAAGTGAATGTGCCTATGTAAGGTGCGAGGAACCCGACCAGGTCCTCTTGCCTGGTATCCCTTTGCTTCTACCTTTCTTGTTTGCTTCCATTTGAACTCATTGTGAAGGAATATTTCCATATGAATTGTGGGGAACATGGTTGGGTCATCCCTTAGCTTCTTTTGCCTATAAGTAGCTTTGCTTGTGGATTTTCTAAATCGTCCTCCTCCTTTCTCTCTCATTTTGCTTTGCTTTCCTTTATTTTCATTACTTGTAACTACTTTTAAGTATGCGTTTGAGAAGAGCTCATCCTCCTCACTGATCCCATCAACAGAGGCTTACACAGGATTTCTTTATTGAGAGAATAGAGACCTGTTGAAGCTTAGGATGGCATTGATCTTCTTGTTGTGATAAAAAGGATTAAGTGTCCTCTATGGTTAGATCCTCTTGGACTTTATTACCTGATTGAGGTGAGGGTTAAAATATAGATGCTTTCTACAGTTGTTGTTAACACCGTTTTGAGAGCCTGTATTGTTGATTCATGGCTAACTAGGGTTGTATGCCCTTCTAATAGGGCACTGTGAAGACTGATTGCACTCTTCGTTATTGTAGGCTTCCTAAGTGATCAAGGTGGGGGCGGTCTATTAAATAGGCTAAACACCTATGCATTGATGTAGGTGCACTTGCTAGCCCAAGTGAGACTATATTAATGTGATGACTATGCAGACTCAGTTGTGCTGACTATAAAAACAAGTGATGACCTAACCTCACATGCATGTAAGCCTTTTCCTTGGGAGAGCCCCCGATTACCTAAATCTTGTATGGCGATTGGTCGTCCGAGACTATGCATAGTGAGCCTCCTCCCCACTCTTGGGCTCCTGGGGGTAGTTCCTGTTCCGAAGTGGGTACAAGCCGAGCTTTGGTTAATTCCAGCTTCGCATCTCATTATGCTGACTACTTTGATGGAAGTAGCAGCGGGTTCTAGGGTGATGAATAGAGTTATCCTGACAGACTTATGTATGATACTGTAATGCAATTTAATATGAATACATTTGGAATTTTATACAAAAATGAGAGACTTAGACTGTGCATATATGCTTGTTGTGCGAACTCAACTAGATGCACATGATTATGCTAATTATCCAAGCATGAGTATGCTAACTACACAGACATGTGATGATGTAACCTCATATGCATATAGGTCTCATACTCAGTTTGGGGTCCATTGGATAAGGCCCGATCAAGGTATAGAAGATGACGAATTAGGCACTGTGATGTTCTTTAGTTTAGGATGAGTGGTGAAAAGCTAGGTGACTGTTGGATTAGGCCAACTCACGGGTCTAAGCTGCCCAAGATAGAAAATCTTTCTTTTTAAGGTAGGAGTATCCTTTAATTATGCATTAAAGTGCTCCTGTTCTGAGGAAGCACCACCCCATTTCTGTTTATATTAACAGAAGCCTTAGATGTGTAAGAATTTTCTAGTTTTAGTTGGAGTAGCCCTAGTACAATGGAGCAAATGTGATCCTTTCCATGCTAGGAAGATGGTTTTGATGGTGCTACCTAAAGTAGCCACTAGTATAGTGCAAAGAATGTGGTTATCTCTTTGTCGGGAAAGGTCCACCATAAAGGGAGCCCTAACTATCCAGGGAAATATAAGGAAACACCCCATTTTCCACAATGGGATACTGTCCGTTTGGGAAAGTTGAGAATACGGAGTGAGTATCCACTCTCGAATTTGTAGTCATGGTTGAGACCAAGAGCCTTGAATTTTGTAATGGATGTGAGATTAAAGGCTATGATGATTGAGATGAGGTGGTAAAGTGGGTGAATGGTTTATCCAAGTCTGATTCGATGGAAGTAGCTAATGGAATGCTTCTTTGCCCTCAAAAACCAAGGTTTTATTTACTCAAACCAAAAAAAAATGAACGTAGCTTTGGCTCACTCACTCTCCTTTTGCCTGGCCTACCTTTGCAGGTTTTTAGGCCAGCCGCGTTATTCTCTCTCTCTCTCTCTCTCTCTCTCTCTCTCCCTCTCTCTCTCTCTCTTTTGGGAGACTACAACAACAACAACACCTCCCAGTGTGGCCCAGATGAGACAACCTTACCTCTATCGGCATCCCTACCCATAGAGAGGTTGATTCCAAAAGACCCACAAAGTAAGATTTTGTGAAAGCATTTTGTAGAAGAAGGATTTTGTGAAAACATTTCATGGAGAGAAACTAAGGATAAGCACCAGAGAATGAAATATGAAGTACTAATGAATCAAGAAGCAGTAACTGTGTAAACATAAGTACAACAGGCAAGGGAAGGAACTATACCTCGATAAAAAGGGGTATGCAAATAACTCTTCCAAGATGTTTGTAGTACCTGTATACAAACATGACATACGAACAAAGAACTCAACCAAATCTACCCTACTGCAACCGAGAGACACTATGAGGCTAACTCTCTGAGATATAAGATCCTAATCCTATCCCGCCATAGTCTCCTATCCTGAGCCAAATCCTCTGTCGACCCTACAACTTTTAATTCCTCTCTAATCACCTCGTCCAAACTCTTTTTTGGTCGTCCCCTCCCTCTTTTACCTGCGGGGATGTTAATCCTCTCACATCTCCTCACTGGAGCATCCACACTCCTTTTCATGTGGTCAAACCATCTGAGCCTTGTTTCTCTTATCTTATCTTCGATGGGAGTCACTTTAACTAAGTCTCTAATTAATCCATTACTATTTCTATCCATTCTTGTATAACCACGTGTCCATCTAATCATCCGCATCTTTGCTACCATCAACCTTTGAACTTGTGTCTTTTTTATAGGCCAACACTCTGATCCATACAACACAACAGGTCTAACTACCATACGATAAACTTTACCTTTTAATCCTACAGGCATCCTCTTATCACTCAGCACACCTTAAGCATAGTTCCATTTTTTCCAACCCACTTTTATACGCTGGTTAATATCTTCGTCAATATCTCGTTTCTGATTAATGATCGAGCCTAGGTACTTAAACTTCTCGACCTTTGGTATCGTCATCCCATCAATGGTGACTTCTTTGTGGCCGGGCCCTAAAGGGGTTATCTACATATCCAATGTGGAATTAGTTTAGTCATAGTTCAAAGGTCAAGACATGCAACTTAAAGAAGGGATGCCCCTCAGAGGACTTTTTAAGCCAGCCTTTTGAGTTAGGGTGCCAAAGGAAGAAAATCAATGTGAAGGCTCAAAAAATCCTTACGAAATCCCTAAGTGTGCATGGGTGATAAAGTTAATGCAAATCAACAATTTCTTTCTTGTCTTATCCTTCTTGTTTTCAAACTCTTTTTCCTCCCTTTTTTTTCCTTTGGGCGGGAACGTTTATTTCAAACTTTTCTTCTTTTTTTCTTTTTGTTTTTGCAGATTTTGATACTGATGTCACCCATGTCACACTCCCACTCTCTAGTTAGGTCAGATGTGGTAATGAAAGAAATAAACTTATTTGAAGGCTCAAAAGGGTTCTAAGTAGAAATTCATCAAGTTTAATAAAGGTATTAATACGGGTTACCAAAGGAGGCCTCCTATCCTAAACAAATCCTTTCGAGCTGTATGACTTATTACAAGAAATTCTTGATCTTCCCTCTTTTTCAAATGATGGATTGAAATCCTTAATCCTTTTTTTCATTTTCCTCTCTTACCTTTTGCCTAGCTCGCCTTGTGAGGTTCTCGAGCTAGCCCCTCTTCTTTTTTGTTTTTTATTCTGTTTTTTTTTTTTCTTTTTTTCACCCTGGATTCATAAGAGGACAGAAGCATTTTAGACAAGAAGCATATAAGAATATGCAAAAGAACTAATGGAGAAGATTATTTTATTAATGAATCAAGGTTGCATCAAACTTTAAAAAGTGAATGACTCTATGGCTCAACACATGACTATGGGCTTAGGACACATATATCTTCTAAATTCAACAGAACTTAAGGCATCTTGTGTGGAGGTATTTTGGACTTGGATTCAACTATGCTTTGGTGGTCTGAAATAGCTAGAATGTCATCATGCAAGCCAAGTGGGTTGTTGCCCTTCATGAGTGGTTCCAATAGGGATGTATTCGGCATAGCAATCTACAACATACACATTCGTACTTGTGAAGCCTTTGTCTCTCTTGTCCCCATTCTAATACTTGCCCTTCTAGTTGCTAGTAGTGTCGGCAGGTGCCTCCCAAGCTATTCTTCCTTTAACAGCACACTTATGTTCCTTAGTGCTATGAAGTTTTCAAATGGCGTAAATTGTAGGCGTTGTCTATATATGGGTTGGAGGTTCTTGATGAACCTTACTTGATCAGCCTTTGAGGGTCAGTTAGCCATATGAGTGGCTTTTGCCCTCCATCAAGCAAGGAAGTCAGCAAAGCTTTTCCTTTCCTTCTGATTAGTTAACTCTAGTCTCTAAGTGTGATTGGTAGGTCAGCATTGTATGAAATTTAATAAATACTGACGTAGAAATTCTTTGCAAAGATCATCCTAGCTTGTGACCTTTTGTGGGTCTATGGCATTACAACACCTCATTAAATCCTTGTCGAACGTGCAAAGAAATATGATGTGGAAGATATCCTTGTTAATTCCTTTTAGTGTCATTGCACTAAGAAAATTCCTCACATGATAGTGAGGATTTTCAGTTCCATGGAACTTGATGTCAGCCATAGTGAATTTTGGGGGTAGTTTCCCTTTTTGGGATAGAAGTGAATCCCACATAGTCATTAAAGTAATTGTTGAATATGGAATTCAATATACTCATCCATCAATTTGAGTGCTCTTTTCCCCTTTTTCTTCCTTCTTCTTATCATCTTCCTCTCCTCTGTTGCATGGTTTCTCACCTTTCTCCTTTAGGGCGCTCTTGATAAGAGTTTGGAGTATATTAGCCATCATTTTTATCTTCTTGTCACTTTCATCCATCCCAATCTGCATCGTTTCTAACATCTACAGAATTTGGGCTATCTCATTACCATTGCTAACCATCGGAATTGGTCTTGTGTTGGACTTGGACTTAGGCTTTGACTTTGACCTAGCTGGTGGAGTTCCTTGGACTCTTATCGAGGTAGAAGTCTCCCAATTTACGGACTCTGCTCGTATGCCTTCTTTATCTTCCCTCTTTATAGCAGTAATGTGATAGTTTAAAGAGGTTGAATGTTATGAGTGGCCAACCATACTAAAGATGGGCTAAAGAAAATGGGTAATGACTTGTAATTTAAACGGAATGAGACAATGGCTTGATGGGCTAGAAGGTTTGAGCTAAAATGTGGTTAAGACATGGGGTTTTAGGCTGAAATCAAGCCTTGTCCTGAATTAGGTCCTAATTAAAGAGTTGACTTATGAGCCCAAGTTGGACTCAAATCTTTCTTAGGTGAACTACATGCCTATACTGGCCTAAGTATGACTGTAGTTTAGTTTGCCTAGAATTCGCTAGTCTTAGCACATGGGTGGATCTAGGGGGACTCATATAGGGATCCTAGATTTAGGAAATATGATGTGCAGACCATGAACTTATGTATGGATAAGATATCTAAGCCTTAATTGAACTTATGCATTACGAATATAATGCACAATTGGATGCAACCTAGAACAGACTACCACTCTAAAGGTCTAATGGATCATATTATGCACCTTGGGCCTAGATGTACTCATGGACTATGCGTGAAAAAGTCTAATAACACATGACTCTTAGGCCTTAAGCATCCTACAACTGATGTGCTAGGACCCCAAGTAAACTATGTTGATTTATGGACCTAACTCTAACACTGAGAGCCTAGAATATCGTCTTATCCATAAATTTACCCTTTTTAGTCTGACTCACTACAAGAATCTCATGCATGCAAACTGATAGACTCTGCCAGCTGGATCCTGAGGGATCTCGACTAAGTTTTGGGCCTGACACAGACTATTCCGCCCGCAGACACAAACTACCCATTTCTCTCTCCTTTTTTTTGTTTTTTTTTTCTTACAATTCTAGCCGGGATTCTTTTTTATTTTTAATAACCAAAACTAGTATTTCTATATTAGAGTTAGAACCTTTCGGATTTTGGATCAAGAGTCCTATTAGGACTCAATTGGCCCAAAAACAGTTTTGGTTCCAAATCCCATTCATAGGATTCCTTGTTTGGCCAAAATTGGTACTCTAAATTGTAGTTAGAACCTTTCGAATTTTGGATTGAGAGTCCTGTTAGGACTCAACTAGCCTAAAAACCGTTTTGGTTCCTAATCCAATTCCTAGACTCAGTTTTCCCTAATATGGCCTCTTTTAAGACTCATAGTATCAATGCATAGTCCTTTGGGCTAAAGAACTTAAATAATAAAAGGTCACATTACATTCCAAATCATTCACATCAGTTCCAACCTAAACAAGATTATTATTTTACATAGGTGTTTTGAATAGTCCTCTCACAACGCAACGCTTCATATGCCACCCATGCGGTGCATGGTATGATTAGAATGTTTTGGATGCTTCCCCGAGTCATAGGGACCGAAAAAGTATGTTGAGTAGGTGAAACAACTGTCTGCTTAATTAAAAGCCTAAATGGACCCACCAAGTGACCAACCACTTTCAAAACGGTAGAATCAGGGTTTTGCGTAGAGACGTTATTGATCTTGGATAGGCAACATCATATAATACAAGTACGCCTAATCCAAGTAAAATTAAGATGATTTCTCGTATTGAAGTTCAAATCTCGCTCTCTTAAAAAAATGTCCTCAGTGGAGTCACCACTGCAAGGATCCACCTCCCCGAGGATGTGATCCCGCATGAATGGTCAGGTTTGTTGCTGGATACTTTATATTTTTTAGAAATCAGATTTAATTATTATTATCATTTATTTTTTCTAATAGAAATTAGTAAAGCAAAACTGGGGTTATCGAAATACAGGGAATGGGCCTTGGGCCTAGCCAGACAACCCTGTCCACGTTTCCTGGGCTAGACCAAGACCAATTCCTATAAGTGGGCCCTGGCAGCCTCTTCATCCGACCCAGAATCTAGGTACATGTATGATTCAGGAACTCGTGCTGGTTCTTGGGTCAGATCTAACCGCCTGATTCTAGTTCAAGAAGATTCCACTATCTCAGTTTGAACCTGTTTTCCCAAGTTCAGCAACACAAGAACATATATGAATGAAGTAGTAAAAAAACGTTAACCTTTAATTAAATGGAGTCGCTAGTGAGCTTTAGAAAAATTTACAAACCATGACACCTTTCGAAGCAGATCATACCGATAAGTACACCAAAGGGACAAATTGAATATGCTGTAGAAGGGTTTTGGAAAGGCCCCAAACAATCTGCATTGTGGGGACCCATCCTGGCTCTTTGGTCTAGAACCAAGGTTCCAAATTCAGGGCGAAGATACGGTGATGTGATGGACTGCACCCCATCAACGCCCATCATCACCTACAGCCTCTTCTAATCAATATGAGAAATTAAGACTTAATCATATAGCATACATTCATGGAACATATTAGTATAAAGCATAGTAAATCAGGTTAAAGGTACAAACTTTAGTCCAATGCAAACAAAAGTAAAGTAAATAAGTTACAACGGATGGGGAGCTACTTAAGATTACATCTTTGGTAATTTAGGATCAAAAAATCATAAAAGAGGAATAGAGTAAAAGAGTAGAGAAAGATATAGTTTTTGCCCTTAGGATAAACTGCCTGATTTACCTGGGAACCTAGTAGAGTGACGTCTTTTTAAAGTTTAACCCAATTCTCTACCTCCAATGTGTGGAGTATTTCTCTCCTCAATTTTGATGCACTCTTCTTTCTAATATTTTAATGTGTTTTGATATCAATTTGATTTGATTCTCTAGCTGATGGAAACTTTTTGATGCCTATTTCTCCACCATAAACCCCTATGGGTAGCTCCTTATTTATAGTGGTTGAGAGAATAGTCCAAATCGATTTAGATAATGGAGATATAATCCTAATCTCAATAAGGTTAATCCAAATAGGTACACTAATTCGGATAGGATACTGACGAATTAATATCGATAAACTAATCAGCCTAGAATTCTTATTAATTAATCACACTTAGGTAGAAAAGGATTCGGACAGGGATCCCAACCGGGTTGCTAGCAAGAAGACCTGGCCAAGTTCTTGAAAGCAAGAACCCGGCTGAGTTCTTGGGCTGAGTCGTAGACAACCCATTTTGTTTTGGCTATATCTTTCACGTCCAAACTTTGTTTTGGGTGTTTTTTTTTTCTTTAAAGCTTATTGAGTCTAGTTTGTAATAAAACTAACTTCATAATTTTTAGATAAGTGTGGAACAAGATATTAGCAAAACAATGGACAGGAGTCATTTTCAATACAAGCTCAAATATTCAACCTATATCTTTTTTTATGCTTATCAAGCTTCGGTGCATAATGTGTCATTAGGAAGCTTATTCAGTGGAGAATGTTGATACCTAGACTTAATAATCTTATGCTCTCTAGAATGAATCTCAACTTTAAACCGAACACTATTAATTTGACTTTTGGCTCTATTAGCCTTTTGAACTCGAATTCAAGGGTTCCTCTGTCGTGCCCCCAAGTACAAAAGTTGGGGTATAATTTTTGTCATTGAGCAATTAAAAGATAAAATACCATTTTTAGGCGTCTACAGCTAGACAAGGTGAAACGTTGGTTAAGGACCGAGTGTAAAGCTTGTGGGGTCCTAAGTTAAGGCTCGGGGGTAAAGGTGTTATAAACCAAGGTTTAGTTTAGGATAAAAGACTCAGACTTTGGGTTAAGAGATACATATGATATGCTAGTCCTATGTTAGACCACACATGATGACATTGACCTTTATTAGGCTAAGGGATATGCATGATGATGTGTCTTAAAGGATTGGGCCTCATTTAAAAGGGATTATTTTAGCGCTAGCTCACAAAAGGTTTAATGGATAGTCCTCAGTCAAGTTACCATGCATGCAAATGGACTCATACAAGCTGGGCCAAGATGTGAATAGTCATACTTAATCTAAGTTTGCTCTAGATACAACTATAGGCTAAATGCATACAGGACACCCTATAGATCCAAATAGGCTTAGTATGAACGCATGAGAATGATAGGTCTAGAGTACAATGGACCATGGAAGATGAATGCTAGATAGGGCGACCTATGCATTTTGTAGATGCATGAGGATGATGCACTAGAGTATGAGATGCATGTAAGCTTAAATGGGCTATAGGGATAGGCTACCCTAAATAAGTTATGAGGACAAATTCTTTTATAAATATCTGAATGCATGTATGTGCCATGCAAAACGAGCTACATATAAAGAGTCCTAGACCATTTACTATGAATTTATGATGACCATGATCATCAAAGATGCAAAGGATATGACTAGATGTGTCAGTTCGGGAGGGCGAATTAAATACGGATCTGATGTATGCGGATTCGGGTAAAATACAGGTCGAGTGCATTTCGGGTTCGGATAAAATACGAGCGGGTGTATTTCGATTTTACGAGTTTCGAATCAACCCAACGGGTTTAGAGCAGGCTTTTTTTGTGAGTTACTTTTTTGCTTTCAAAATAAAAATTTATGCATATTCATTACTCAAAATTGTCAGTATTTAATAAAAAGGCATAATAATTCTAATTTCTCAAACGAATATTAAAATGTTCAAACTTTTTATTATAATATATGAACATCTTTTATAGGCAGGTAAAGAATCAAACCACACTTGATTTTGGGTAGATTGACTCGTACATTGAAAGAATGCCAATAGCAGGTCAACCATTTATGGGGCAGCTCATCCAGAGCATTTAAATGGGTTGTAGTAGTTTGACTGCTAATAACCTATTTAATAATTTAATATTTTTATTAACTAACTTATCAATGTCCAATTAGGTAAAACTTTATTAATGGGTCGACCCCAATACGAATATGACTAGCCGTTTTTCTACCACTAGTATCATAGTTCAAGACTAGTTAGAAACAAAAACAAATAAAATTGAATAAAAGAAGTACAAGATATTATCTTGCAGTTATAACATCAAAATATTAAATTATTACAAATAAATTAATTTAAAAAATAATTAGACATATTTATTTAAGTGAAGTATATAATGGTATGACTTGCATATCTTTAACGCTTGTCTTCCTTTAAATTAACTTTTTTAGAGATTAGATAGTTATTTCATGCAATTTTATACCCATTTTTAACGTTTTTTTCATTTAAAAGTTGTGTACGATATTATTTTTAGAGAATGGAGAAGAAAAAAATAAGGTTACTATTTTTTAATTTGTAAATAGAGGTAATCGCTATATAATGTCTTTTTAAACTATTCGATGAAAATGAGTAACTATTATTATTAAGAGGGATAAATTAGAAAAAAATTAAAAAAAAACTAAGGATATAATGTTCAGGTCAAGCGAACGGGTTCAGGTTCGGGTCAGATTTGACCCGCTAATTTGCGAATTTTTTGGGTTCTGTTTATTTCGGTTTTGGGTCAAGAAAATCATGTTCGAAACCCAAAATTTTTGGGCGGGTTCAGGTCGGGTTTTCGGATCAGGTCAATTTTTGTCAGGTCTACATATGACTCTAGTTACGCACATATTAGCAAAAACATACCCTAAATCCACACCTCAAGATAAACAACATGAGAAAGTCAGCATCTTAAGGGGCCCAAAAAGACCAACCAGTAGAATATTGGGCATTGCTACTAGGCTACATTAGCATTCCCTTACCGCAGCTGGGATAGAATTCTAGCACAACCGACATGAAACCGACTACCACTAGGTTCTCAACCTAGGTAGTTGATGGGAGTGTCGTGCATTTTTTAACATGGTTAGAGTTTTCAGTTTTGGGTGAAAACACACTAGAATATGACTCAATTTTTGAAAACAACTCTTGATTCACAAAGAAGCATATACAAACAAGAGAGGGCACTCGCATATATTCAAAGAAAACATTCGTATGAGGTTTAATCCCAAATTTATATACAAATGGCATGTAACAAAGTCGATGGTCATAATGTCTGGGTAGGACGGGCTAGACTTTGTTTATCTTCAAAGTAATGTTCTTCGAAGAGCCACACAATTATACTCCCTAGAAGCAGCGCTATTACTGAATGGGAAGAGCTAACTATATAGTAAGGAGTTCCACATGATTTTCAAGGTCAAAGGATTATTCTAGAGGCATGCTTTACTAGGGGGTTGCTCAATAAACTTTTACATGTACCAAGCCCAAGAACATTATGAAGAGATGTTTATATGATAAAAATTTTGAACAGAAAAATAAAAATTTTAATGGCATTCATTTCTTTCAAGCTAAGTCTCACCCTCTTATCTAGATGTCCCAGTGGAATCGCCATTAAAAGTGTCACTGACAAAGACAATTGCGATAGGGGTAGACCAGGACCACGGCTCCCTAAGCCTCCATTTAGTTCCCTGTGGTTGCCCCCTTTTAAGGGAGTGCATCGATTGGTTTTCTCACAGTGGTGGTTCTATAGTGAAATGTGGTAGGATGGAATGATGTTTTAATTTTATAGAGTTTCCAACACATTTTCAAAGGAAATGTATAAAACCTACACTTCTATAGAAAATACATAATTCCTTCTTTTAACCAAATCGTTTAAGTTGATGGGGCAACTGAGCGTCATGGGATTTGACTTTCAAGAAGGAAAAGTGTTTTTTCTATGGGATTATAATTTTTGAGACTCCTGAATGGGGATTAAAGAAATGACTCCTTGGCTGCAAACCATGAGAATGAATTTGGGCTCAAGGACCACCATTACACTGTTTGCTTCAATAGTGATCTCAACTAGAAATGGATGTAGTCAGAGTTTGATATTCCGGTTCCATGCAAAGATGTTTTTCATGAGCTTATGGTTTTATTAGTGAGGGACATAATGTGAAAAATATTTTTGGTGACCACTTATTAGCAGGCCATTTTATAAGAGAAAAAAATACAGGAAAACAATACATTTTGTGATCACTTTGTTGTGGACATAGTCTTGTTGATGTGTTAAAAGAAATAAACAAATCAAAGAATCATAGGGGATCAAAGAAAAACATAATTATATGTAAAAATAATGATAATATGCAATCAAAAGTAAACCAATTAATTTTCTTTGATTTATGGCCTTTAGGACCTACCTTAATCTGAGCAGTTGATGAAGCGATGATCCTTGATTTTCTTTCTCCCAAGTATATTAGGGTAGGATGAAAGTTAGTCCAACTGAATAAGTTTGAGCAAGGATTTGGGTGGAGTTTTGCTACTTGAAAGTATTTTTGTTAAGACGAAGAGAGTGCCTAGGCAGAAACAGAGAAAGAGAGTTGCTTCTAGGTAGTGAATGGTGACAAATGAGAGCAAGAGACTCCCTTTTTATAGTATAGAAAGTGTACTTGACTAATAGTAAGAAAAACATCAAATCAAATAAAAATAAAATGAAATAAAATCAATCAAAATTATTTTCATCAATCAAAAAATATTTTTATTGATCAAAATTAATTTCTTCCAATCTCGAGGTGGTTTAGGCGGTTGATTGAGCATTCTGGCCAAATTTGCACCAATTTAGGTAGTGCAGGCCAACTTAGGCCTAACAATAGCCATTAGGCCTAACGATAGCTACATTGTGCCGCTAGGCTATCAACCAACAGAGTCAAGTTATTCAGGTCATATTACAATGCTTTATGTGTTGGAAAGCTTGTTGAGTCTAATTTTTACTAGATAAGTTCCATGAATTTTGAATGAGCATGAAAGGAGTTATAATCCAAACAGTGAAAGGGTATTGGTTTCTACGCTTGTCTCGTTATCTAACTCATAACTTTTTCATTACTTATCAAAATTCAGTTTATTATATATTGTTAGAAAGCTCTTTAAATGAGGAATCAATTCAAGCAAACTTAAGTATGCTTTGGCCTAAGTCCAAACCTAAAAATAAGGTGCAAATAATGAGAAGGTACTATCTATATGATTATGGGCCAAGCAGCAGCCTCTGGAGCTTCAAAACTTGTCATTAGGCCTTGGTGACAGTTAGGATCATGTGGTCACCTTACACTTTGGACGAGACATATGTTTAGGTGTTCAATGATTAAATGGATTGCTTTGGAGTATATTAGTACGAGACAGTGTTGACTCCATTGTTCCTGCTCTTACTATGTCATATTCTAGGTCAAGAGTTCAAGCCCACATGCTTGCAAATTGCTCTAAAATCTTACCCTTTGAGAGATTAAGGAACTCTAACAAGTCAAGAGAATATTTTTCCTAGCTTGTTTTCTCTTGTGACTTTTTTCACACCAGCTCCAACTAAGGAAGTAATTTCCATTTATTATCATAAGCCCTTTAAAAGATCAAGGAAATCTAACAATTTTTATCTTGCAATTATGGCCAAGGAGTTGTCTTCTAACCTCATTGCTTCCTTATCTCCCCTTCTAGTAAACCACCTTCTAAAGGCCTCCCTTCTGAGATTAATTCCCTACTTTAGGAATTTGCTAATGTTCCTGAAGAGCTTCCTAGTGAGTTGCATCCTCTTAGGGGCATTCAACATGCTAATGACCTAGTTCCATGTTCCTTCTCCCTAACCTCTCTTATTATAGGTTGAACCCTACTAAAAGGCCATAATTGAGTATGCAGGTTTAGGAGCTATTGTCCAATAGTTTTGTTTGTAAACGCATGCATCCTTACACGGTCCCTGCCCTGCTTACCCCTAAGAGGACAGATCTTGGAGGATTTTTATTGATAATAGAGCTATCAATAAGATAACTCTATAGGTTTCCCATCCTAAGGTTAGAAGATATGCTTGACTATCGTGCGAGGGCTAGTTGGTTCTCTAATATAGACTTGCATACTGGTTATCATCAGGTTTGCATTAGATCAGGGGTTCAATGAAAGATTGCTTTTAAGGTTAAAGATTGCCTATTTAAGTGGAAAGTAATGCCTTTTGGGTTGTCCTGCACTTCGAGTACTTTTGTGAGACCCATGGCCCATGTTTTGTAGTCCTTCTGAACCTAAAATTTTGACAAATTCTAAATTCGTAAAATATAACATTTAGATAACCATAATGTCCTAATACAAAATCGAAATAAAAGTAGATATGATAATGTAGTAAAAGGAAATGAAAAAACTACAAAATGTATTATTTTTGCATGGCTACCAACCAATTAATTCTTCCCCCCTAAAAAAATATAAGATAAACAAGGGGGACCTAATGTGTGTAGTCTTTGGGTTGTGTTCAATAAGCCAACAAAAAAAAGGCCCAATCAAAGGCAGGGCTTTTGACTTCAATGTGTTCAGGAAAATGAGTGAATAAAATTAAAAAAAAAATAGCTCTGTAAAGGAAGTTATCTTGTGGTTATTAATAAACTCACGTTCCCCCACCATCTCCCACTCACTACTATATGGAAGCAACATGGAAGGCTACATCGGACCCCGCTACTCCTTTTCTTTGTTCATTATAAATGATGAAAACAGAGGCCACAACGAGGAAGGTGAAGCAAAAAAATATGCAGAGAAGATAGCACAAACTACGAAGAAAATACAGAGCAAAGTACAGGCATCGAGACTAAAGAAATGAAAACAGGGCAAGAAGATTTTAGAAGAACGGGAGTAGAAAGTTAGCAATAAGTTCATCATTCTTTACAAGATCAAATTGAGGATTAAAAGGTAATTAAACCATGGAGTTCAAGCTCAAGTCATGCCCAGTTCTCCACCAAAACTAGTCCTATTGGATCCCCAAAATTTGATTCTTCGGAATCCTGGGTCTTTCAAGACACCAAATAGATTACTTCTTTAGAATTCCGAGTTCTTAAGGTCTCAAAGAAATCGGATCCATTGGGACCTTGGGTCTTGCCAGACCCATCAATGGAAGGATTATGCAGGATCCCCAAATCTTGCTGGACTCATAAAATCATGGATTCTATTGAATCCCATATCCTGTCGAATCCATGAACTTGCATCCTAGGTTTCACTAGACCCTTAAAAGAAGAAGAAACAATGGATGGAAGCTGCCATGCTCTGTTTCAGCTTCAAGATGAAACTGTGCCCTGGCCATGGAGAATATTGTGCTGAACCAAAAAAAGGTTCTTAAAAAAAAGTGTTCAATTCAATATCCTGGACAGGGACTCATGAATCAATAAACAATGTTAAGTCTCATTTTATCTTTAGAAGGAAATAAATTAGCATAAGCCTTAATTAAAATGGTTAATGTTAATCTAAAACTCATAAAGAAAACAAAAAAAGTGAGGGAATAGTTCATCTATAAAAAAGGGAGGAGGCTTGTCATGGCTTCGTTTGTTAGTTCAAGAAAAAGCAGAAAGAGGGCTTTAAACAATTAAAAATGAAAAAGAAGAGTACCAAGCCTTGGGGAAATTACAGCCATGCATAATTACTAAAAAAATATGGGGACAAAAAGAGAGTCTATCAATTTACAGAACCCAAAAGCTTTAATTAAGGCTAATTGATAAGAATTGACAGGCTATTTTTTTTTTTTAGCATCAATACCTCACCTATTTGTTGAACCTCAAGATGATAGAGGGGAGGCAATACGCTGGTTAAGGATA
Organism: Selenicereus undatus; assembly: GCA_017589665.1. Classification (NCBI taxonomy): domain Eukaryota; kingdom Viridiplantae; phylum Streptophyta; class Magnoliopsida; order Caryophyllales; family Cactaceae; genus Selenicereus; species Selenicereus undatus. The sequence continues at coordinate 91,973,141 of JACYFF010019584.1, forward strand.
TAAGTAAGATGATTAAAAAGGGGGGGGGAGCAACATTCATAATCCAAAGACCTAACTGGGAGTAGGACTCTAAATTGAAGATATCATAATCCTATGAAGATATGTTTTATCCACTAAATTCAAAATTTTGATTTGTGGTCAAGTACCCAAAAAAACAAAAACAGAATAAAAAAATGATGACGATAAAATATGACCAAAGCAAATGAAGAAGTTGAGTTGTTGTCAATACTTACATCTAAATTGGACATGACAATGATAAGAAGAAGAGAAATAAATATTTATTTTCGAGGGGCTATGTACGTGAGGCTTGCGCCAAACAAATAAATAAGAGGATATGCTACTTTCAATGAGCATTAAGTGACCTACAGTTTGATAAAAATTTTAAAAAACAAAAAAAAAGAGGCTTGTGTCCATAATTACTAAGTGGATGTAAATAATTTTTATGCATCTACTTAAATTCACAAAAGGGGAAAATAAAATATACTTAAATTATCAACTAGAAATACTTTGACTTGATTCCACTAAGAATACATAGGAAGCTTGATATAAAAATTTTCAGTTTCAGTCTAAATTAAGGCTCTCAATCAAATTGATACCCCCCTTCACAGAAAGTGAATTTTCCAAGTCGGTTGTATCTTACTTGCCCAAATAACAAAAGGCCAATCTCCACATATATAAACCACCACACCCTCACTTTACCAAATGTTAATTTTTTTGTATCAAGTCAATTGCACCTTCCCCGCTCAAACGCCAAAGAGCCAAGCCTCCAAATACAGAAACTGACCCCCTCAAATTTCCAAGTCCACAAAATGGACCAAAAAAGCCTTATTTATCTCCCCCTCTTTCACAAAAGATCAAAATTACAGTTCTATGACCCTTGGTTACACGCTACGCAACCAAAACAAATGAAAAACCAAGCTTCTCAAAAAGTCGAATCTTTTTCAAATCATAAGTACGGTAAAATGGACCAAACCTGAGTCAAATATACAACCAAACTCACTAAATTTTCCCCCTCCATGATGTAAGCCTAAACAAATTTTAGGTTTCAAACTACATCGATTTTTCGCCAAGAGTAAACATGAAGCCTATGAATAGATTGTGGGTACAATCAGAAGTCAAAAAAATATATAATAAAATAAATGGACCAACCCCTAAAAGGACTAAGTCAAAAAATAAAAAATGAAAAATCAAATGACAATTTGCGACTATTAATCCTGTTTGTAGGTGATTTTTTTGAGGGGGCGGAAAAATAAACTAAAGAAAAGAAAACCTCAAGCACACGGTTGTCAGTCATAGTACTTTGAGGGTCGATCCACAGGGAAAACGGTGAGATTATGGTTATTTAAAACAAATAATTTAACTAAATAACTACACTAAGTGGAATTATTTAACGCAATCTAACATCCTAATTCAATTAAACGAAACATTGTAGGAAGACTATGCAAGCATCGCTATTCAACTAAAATCGAAACCTAAAATTTGTTTAACCTCAAATTTGAACTACTTTAAAACCTATAGTTAACACTAATTATTAATCAACTCAACCAAAAATCAAAGCAGCAGAATGAACCAACCCAAGCCACAGTTAATCAACCAAAAACAGCAATCTGTCGTACCAATTCACCTCACTAACCAGCAACAAGGGAAAACAAACAGAGCATTGCAAAATAGCAGCAGCATCATTCAACATTAATTGAACCAAAACAAACGAAATCAACAATCGTCCAATAGTCAGCGAAAGCAGGGAAAGGGGAAAAACCAGCAGTATCCGAAAGCAGAGAAATCAGCAAAAGAAAACTCACCCTCGATGAACTCCAAGAACGCAACTCGTTGAATCAAAAAGCAGGGGAGGGGAAGAAACCGGATGAACTTAAACAAAATTGTAACCAAATAAACCCAAAAATTCTCACAATTACAACCGAAATTCGAAAACTAACAATTCAGACTTTAACTATGTGAATCCCTAACACAAACCAACCCAAATTCGAAACCCTAATCTAAAATCGAAGACAAAGGCGAAACGAAATTTAACTAAACCTAAAACAGAATTTAAATCTACTCGAACCCTAAATTACCTAACTAATTTGCCTAAAATTACCTAGAATTCCCTCCTCCTCAGCTTCAATGGCGAAGTCTCCCTTTAATACCGAACCCTCCACGATCTTCAGCCCTTCGATTCGGCCGTGCTGGACGGTGGGAGATGGGGGCAGCGAAGGCGCAGACGTAGCAGTAGCAGCGTGCTTCACGGTGGTGGGATGGGTTTCGAAGTGGAGGAAGCTGATGGTGAAACTGTGGGTTGGGGTGGTTTTGGGTTTCGGGGTTTACTGGGTTGGGGATTCTGTGGGTGAGAGAGAAGAGAACGAGGTAGAGAGAAGAAGAAGACACGAATGGGAGGAGAGAGAAAACGTGTGAAGGGGAGGGGGTTTTTAGCTAAACCGGATTTTGGGTGAATCGGGTTTCCTAAACTGGCCGGTCCGGTTTAATCGCTGGACCGGTTTGGTTTTCTTTCTTTTTTTTTTTAATTCTCCTTGGCCGGTTCTGTGGAATTTTGGACCGGTTTTTTTACGATTTTGCCCGGTTCTTCAATTCTCGATATTTTTCACCATTTTTCTCGCATTTTCCCTCCTTTTTCACACTTATTAAAAATCTGCAAAATAAAATAAAATCAATTAAAAATCTTAAAAATATTATTAAAACGAGCATAAAACAGGTATAAAAGTACCTTAAAAATAGCACATTTTTTGTTCAAACACTGTTCAAATTCAAAAATAAAATTAAATAAAATTATGATTATTAACTTAACCCAAAAATAAAATACAAATCAATTTATATTTATTTAAAGAACTACAGCTGGTTTGATTATCTATAAAAAAAAAAGGTACTTAGGCAGCTCACAACAAAACATAAGTGCAACCCAAATTTCAAATCAAATAAAATTACCCGCTCCTAACCTGCACCTGAAGAATGTGTACGTATAGTACCCTTCCTAGAAGGTGCCTATATGGTCACTATCTATTGCAATTAAGTTTTCGATATGGGTGATTCAACGTCAAAAACATGATAATTTTCGATCCAAATTTTATAAAGTTTTATTAATGCAAAATGAAGTAAAGAAAGAAAATAAAAATAGAGTGATTCGAAATCAAAAGGTGGTCTCCCGAGAGGAGGACGTAATTAAGGAGGTCTATATTCTTAAATAGGGTCGTACTCAAAATAAACCGATGTAGATTTTTGTATATTGGAAAGTTGTATTGTGCATCTTATTTATTTTTGTTAAATTTTTGCTCAACACCTTCATACAAAAATTCATGGTTATATATTTCGATGGCATCTTGGTGCATAGCACATCTAGGATAGATCATGTGGACAACTTTAGATAACTTTTATGCCTTCTTAGAGATGAAAAGCTCTTTGTTAATCTAAAGAAGTGGGCCTTCCTTTAGCTTAAAGTTCTCTTTTTAGGGTTGATTGTATATGCTCAAGATATTCTGTTGACCCTAACAAAGTTAGAGTCATTAGGGAGTGGCCTGAACCTAAAACCATTGTTGAGTCTAAAAGTTTCCATGATCTAGTGTTCTTCTACAGAAGATTCATTAGGCATTTTAGCTCTGTTGTGGCTCATATTACATATTATTTGAAGAAAGTGTCATTTCAACAGACTTATAAAATGACGCACGCCTTTAGGGAAATTAATAAGAAGATGTCATCTGATCGAGTCTTTAGGCACTCCGATTTTATCAAAGTATTCGAGGTTGCTTACGATGCCTCTGAGTATGGCATTTATGGAGTGGTGAGTCAAAGGGGACACCATATGGCTTTCTTTAGTGAAAAGGTAAGTGATTTTAGGTTATATGCTACTACTTTACGTTTTCTGCAACCTTTTGTCCTTAAGTGGATGGGCAAATTGAAGTTGTTAATCACGGCCTTGGTAAGCTACTTAGATATGTTGTACAGGAAGAAACAAGGCACTTAGGACTTGACTTTACCCCCTTTTTGAGTTTGCACATAACAATGCACTCAATAGGTCCACAGATAAGAGTCCTTTTGAAGTCGTCCATGGTAATTCCCTGTGCAACCGGCTCGCTTATTCCCCTTTCCACCTGTAATACCCTAAATATGGCTTAAAAAGGATTGCAGTGACCATTAAAATCACCAAAGATGCACCTTACTTTTTGAGAAACTCACTCTTAAGAAGTCCACAGTTAATCATACTAGTTGTGGAGAAATCTCAGGATGGGTGACCTATTAGGAAGTTTTCTAGGTGGCATATGAACGAGGATGAAGTATGCCAAAAAGGCTTGTGGCGATTTGTGGTGCCAGTCAACAATGGTTGAAGTCATTCCTGATATCTGTCTGTGACCTGAAAAAGGTTAGGGCATTACATATGGAATCAAAGCCGACCCGTGACGTTGAGTTGCGCAACTGGATAGTTATCTAGCAGGACAAAGATACTGAGATGGACCGCCAATCAAGAGGACTTACAAGTTGGTTGTATAGCAAGACATAACAAGGACGTTGTGTTTTTCAAGTGAGGGTGATTGTAATACTCCGAATATGGCTTAAAAAGAATTGAAGTGACTACTTATATCACCAAAGGTGCATCTTTATTTTCGAAAAGCCTACTCTTAAGAACTCCATAGTTAAGCGTGCTTGCTATATAGAAATCCCGGGATAAGTGACCTTGTGAAGTCTCCCAGGCAGCACATGAGCGAGGACGAATCATGCAGGAAACACTTGTGGTAATTTGTGGGCCAGTCAACGATTTTTGAAGATGTTCCTAGTAATCGTATGTAGCCTGAGAAGGATTTAGAGCATTACACCACCTGATGTCCAAGTGTCACGACTCACGTCCATATTTGCATAGCATTTTCATGACTTGCATGCTAATGCCCAAGTTTCAGTTGGCATGCATCATAGAGTTGTAAATTTTGATGTGGATGATTTTGTTATGGCTCGTATTTGGCCTAAATACCTACTCGAAAATTCCCTTGTAAAGCTTTATGTTCCCGCCATAAGATCTTACCAGCTCATTTGAAAATTAGGGTCTAATGCATATGTGGAGGATCTCACTCTTCATTGAGGTACTTTTGATCCTCATTGTCTTCTTTCTGGCACTTATGTAGATACTCAAGTCCCTAAATTTCCATTATTCGCATTGCCACATATTGATGTTGAGGCGGTGCCACATGATGAGGTTACTTCATCTTCTTGTGGTGGATTCCGTCGTTTCCTGGTGTAATAGTCATGCCAGCCTTAGTTTGATGCCACGTGGATTACACAAGATGAGTTTCATGATATAAATTCGGCTCTCCTAGAGTGGTACCTCTAAGACAATTTGGTGGAGTGGAGTTCTTTTCTAGCGGAGAAGAATGCCATATCATCTCCTAAGAGATTTTAAATTACAACAATATCTACTCTAGGAAGCATAGGAAGTTTACGAATTTAGCGGTTCTTTTTTAGGATCATATTATCTTCCTTCCTATCTTATTATCTATCATATCTTAGTTTCATTTTTATCTTCTAATTATTATTTTCTATCCTTTTTTTAGTTGTGTTGATCATTATGTGAACCACATCATACTATGAGGACAAATAGACTTGCATGAATGACACTGAGTGTTTCATTTGAAATATTATGGGTTATTTAATTTAATTGAGTGTTCGGTATAGTAATTACTTCAGAGTGTGCTACATCATGTACCTCCTGCAATCCTCCAAGTTCTTTCCATTTTAGGATTTAATATTTCCTGGCTAGGTCTTTCTAATGGTTCAACTAGTTCAATTTTGGCCTAATTAGTGGCCCAACTGTCATACTTATATCATTAATCATGTCAATACCATGATCACATTCTTAGCAGCATACTCTATCAACGCATACAACAGTAAACATCCACCACATGAATGTCATAACCAACCATAAAACAACTTCCAGTTGGTTTCCACCGTAATCTTAAAAACATTCAAACCACTTTTAGAAGCATACAATGGAAAGAGATAAGGCATGATTGTTGCCTAACACCTTACAAATTTTCAGCTTGAGCTCAATTTCTCCCAAGGACCTGAACAAAAAATAATTCTGATTAACCCACTATTTTAGGCCACCCAAAAGAGACCCCGCAAACCCTTAAGGCCAAACATTGAACTAAAGATCATTATTTAATTACATATGCCATTTTAAACTAATAACTTGCTTAAATTAAATTTTTGAAATTTTTTTAAACATATTACATATTTTTAGCTCTCCAATAGGTTTCTGCCCAGCCTTACCCTTCAATTTCAATTATCACAAATTGGGCTACTAATCTTAAAATTCAGCAAACAACGCCAATATGAAAATATTAGAATTTCCTGCTACAATATTTATCAAGATATGTAGGGCCTATTTTTTTTCGCAATGAGATACAGCAGTAAGGTGTAAGAAAATGTAAAATGCTATAGGGAGCTATAAGGAGTTGTAAGAAGATGTAAGAAGCTGTAAGAAGATGTAAGGAGTTGTAACAAGATGTAAGAAGCTGTAAGAAGATATAAGGAGCTGTAAGAAGATGTAAGAAGCTATAAGAAGATGTAAGGAACTATAAGAAGCTGTGAGGATAAATGTAAGGAACTATTAAATTGTTGAAGAGTTATATAGTATAACTTGTAGACATGTATGTATATTATTGGTGTCCGATGTATGATTTATGAAATAACGTGTAATATATTAGTCATATGTACGAAATAAATTTGATGTCATCAGTAAACAAATTATTTCTTAATATTATTAAAACAAAATTTGTTTCTTTTACAATGAACGTTTTGGATGAGAAACAATAATATTAAATAATATACTTAGTGTAAATAAACCTTTAACCAAGTAAATTACACAACAATAAAATATATTAAACCCCACAAATTTTTTCAATCAAAATTTCCTACACTTGACGTGATTTCTTATATTTACATTAGTTTGATCTTTCAATAAGCAAAGTATAACAAAAAAAAAGAAAATTTTCTCACAAAATTGAATACAACTCTTAAAATCCTATTTTAAGTAAACAATTTTAAATGGAAATGTCTAATGAATATACTATTACCAAGGAATTTTATAAATAAACCCTTAAAATATTAAGAAATAATGCTTGAAATAAGAAAATTGTACTGTCATATTAGACACTCAACAACTAAAAGTTACCTTCTGAAAAAAGCAAATGCTGAAAAATTAAATTGGCAGGCAGGAGGACCGCACAAGAATTAATGCCCAAGCATTACTTAGGCGAACTACTTTCTATTTCCTAAAATACCCCACCCATGTTTAGGAAAATACTATCTGGTTGACTCAACATATCTAAGTATTCTTGGATATTTAGCTCCGTACATAGTAAAGAAAACTCATCATCATATCACACAGTTTAGAAAATACGGTCCAGCTAATGAAGTGAAGGAGTGGTTCAACCATCGAGATTTATCTTTACGAATGACAGTTGAGAGAACTTTTGGAGCTTTGAAAGGGAGGTGGAAAATATTGGCCGATAGAATGCCCCAAATGAGACAGGAGTAGCAGTTTGAGATAATCATTTTTTGTTGTACTCTCCACAATTTTATTATTCTACATATAAAGTGCATATCAATCTCTGCAAGGGAATCAAATTTGGAACGACCACCAAATATTCAACTGTATAATGATAGAAACAAAATTGTCATGGATAACCTTAGGGATGAAATAGCTATAATACTTTCATCACATACAGTTTGAGAGGTTTTATATATGATTCAGACTTAAACATGAACGAAAAATTTGTATTATAATTTTAAAAGCATGTTCACTTATTTCACCTATAATAACGTATATTGTTCATGTCGAAACTCAAATATAATTTACGCCGTTAAATTCTATTTTTATGTTTATATAAATGTTGTGTTCATAACATATTCACAAATTCTGTATATTGGTAGTATAATAAAAAAAAATATATGCATATTTTTGTAATTACTAGAACAAAAATAAATGAATTTTATACAAAAAACTATATGGGATGTAAGAAGATGTAAGAAAATGTAAGAAAATGTAACAAGACGTAAGGATTATGTTAAGGATGTAAGGGGTTGTAAGGAGATGTAAGAAACTATAAGAATTTATAAGCTGTTAGTTGAATCCCTCCAAACACAAAAAAGAATAGGGTCGTAATGCAAATTCAAACTATTCAAAGCTCAAAATTTACAAAACTGAAACCTGTCATAGTTGTCACTTAGCCTTGCACAACCCTGATATATAGGGAATAACTTCATTATTTTAGATCGAATCTTAAAAATTCAAAATTCTTAATGTAGAAGACATATGGCTTTACATGCATGCAAATTTTATGACTTTTAGACAATTCCTAGTGATTTTTCAAACTTCACCAAGAAATCTAACTTCCACAGTAATGATCTTTATACCTTTTGTTATCATCATGTAAGTAAAACCCAGAAGCACTAAGCTAATAAATTCAGCATAGAACCTCGTAAAATACTAATAAATCCCTTCAATGGTCAAATCGATAAGCCTTCTTCCTCTGCCAAAGTTCTAATATTAGATTTAGGAGAAATTTAATCGCATCTATCGTCAACAACCACCCAAATTTTGCCATAATAATGCAAGGAAAATAATGAGGGTTTAGGATTGAGGTTTTCTCAATCCTAACTGCGCGCTTACCATCCAAAAAAAAAGAAGAGAGAGAGATAGTTAGCTAGTGGTAGGTAGCCACCTACTATTGCTGTCACGAAGAGGAGATTGAGAAAGACGGATGAGTGAGCAATGGAGAGAGGAGGAAGCAACTAGAGCAAAAAAAAAATTAGCGTGAAGGGAGTTTAAGGAGGGAAAATGTGTAACTTTTTCTTATTTTCATTCTTCGACCTGTTATATGACTACTTTGGGAGAGTAATTCCCCATTTGTTCCTTTTCTTTCTTTTTTTATGCCAAAAATATTCAGCTTGAGACTTAGGCAGGAAAAGGAGAAAAATGAGCAGCTGGGTTCAACTTGGTTTGTCTTCAACCCATAAATTCTCCACTAAACATAGCCCAACATTCAACTTGAAAACTATGAGTTCAAGCAAAAACTTGCACAAAGCGAGACTATAAATGACTAACATTGCATTTTTGTTATCTGATATGATTTTTAAAATTGGTCTCAAAATTTTGACTATAAAAACTATTTTTATTACTCATTTTTATGGCTTCTTTTGAACTACATCTCGGCGTACCATGTGAACTTGGTATGAATTGATAGTATGGGTATGTTAATCCATCTGCCACAGTTATCACCTATGGTATAAAATTTTCTTCAAGTGTATTGTGTTTCATATTCAATGTTAGTGAGGCCTTAATGTGACAATACAATTCAAGTTTAAAGAGATCAAGTTTCATATTGAGATTCCTATTTAATTATATATGCAATTGTGAATATTATGTCTAAACCCATAATATGACAACAACAATATTTAGGTCAATATTTGGGTGAACAATGTTTTGACAATTTAAATGTAGGCAACTTTGGCTTGTTCTTTTCAGCTAGAATGATAGAATTGGAAGTAGAAAGGAGTATGAATGAGAAGGAATTAGAAGAAGTTGTAAGGAATGTAAAGGAGCTTGAAAAAGTTGGAAATAAATGCAAAGTGTGGATTGGAAAAAACTGGAAGTAGCAGGAAGAGCTAAAGTAGTTATAAATAAAGTTGGTAGTAAACCAGAAGAAAGTGGAAGGACTTAGAAGAAGCATGAAGGAGCTAAAACTTGGAAGAAACTGGATAGAGTCGGAAGGAGGTGGAAGGGAAGAATTCCAAGTTCCAAGTGAAAAGAAGATACACTTAACATTGTGAAAATGTTGCGGTCCGATGGCCCCAATTCGGCTCTCTAATTTAGGCGATTATTTTTTTGGATTTTTTTTAGGAAAGTATGAGCTTTATAAGATTGAGTAGAGTCACCACCATATTTTAGGAAAATATGAAAATCTTTTCGAAAACAAGATTTGTAAAAAACAATATCTGCAATCTCTGATGGGGATTGATTTGACTATAAGGTAACCAGCAAAGATTTAGAGCCAAGAGTGAAGGTACAACTAGTGGTAGGAATGCTATTCCTCCAACTGACACCATCTCTTCAGTAATGACCTTTACTAGTATTAAACAAGAGAATGGTAAAATCTAGATAATTTCATGCAATTTTCAGGTTTAATGCCAGTTTGTTGTTTAATAATCAAAGTACCAAGACATTATTTTTTTAGGTGATCATTTGGATTAAGTCATTTTACATGTTAATTGCAAGAATTAAAAGAAAGAAATAAACTTTATAAACACTTTGATTGTTATACATAGCTTTACTAATGATACAAAGACCAAAATCAAGCAATAGTCACATCACCCCAAAGGAGCAAGTTGATCAAGATAAATAAGTTGTTATCTTGTTTATGAACCTTTGGGGTTTACCTCAATCTGGGTATATCAAGAACAAGTCCCAAAGATCCAACCTTTACTTAAATTTGTTGAGGCTTGTCCAAACTGATTTTAAAGAGATGATGGTTAAGGTGTTTAGCAAAGAAAATTAGATAGAAACGGGTTTCAAATAAGAGATGTTTACTTTAGCCAAGGAAATTGCCTAGCGAAAGAGTAACTCCCTAATAAGAGAGAGAAAAAGAAGAAAATTAGAGGAAAGGCGGTCTCTCTAGCAAGAGAAAGAGGAGAAATATTTTGTGTATATGTGTGTGTGACATGTGTCTTGGGAGAGGAGGAGAGACTCTTTTCATGGTGGAGGGGATTGAATGAACCCCTTTAAGGTTTGTCGATTCAGCAAAGATTATGTTCCATAAAACATACCAGGGAAAGATATTGAAGATCTTCCCATATCCCTTAAACTGCCTGCGAAAAAAATAGCTACAGGCCAGTGTCGCTGGGCTTGGGGTAGATAAAGTTATGCCTCATGGATGATTCCTTATAGTGGTTTGGGCATGTCTAGGTTAAATATTTTGATCCCATTGGTCTTTCCCCTACTATGGCAAAGATGAGGTCCTAGATTCGAGTCCCACATTTAAAATTCCCACCAAAGAAACACACTTGTTTTCAGTCCCATTTTTGCATTTCCAAACTTTAGAGAAAAAAGAGTGAGAGAATGCTTTTGAAATAATTTTTGTAATCATTTTACTATAAGAATTAGCTTCAAGGACCTTAAGAACGTACTCTTCTGTTATCGGTGAGGAAAAATATATATCATCATCCGGTTACTGTGCACATAATATGCGACATAAGCTCAGTTCGAATCTATGCACACATTCTCCACACATTACAAAAGTAATTTTGAGGCATTCAAAAAAAAAGCCAAAATAGGGTTTTATTTTTTAGGTAATGGGAGATTTTAAGGGCCTATTCTATTTCACAATAAGATACAGCTGTAAGCTGTAAGAAAATGTAAGGAGTTGTAAGAAGTTGTAAGAAACTGTAAGAAGATGTAAGGAGCTGTAAGAAGATATAAAGAGTTGTAACAATATGTAAGAAGCTGTAAGAAGATGTAAAGAGCTGCAAGGATAGATGTAAGGAGTTGTTGAATTATTGAAGAGTTGTATAGTATAAGTTGTGACAATTGTGATATATTAGTCATATTTACGACTAAACAAAATATTTGTTTTACAAAGAATGTTTTGGATGAGAAATAATAATGTTAAAATAATAAACTTATTGAAAATAAACTATTAACTAAGTTAGTTAAATAACAATAAAATATACTAAATCCCATAAATTTCATCAAGAAAATTTCGTACACTTGAGGTGATTTTTTATATTTACATTAGTTTGATCTAATAAGCAAAGTATGACAAAAAGAACAAATTTTTTTGACAAAATTGAATACAACTTTTAAAATAAAATTTATTTTAAGTAAACAATTTTAAATATAAATGTATGGTCAATATTGTTACGAAGAAATTTTATAAATAAACGCTTAAAACTTTATTCAGCAATGCTTAAAATATGAAAATTGTATTGTGGTATTAAACAACCAAAAATTATATATTATCTTCCAAAATTCAAAAAATAATAATAATAAAAGATGAGAACTGAAACGGGCAGGCAAGAGGCGGTAGAAATTTTAGTGCCCAGCACTAATTTTGCTTAAGTACTTTCTACTTTTCCTGAAGAAACCCACTCACCTTTATATCAGCTGTAATGATTTCGTCGCATACAGTTTGATAGTTTTCATATATTCAAACTTAAACCTGAACAAAAGCTTTGTATTATAATTTTAAAAGTATGGTCACTTATTCCATCTATAATAACATATATTATTTATGTCGAAACTCAAATATAATTTATGTCGTTATATTATATTTTTATGTTTATATAAATGTTGTGTTCATAAGATATTTACAAATTTTGTATATTGGTAGCATAATTAAAAAAAAATACATATTTATGTAATTAAAATAAATGAATGTTAGAGAATATCTATATGGGATGTAAGGAGATGTAAGGCGATGTGAGAAAATGTAAGAAGATGTAAGGATTATGTTAAGAATGTAAGGAGCTGCAAGAAGATATAAAAAGTTGTAACGAGATGTAAGCTTCTAACTAAACCCTCAAAAACGCAAAATAGAACAAGGCCTAAGCCCAAGACTTGCAAAGAGCCTTGTACACATTTTAAACTAACAAAACATTCCCTGTTTAAAATTAGATAGGTGATGAAAATGGGACCAAAATGGATTTGGGGGGAATATAGTGAAAATGGGTATGTGGACGAATATAGGCCATACCTGCCTCATATATAACCTATAACTCATTTCTAGTATACTTGCCCATATCCGCCCCAAGTCAAACCTAGAGCCTGTTTTAGGCAACAAAAAATATATACAAATATGTGTCACGTTACTAAATAATTTAAGTTAATTAATGTTGGCTAATTAATTAATTTAATTATTTGGGTCCAATCGATCACCAAGTCAACAGCCCAATAAAGTATCAAGTCAACGGTCCAATAAGATTATCAAGTTAATGGCCCAGTGGACAACCAAGTCGTCAACTTAAATAGACTCTCAAGTCATCGGCATGAGTTCAAGGCCCATCTATTGACCCAAGAAGGCTATTAATCAGCAATCCCTAAAAGAGATGGGAGGCTCCTCCCTATAAATATAGCTCTATCCCCCCTCATTCGGAGATAAAAGTTCTCTTCCACAGAAGACCCTCTAGAAAGAGACAACAAGCACATCAAAACGTGCAGTTTACTCTAGATATTGAAGCACGCACTTGATCGGGATTCAAGCTATTTCGACCCTCCATCAAGTTTAAACAAGAGATCGAATCAGAGGAGTTTAATTTGTTCATTTGTAACAAAATATTCAGATATTGTACCCATTTTTTATTATAAATACAGAAATTGAATTTGTTCCATATTTATTGTCTTAATTCGATTTAGACTTGAAATTTATGGTTACAAATTTCTGGCACGTCCGGTGGGACCACTCTGCCTCTCATCTCCTTCTCTTGGAAATCTAAAATTTTTAACCAACTCTTCGTAAGGAAGATATGGCCACAAGGAACGCCGCATCTCTACCTTTAAAGAAGAAATCTGGATCTTTCCAATGAAGGTCCTTCAACTCTGACACCACCTCCACTGGAATGGTGACAAGAAACATGGCGAAGGCTACAGCAGCCACTATCACCAAAAGAGCAGTTGTAATTGCATCCTTGCATTCGACCAATAACGCTGACTCCAACATGCATGACGGAGTTGGTAAAGTTCCGTTTGTTGACCATCTCAATGGGAAATCCATTCAAGAAATGAAGATGAAGCATCAATCTTCATTTTTTGAAGTGGAAGATTATTATAGCAGCGATTCTTCTGCGTCGTCACCAAGAACAGCAGCCCTTGCGCAATTTGAGGCTGAATCATCCCCTACCGTCATCATGCCTACTATGATGGTAGGAGCTGTCAATTTGGAGGAAGAGTTCGCTAGCATGAAGGCCACGTTGGAAAGGCTTTCTAAGGAGAGTGCAGAAAAAGATGCACGCATCAAGCGCCAAGAGGAACATATTGCTAAGTTGCTGAAGAAACTGGACAAATGGCCACGTGCATCATCCAACAAAGGCACAAGCGGCGACGATGAAGAAAAAGGGTCCAATCAAAGCGAGGCTTCTGAGGATGATGGCAGGTCAAAGAAGGGCGACAAGCGACAAAATGACTCATCTTTAAGCGCAATGACTTGTAAACAAATCCAGGAGTTGATCGCCAATGCTGTCAAAACTCAGCTAGGGGTCGGTTCACAGAGGAGCCATTTCTACGCCAAACACGAAGAGGATTAACGCTCTTCGTATGCCTTGTGGTTACCAACCTCCCAAGTTCAACCAATTTGATGGGAAAGGTAACCCAAAACAAGATGTTGCGCACTTCATTGAGACGTGCAACAATACTGGCACTAGCGGTGACTTACTGGTGAAGCAGTTCGTCCGAACTTTGAAAGGCATCGCGTTCGACTGGTATACTGATTTGCTGCCCGAGTCTGTTGATAGCTGGGAGCATATGGAGTAAGAGTTTCTAAACAGGTTCTATAGCACTCAGCGCACTGTTAGTATGACTGAGCTAACAAATACTAAACAGTGGAAAGACGAACCTGTTCTTGACTACATCAACCGCTGGCACTTACTCAACCTCGAGTGTAAGGATCGATTATCTTAGACTTCTGTGATAGAGATGTGTGCTCAAGGCATGGAATGGGACCTGCTTTATGTCCTACAGATGAGCAAACCCAAGACTTTCTAAGAGTTGGCTACTAAGGCGCATGATATGGAGATGACGATAGTTAATCGTCACGGAAAAGTTTCCCCTACTTTTGAAGCCAGGAAAGACAAGGGTGACTTCAAGAAAAATCCTAAGTCTTCCAAGAGCTCCACCAAAGAATCCATGTCGGTCACTACAAGTGAACCGATCCGGATTTCAAGGAAATCAAGAGTAGAAGAGAAGGAACGCCCATCAATGAAAGAGGGTGGGAAGAAGTGCCCTACATTGAAAGAGCTTCAAGATAAGGAAGTACCCATTCCTTGACTCAGATTTGTCAAGCATGTTGGATGATTTGTTGGAAAAGGGTATCATTGAGTTACCACCATCAAAACGCCCCGAAGAAGCAAGCAAGGTGAATGACCCGAAGTATTGTCGGTATCATAGGGTCATTAGTCACCCTCTTGAAAAGTGCATAATGCTCGAGGAGCGTATTATGCAGTTGGCTCAGGGTGGAACGATCATCCTAGACTTAGATGAGGCGGCTGGAACCAATCACACGACAATTTTGTGTGAGCATTGTGACCTGGCTCCTACGATGAAAGAAGAGTGGGTTACCATACAATTTGGAAGCTTTGAGCCAGTAATGCTTTCATTAATGGTTCTAGCGACACTTATGGAGGCTGAGCATGTGCCAGATATTCTTGATAAAGACAATGAAGGATGGACGCTCGTCACTAGACGAAGGCCTAGCAAGCAAATGCAGGTTCAACCACCCCCACTCCGTCGAAGAAAGAGTCATACCATAAACAAGAAGCCTCGATACCCTAGGGGGAAGAAAAAGCCCAATTCTAGTAAGAGGCATGGAGTTCAACCAGTCGAGCTGCTTGAATAAGAACCCCTTGTCTCTGTCACGTTAGAAGAATTCTTCCTAAGGGGTTTCCTTAAGAATGCTACAATTAACATGGTTTCATGTTCTAAGCTTGAAGATGAGGATGATGAGGAAGATGCACAGGAAGATCTCCAAAAGGTGTCATCTTCAAATACAGATGATAGAGTCCTCGCCGTCTTAGAAGCTTTGCCTGAACGCATGAGTTGGAAAGAAATTTTTCAGCTGCCTCACGAAATGCGTGACCAAGTTACGGCTGCCATGCGCTATGCAAAGTCATATGCTGACAAAGTAAAGGAAGCCAAAGAGCTTGCAAAGCTTCCAACTCAGTGCGCTACTCGTAACATGACTGTGTCATTTACAGATGATGATCTATTGCTTGGGTCAAAACCCCACAATCGTCCATGGTTTGTCACTGGCTATATTCAGGGGCAAAAAGTCAAACGCATCTTGGTAGATTGTGGCTCAGTGGTCAACTTCATGCCCAAGTCTACTATGAACGACTTAGGGATCACTGTTGAGGAACTCTCTAAGAGTCGGATGATGATATAAGGCTTCAACCTAAAGGGTCAACGTGCAATTAGCATGATTCGCCTAGAGTTGGCAATGGGTGATTTGTCCACATCATCTATCTTCCATGTGATAGATTCAAAAACTTCATATAAGTTGTTGCTAAGACGGCCTTGGCTTCATGAGCATGGGGTGGTGGCATTAGCTTTGCACTAGTGTCTCAAGTATTACCGCGACGGATAGAAGAAGATAAATGGTGATGTTAAACCATTTACGAAGGTTGAATCTTATTTCGCCGATGCAAGATTCTCCGAGGAAGGAGCCCTTTTGAAGGAAGTAATGCAAGCCTTTAACTCCTCTACTGGTAAAAGGGGTGATGAAGATACTCATGTGAAGACAAACATTGGCACTACCGATAATGCCAAACAACGACGACAATGTGAGAAGGAAAGTAGTAAAGTAACGACAGATCTTTCCTTCAAAAAGGTAGTTGTTGCAACAAAGCATGAAGCGCTAGTATTCAGGTACATTCCTAAATCCTGCCGCAAGGATGGTGAAGCGCCGTTCAGTAAATGCACAACTCTTGAAAGCACAACTAAGCCTGTTAGCAAATTCAAGGAGACCGATTATCTTATCATTGGAGATAAAGGTGTGCTTCCAAATCATAATGCTAGTAAAAGCAGGGTGGCTAAAGCCCTATCCCTGTCTTCGTTGTTTCTTCCAATGGCTCACTTCAAGAAGAGAGTGACTTGCCCAAGGTGCACACCGATGTCGGATTTGATCCAAATGCGTACAAGCTGATGAAGAAATCTGGTTATGACTTTGATAAGCCAGTTTCTTTGGGACATGTCATTGAAGCTAAGCCCTACGGCATCAATGAGACACAAAAGAAAATAAGAGTAAGGTAGCATGGTGGCACTTCCAAAGGTAGGTTTTGGTTATGTACCACCTCAACCCATCCGTATTTCAGGACAGCGTAAAGACAAGCAGTCCTTTGCTCAGTATATTGCAGTAGAAGAGATTATTAAAAGTGATGAGCAAGACGGCAGGAACAAACCAAAATCCTCTATGTTTGATATATTGCAATCTTCCACTTCACGAGAACGCGCTTCTGTGTTCGACAGAGTGGGAAATGGCAAAGTCTCAAAGTCTTCTACTTTCTGGAGGTTAAAAGTAGGCACACCACCTAAACCTTTAGTCTTCACCAAGATCAAGTCAGGTGAAGAACTGGCAAGCTCGCCATCCACACAAGAGAGGGGCTCAGTATTTAGTCGTCTTGGCGAAATAAATGAAGTCCAAAGTGCCATTCCTTCTCGTATGAAACACTTGTCGACTCTAGATGTGAAGACAGAGGGTTCATTAAGAGTTAAGAGACGCACAGTGGTTTTCACTGGCCATAGGGTTAATTTGGACCCAAAAGAGGAGCTCAAGCAAGAGGAACTAGCTTCCTCCAATCATATCATAGTCGAAGAAGTTGATGACTCAGATGCCGAAATAGAACTCGGGAAAACTCCTGAGACTCTAGAAGACAGAGGGCAAGCCACAGTAGATGAACTCAAAGAGTTGAATCTTGGAACTAACGAGGACCCTCGCCCTATTTACATGAGCTCAGCTTACACCTAAAGAGGAAAAGGAGTATTTTGATCTCCTGTCCAAGTACAAAGATGTGTTTGCTTGGAGCTACAAAGAAATCCCCGGGTTAGACCCAAAAGTTACAGTCCACCGCTTGTCTAGTAAGAAGGGCGTTTCACCTAAGAAGCAGTCCTAACGACACTTCTGACTGGAGTTAGTACCAGAAATTGAAAAGGAGGTTAACAAACTCATAGTGGCGGGATTCATTCGCGAAGTCAAGTACCCAACACGGATTGCGAACATTGTCCCTGTAAGAAAAAAGAACGGCCAACTGCATGTTTGTGTGGATTTTCGGGATGTCAATGATGCCTACCCCAAAGACGATTTTCCACTACCTGTGACGGAACTCATTATTGATTCTACAACAGGACATGAAGCTCTGTCCTTAATGGATTGCACAACATGATACAATTAGATTCAAATGGCGCCAGAAGATCAGGAAGCCACAGCTTTCCGCACACCTAAAGGCATCCTCTGCTCCAAGGTGATGCCATTTGGCTTGAAAAACGCAGGATCCACATACCAAAGGGCGATGCAAACTATCTTTGAGGACATGCTACACAAGACGGTGGAATGCTACGTTGACGATCTAGTGGTCAAGTCAAGAAAGAGGCCAGACCACTTGCGTGATCTCCCGCAAATGTTCGAGAGATTACAAAGATGTCAACTCAAGATGAATCCACTTAAGTGCACATTTGGTGTTACTTCTAGCAAATTCTTAGGCTTTATCGTCCGACATCGAGGCATTGAAATTGACCAAGCTAAAGTCAAAGCTATTCAAGACATGCCCGAGCTTAAGAACCTTAAGGAGCTTCACGATTTACAAGGGCGCTTAGCATATATCAGGAGATTCATACCAAACTTCGCCGGTCGTTGTCATCCTTTCAGCCACCTCATGAAGAAAGGGGCACCCTTTGAATGAGATGAATCATGCATGACTGCCTTTAAAAGTATTCAAGAAATATTTGTCAAGCCCACCGGTGCTAGGAGCTCCAATTCCCGGTAAGCCTTTGATACTTTACATTGCAGCCCAAGAAAGATCACCGAGGGCATGATGTGCGTAGGAAAATGAGGAGGGCAAAGAGAGAGCCCTTTACTACCTGAGTTGAACCTTGGTTGGGGCTAAATTAAATTACTCCCCAATCGAAAAGATATGTTTGGCTCTTATGTTCGTTGTGCAGAAGTTAAGGCATTACATACAAGCTCACATAGTGTGGGTCATCTCTAAGGCTGATCCAATTAAGTATATCTTATCCAGACCGATCCTAAGTGGACGGCTAGTAGGGCTGTCAAACAGGTCGGGTCGGGTCGGGTCGACCCATTTAATAAACGGGTCAATTTCGTGTCGGCCTTGAAAATAGCTTAGATCTGCTCAAAACAAAAAAAATAATAAGTTTTCACACTAAACGGTCAAATCGTGTCGACTTCGAGTAGCAATCGATTCGGTTCAGGTCGAGTTCGTGTTTCTCTCAGTAAATTCGGATCGAGTTCGGGTCGGGTTATCGGGTCGGGTCAGACTTTGACAGCCCTAACAGCTAGCAAAGTGGGATGTTATCTTGGAACAATACGACGTTATCTACATACCATAAAAGGCTGTTAAAGGGCAGGTATTGATAGACTTCCTGGCAAATCACCCAATTCCTGACGAGTGGGAGCTAAACGACGATCTATCTGGTGAAGAAGTATTTGTCGTAGACATTCTTCACCCGTGGGAAATGTACTTTGACGGTGCGGCACGACAAGATGGCGCTGGAGCAGGGGTAGTGCTCATCTCCCCTAAGAAACACATCATTCCATACTCATTTGCGTTAACTCAGTTGTGCTCCAATAACATGGCTGAATATCAGGCACTTATCTTAGGCCTCCAAATGGCCGTGGAGATAGGCATCAGAGACTTAGATGTGTACGACGATTCACAACTAGTCATCAATCAACTTCTCGAGGAGTTTGAGATTAGGAAAAAGGATTTGATCCCATATCACACACAGGCCCTCCAAATCTTAGATAAGCTAGATATCGTCAAGCTGCAACACATCCCTAGGAGTGCCAACAAGATGGCTAATGCGCTCGTAAATCTTGCAGCCACTTTGGCACTAGGGGTAGAAGAGGATATGACGATTCCAGTTTGCGGTAAATGGGTAGTCACACCATCAAAAGATGAACTCATCCAAGGAGTTAATGCAATCTATGTTTATGAGGTAGAAAAAGAAGATTAGCGTCACCCGCTGATTGAGTACCTAAAGCACGAGAAGCTGCCAAATGATGCTAGGCATAAGACGGAAATCCAAAGACGCACACCACATTTTCTTTATTACAACGATACTCTCTATCGATGCTCATTCCTTGGTCTTTGGTTAAGGTGCTTAGGCGAAGAGGAAGCTTACTCAGGGGTGTGTGACGCACATCAGTCCGACCCTAAATTGTATGATTTCATCAAAAGAATGGGCTATTACTGGCCCACCATGGTGCATGATTGCATTGATTTTGCAAAAAGGTGTGACGCATGCCAGTTCCACGCCAACTTCATTCACCAACCTCCAGAACCACTCCACCCAACCGTAGTTTCTTGGCCCTTTGAGGCGTGGGGACTTGATGTCGTAGGGCCCTTACTCCTAAGCCTTCAGTTGGTCATTTATACATTCTTGCAACCACCAATTATTTGTCTAAGTGGGCGACGACAATCGCATTAAAAGAAGTCAAGAATGAGAATGTTGTCGATTTTATTCAAACGCACATCATCTACCGATACGGTGTGCCTCGATACATCATCACTGACAATGGCAAACCATTCTTCAACAAGCTAATGACTAGTCTCTATGAGAAATTTAAGTTCGCTCAGCATAAGTCTTCAATGTACCATGCACCTGCAAATGGCCTAGTAGAAGCTTTCAACAAAACATTGTGCAACTTATTAAAGAAGGTGGTGGCAAAATCCAAGTGGGACTGGCATGAAAGAATTGGAGAAGCACTTTGGGCTTATCAAACCACCTACAAGACACCAACGCAATCAACTCCCTATACGCTCGTGTACGGCGTAGAGGTTGTCTTGCATTTGGAAATTCAAATCCCATGGCTTTGCATCACTATATTGGAATGCTTAAGTAAGGATGAAAATCACAAACTCCGTCTAGCAAAGTTGGAATCTCTTGATGAGAAAAGGCTTCAAGCGTAACAAAAATTGGAGTGTTATCAAGCACGTTTGTCATGAGCATTCAACAAAAAGGTTCGACCTCGCTCGTTCCAGGTTGGAGATCAAGTGCTTGCAGTAAAAAGGCTGATAATCATGACGCATAGGATAGGGAGCAAGTTCACCCCTAAATGGGAAGGCCCCTATGTTGTTCGTGAAGTCTACTCGAATGGTGCCTACAAGATAGTCGGCGCAGAAAGAGTGCGAGTATGACCAATCAACGACAGGTTTCTGAAGCGCTACTACCTGTAAAAATTGGTTGTAAACTCCTAAGTACGAGCCTAAACTGCTCACCAACACAAGGAAAAAAAAATCTTGTACTACTTCTGGCTCGCAAGAGTATGAACTGTGAACGACTAAAAAAAATAAATAAATCCTGTAACACTCCTGACCCACAAGAGTATAAACCGTGAACGGCAAAACAAATAATTAGAGCACTGTTTGTTGAACTCCATTATGGCTTGATCTCATTGAAAAATTATAGTTTTCTTGAGTATGTAGGTAGATTGTGAATAAAATTAGCAAGCGCAATCAAATGGAACATAAGAAAGAGGTGAAGAAGTAGCAAAAACAATATTGCTATTGTATAAAGTGTATCAAGGGTTCACTAACATGAACAATCCAAGTGCAAGTACAATAAACTAAGCAACCTAATCAAATAGTGTTCATCCAGTTATCAGGATTGAGTGAGAGTTGCAACTCTAAGACATCGCGCTCATGTTCCTTCAACTTCTCAGCCTCTTCTTGGGACAAAGCGGGTATGGCTTCAAGGTTAGCAAGAGCTTGTTTCTTCTCAATGACTTGTTGCTCGATGGTGGTCACTAAGGTCGATTTAGCGTCAACGTCACTTCGAAGTTTTTGCTCCTCTTCGCAAGCAATACGAAGCGCCACTTCTAGCTGGACTACTTTTTCAGCTGCACCCTTATGTTTGCCCTTAATGGCAGCTAGCTCTTCTTGCACTGCGATAAGATGGGACTGTACTTGGTTGACTTGTTCAATACAGACGATCTTCTCTTTCTCCAATTCATCCAGATGGCGAAGTGCCAAAGCCACTTGTGTGAGTGCCAAATATGCAGATACGCTGCTCACATAATCATCTACCAGCTTCCTCAGAGGATTTGGATCTCCATTGAGATGTTCAATGCCTTTATACATCATAGGGGCACTCTCATACACTTTTGCTACCTCATCAAATGAAGCATTCTTCAAGACATTCAGGTAGCCAGAACCTATAGCCCGTATGCCGCAAGTAATGACGCTTTGATAAGTAGGACCCAGTCGAAAGGAGGTAGCAGAAACCGCCGCAACCATAGATTTTCCTTTCACGCCTTCATGGCTGGTAGTATTCTTGACGACAGTAGACATTCTTCTTGCTGCCAGTTGAAGAGATGCGATCCCTCTACTGAGTGCTCACCATGGGTTGGTGATGTAGGAAATGTTTCAGCCTCTTTCGAGACCAATTCGCTAACTCCCTCTAGCGATGTCAACCTCTTTACAACTTCTATATCCTTGCCACCATGAAGACTGGCCTTGGCGGTTGACAACTTGGCTGCGAGATTAACTTCCTCAAGCAACTGCTCGTCTATGACAGAAGTGGCCTCCTGTACTAAGTCGAACGCGCCAATCTGCATCGAACAAAAAAAGAGTGAAAAGATCAAGCCATTAAAAAAAAGGAGGGGTTGCAATGAGCCTTGCAAGGTTTTATACAAAGAGAAGAGCAATTACATCTTTAAGGTTAGGCATGTCTGAACAGCTTGTGATACCATTGAAAAAACTATCTCCAAGAGGCGCACTGGAAGTGTTGGCGGTGACAGTCTTGCGTTTTTTATGCCCACGATGTTTAAAGTTAGCTTCCGAATCCTGGTCACTATCATCATTGTCGATAGTGCCCCCCCTCAATCAGCAATAGGAGTATCAAGGGACTCTCCGGTCCGTTCAACGTCAGAATCTTGGTCCTTAAAATCAGATCCATCCTTTGAAGTATTGCCCTTTCTATTCGTCTTAGACTTAGAAGGGTCATGTCCTGCA
The DNA here is from genome assembly GCA_017589665.1 of Selenicereus undatus. Classification (NCBI taxonomy): domain Eukaryota; kingdom Viridiplantae; phylum Streptophyta; class Magnoliopsida; order Caryophyllales; family Cactaceae; genus Selenicereus; species Selenicereus undatus. The sequence continues at coordinate 91,996,094 of JACYFF010019584.1, forward strand.
CTCTGCTGAAGAAGACTAACATTGGCCCTGAGGTCACTTATTGTCACCTTAGACCGCCAATCCTGATATTAGACCACCAATTTTGATATTTCTTAGTCATGAACTTGTTCAGATGTAGCGAACGGCTCGGCAACGTCGCTATGGACTTGGTATTCTTATATAGAATGGCGGTCCAAAAGTATAAGGCGTCATTGTAGGATGTGGGCCAAGTACGGGGGTCAAGTTTAAGCGCACCAGATAGCTCCTGCCAGAAACCAAACTGTCTGCTGAATCGATGTGGACTGTAAGGCAGGACATAAAAAGTCGTTGCACGACGAAAAGGTAGGTAACTAAAGCAGAGAGCTATTAGGTAGCTGAGCTTCTCATAGCCAAGAGTTCCATCATCATTCAAAGTCTCATATTTATTCTTGCTAAGCATGGTGCAATCCAAATCAGCAATCGCCCCTTCGTGGATATGCCTTCAAACATCCTCAAAACTCTTTGCCCCTCCAAAGCCAGAATAGTGCACCATTAAAGGACCTACAGGAGCTGGATCTAGTACATAGTGGGTGCTGAAGTAACATGCGAGCCAACCATATAGATAATGAGCAGGAAAGAATGATATGGAATTTGAGGGTTTTCCCGCACTAAAAATACCACCGAGGCCACGATAAATGCTCGCCAACACTGGCACTGCAAGACTATACGTGCATCTAACTGCCATGTTGCTGGCCACTTCGAAGGTGCCAGGACGAATGAATCCTTTTTAATCTTCAGGAAGAGCAAAAATGCACAACCAGGATGAAAGAAAAGTAGCTAGATAAGTGCTCGATCTTATATCAATAGGAATTTCAAGTGCATCAAAGACAGTAGATTCTTCTTGAGTCTACTGCAGGGTCGTAGGCTGAATGTCGCCTGAAGGATTATGAGTTGACTTAGGTCGTGACTTGACAGGACGCGACTTGGAAGAGCTTTGTCGCCTCGGGAAGGACTTATGCTTAACTTGCCTCTTGCACCAAAAATCTATCCCACGCTCAGTGCAAACTCCTCGGTTGCGGGCATTTTCAAGACGGCTATAAGCAGCAACCAAGTATCTACATATGGACTGGATTAATCTCTGATTGTCGTGATGACATCGATATAATGCATCTCGGCTAGGTACTGCCTCGTCATAAATTTTCCCGTAAATAGGAAGCCCACCAAGTTTATATAAACCCCACAGAGATAGCGACATTTCTCCAGATATAGTGTGCAGAGTGTTGGTCTCAGGGCACCAAGCCTTACAAAAGGCACGAGTAACATGAGGATCACGATCATAAGTGTATAATGAAGCATACACTGCATCAAAAAGGCGACAAGTCCTCAATTGGGATTCGAAGCATGAGAGAATGTGTTCACCCCACTCCTAATATTTCAGAATAAAAGAGAATTCCTTAAATATCCTCAATGCTGGCCCCCAACAAACTTCACTAGAAATAATTTTTCGCCCAAGCAGTAAGAAAGGGGTGATGGTGCAGCTATTGTCATGACTAGCGCTGTGAAAAAAGTGGATATCTTCATGCGTTCTGTTTGCAGCCCTAGTAGTCAACGGCGATGCGAAGTCAGAACGAGGGACGATGGGTATCTGCTCAAACTCTGGATGAAGCAAGGATGGGTAGCGATAAATGTGCTGCCTAGCTCTGCTTTCGTCTCTTCATGTTCCACGACAAAAAGATAAATTTTATCCCGTCGCTTGTATTCCTTAAATCGTACCATGGTTGAGTACCTGCTAGAAAAAGTGGTTATTTTCGTAAAAATAAAATAAAATAAAAACATCGCAGTTTAATTTTCAAGGATATGAAATCATCGGCAGGCTCATTAGCATGGCTTAATCTTCAGGCGGCACGTCTCACTGACATATGCAGAGGCTCTATCCTCGAAGTCTAAAGATTGAGTCTGATCGCCTTGGTGCATCACGAGTCTTCGAGTGCTGCGTCTCGCTGGCATGTGCAATGACTCTCTTCTCAAAGTCTAAGGACCGAGTTTGATTGCCCTCACACACAACGAGTCTTCAAGTGTTGCATCCTGCTGACATGTGCAAAGACTCTCTCCTCAAAGTCTAAGGACCGAGTCTGATCGCCCTCACACACAACGAGTCTTCAAGTGTTGCATCCCGCTGGCATGTGCGAGGCCTCTCTCCTCAAAGTCTAAGGACCGAGTCTGATCGCTCTCATGCACAACGAGTCTTCGAGTGTTATGCCTCGCTGGCATGAGTGAGGGTTCTCTCCTCAAGGTCTAAAGACCGAGTCCGATCACCCTCACGCATAGCGAATCTTCAAGCATCGCATCCCGTTGGCATATGCGGGGGCTCTCTCGTTAAAAGACCAAGTCCGATCATCCTCACGCGCAGCAAGTCTTCAACTGCTGAATCCCGATGTCGTATCTCGTGCGCAGTAAGTCTTAAAAAAAAGAAGAGACTCGCATACAAATAGCCACGATAAAAAAAAATAAATAAGTAAATAAAATTTCACATCTCCATAGTGATTTTTTTTTTCATGCACAAAAAAAAAGAGACATCTTATATACTGGGTAACAAATCATCTTACTAAAAAAAATGAAGTAATAAAAGCTCTTGGCCTTATTCCCAGATAAGGATGTTTATTAAAAACAAACAAAAAAAAAATTTAAATAATGTCTACAAACAAGATGGCGCCAAACTTCCTTCCCCACGCTGACATATCAATAAAAAGAGAGTCTAATTACCTTAAGGTGTTACAGTCACAAATTTACAGCAATCGGCCACTCCTTTCTGCAAGAAAACCGTAAGACAGAAAGCACTGTCATTGCTAGCCACTCAGTTGTAATTTCAGTGTCATGCAAAAAGGAATGCAATTATCGCGAAAATCAATTGCCACAAATTTTCAGCACTATGGTGCCCTTGTTCTGTGAGAAAACGATTGGACATGCAAAAGTGAGGAATAGACTTCAAAAGCAAAAGTGAAGATCACACAGTCACACAGGACGAGAAAAGACAAGCATACCTCAAAGCAAAGTCTGTAGAATTTGTTTGTCTGTCTAGGAAATCGTGAATAGTTATATAAAAGGAAGTGAGGAGTGCTTTGTGCTGTAGGATGGACAAATCTAAGGAATGAGAAATCTACCTTACGTAATAAGTCTTCAAATTTTAGGCAAGGAAAATTTACATATTGAAGAGCACATCTTATAAATTGATAAGTGTGTTTAATTATACCAAATTTGATGTAGCTCTTGGATTTTTTTTCAGGAAAAAAAAATCCTATCTTCAAATTGCCAGCCAAAAAAAAAAAAGAGCGACGTGAAAGTGGAAACAACTATGTCGACAATCTGTTAGATCGGTGAAAAAAAATGCATCCTTCAAATCGACAACATGATAAATTAAGTCGATGGCCTGCTTAGACAACGAGCAAAAAAATGCGTGTCGAAACACCGGTCTCGCTTAAACACCAAGTCGTGTACGCAACCTAATCTCGATGGGGCAATTTGTAGGCACAAAAAAATATATAAATATGTGTCACGTCACTAAATAATTTAAGTTAATTAATGTTGGCTAGTCCAATTAATTAATTTAATTATTTGGGTCCAAACGATCACCAAGTCAACGACCTAATGAAGTATCAAGTCAACGGCTCGATAAGATTATCAAGTCAATGACCCAGTGGACAACCAAGTAGTCAACTTAAATAGACTCCCAGGTCATCGGCCCGAGTTCAAGGCCTATCTATCGACCCAAGAAGGCTATTAATCTGCAATCCTTAAAAGAGAGGGGATGCTTCTCTCTATAAATATAGCTCCATCCCCCCTCATTCGGATATGTAAATTCTCTCCTACAGAAGACCCTCTAGAAAGAGACAACAAACACATCAAAACGTGCCGTTTACTCTAGAAATTGAAGCACACACTTGATCGGGATTCAAACTATTTCGACCCTCCATCAAGTCCAAACAAGAGATCGAATCAAAGAAGCTTAATTTGTTCATTTGTAACAAAATATTCAGATATTGTACCCATTTTTTATTATAAATACAAAAATTGATTTTGTTCCATATTTCTTGTCTTAATTCGATTTAGACTTGAAATTTGTGGTTACACCTGTCTTCTGCAAAAAAAAAAAAAAAAACTGTTGTCACTACTTAATTTAGGGGTGTGCAAAAAAACCTGAAATCGAAAACCGAACCAAAAACACGAAAAAACCGAATCGAAAAACCGGTTAACTGAACAAATTTTTCAAAAAAATTGGTTCAGTTAACTGAACCAAATTTTTTTTTGGTTTTCAGTTTCGTTATAGTTCGGATAATTTGAAAATTTGGTTAACCGGCGGTTAACCGAACCGAAAATAATTTTGTTTCTTTAAAAAAATTGTACATAAAAAATAAAAAATTTATAAATGGTAACCAAAGTTTAATTTTTATAAAAAGAATTTAAACATGAAAAATGAAATATTTAGATAAGAAAGTATATGTTTTTATTATTTGTGAATGGTTAACCGGTAACTGAACAGAAAAATCGGTTAACCAACTTTTTCGGTTCGGTTACGGTTCAGGTTTTGAACGAATCAAAGTTTTCGGTTAACTGAAAAACGGTTAACCGAAACTTTCGGGCCGGTTAGGGTTCGGAATTTTTTTGAACCGAAAAACCGGTTAACCAAAACTCCGACTAACCGATTTTGCACACCCATACTACTTATATTCTTGCCTTACGCTTTTGTTTAATTACTGCTTCTGTTCTTGACTCTGTTTAACTATATGGTTAATCACTACCTTACACTTTTCGTGCCGTAGCATGTAGGCCGCAACCCAATATGATGTCCACTTCCTAGCTTAATTGAATATTTTTGTAAGAAAGATAAGAATAGCTTAATTGAATATGAGTGTATCAGGGGTACAATTTTTTTGAATTTGTATACACCTAAGTAAAACCTATATGCCTCCAAAATCCACGCTGGGTATTAGGATGGGAAGGGTTTTTTTTTTTTAAATAAAAACACCTAGAATATAGATATGAAATGGGGTATAGGCATTAATTTTGAAAATGGGTATGGGAGAAGCTACAAAAATGTTCCTCGTACCTAACCCATTGCACCCTATTTAGACCATTGGAATGACCCGTCAACCTTACCGGCTCTAGGCACGCTGGCCTGATCCTAAAACAAGCAATTCATAGGTCAATTTTAGGGGGTGTAGCAGAGTTGAGTCCAAGCCAAGTGGTCGATTCAGTTCAGGCTAGCTCAGTTAGATGTGAGCTCAGATCTAATACACATTGCATGATTTAGAGCTTGACGTGCTCTTGTTTTTCTTTCTTTCCTAATTTAAGACTAAATCAAAGTTAAATTCTAAATTTTATATTGGAGTTAAGAATTGAGGGCTGGATAAAATTTCGTTGATCCTTATGTTAATTTCATACTCTCTACATAAGTGTTTAACAACAAAATAAACTAATTAAACTAAATCGAGCCAAGTTGAGTGTAGACTGGTTGGGCTCGAGCTTAGCTTAGTGCATTTTCAAGTTGGCTTGGGTTCGACACATAGAGCCCAAGTTGAGTTTTGGCTGGCCGAAATCTAAGGGATTGGTGGGCCGGATCGATTATGTTACAACTGCAATATTATTTTTTATGGGTTGATTTTTGGTCATTAAAGATTAGCTTCTCTACGGATAGTAATGTCTGTAAAAATAAAGTTCCTTATATTTGAATCTCTTCAAACCTAGCGATAATAAAATTCATCCTGAAAGATGGTATTGTGTTGTCACATAGAAATTAGAAAAACCCATTGGGCCTGAATACCCACAACTGAAACTCGAGATTTTTCCTCATCCTTTACTTTTTTTTTTTTTGGCCCCCGCAGAAAAGGGTTGGGACCCGGGGGCGGGGGGCGGTGCCTGTCAAGTGGGCTGATCTTGGACTCTCGTCATCCAAGCCGTTGATGCTTTTCCTTGACCAATTTATCCTCGCATAACATCTTGCCGACTCGAGTACTGCTTTGGTAGATACGAATTATATGAACTCAATAAGGGTAAATACGCCATTACAGTGCTCCCCTCGTACGTGCTCATTCTCCCTATCCTCCCTCCCCCATAAAACCCTATTATCGCCAATTCCCCACTTCGTCACCCCTTCTGCTCTCTCTCTTTCTCTCTCTCGATTCCCCTTTTTGGTCTAACCTTTTCCTTTGCAGAATCTGAAATAAACCCTAACCCTAGCCCTCCAATTTCAACTACAGCAGCAGGTGAGGTTTAATCTATTGTGAAATTCTAATTCTGTGATTCGTACTTTCAGATCTTGTTTTTCGTTTTCGATTTAAGTTCTCAAATCCCTAATTTGTTGTTTAAATCCGTTGCGCCGTTCGGTGTTCAGATAATGGGAGAAACCAGAGAAAACGATGCATACGAGGAGGAACTTCTTGATTACGAAGAAGAGGAGGAGAAAGTTCCTGATTCCGCAGCCACCAAAGCTAACGGCGAAGCTGGCAAAAAGTTCGCCTCTTTTTGGCCTTTCTCTTTATGTCTGTTTAGGTGTTTTTTTTGTTGTGTGTGAAAATTTGAATTTTTTTGGGGGGTTTTTATTCAAGTTGAGTTGCTTTGTTTTATTGTAGGGTGATGTAAGTTACTGAAGCCGATTTGTAAAATTTGAATGAACTATGTTCTTGTAGCAATTTCTTTGTTTGCTCTCTTAAGATTGCTTGAATTTTGTTTATAGTGGTTGTTGGTAGCATTAGATCTGTAATTGAGAAACCCGTATGGTATGGCATGCTGGGTAAAGGCGTTAGGAATGAACCAGCTTGTTTGTATTTAGTGGGCTTTGTTGCAGTTTTAGCAATGCTACTTATGAGCTACTTGAATTTAGTGTGGTGTTTTTGGTGCCTTTGATATGGGACTAATGATTCAGGTTGTGGGGATATAGCTGTCGTGTTTGTTTCGTTTTTAGGACGGGAAGTGTTTCTGTCGCTGTTTCTTGATTGATTTGGTTGGATATCAATTTACATGCTATGGACTCATACTCGTAAGTCATAACTAAGTGAAATGACAGATGAAGACTGATGTGATTTGATTTTGGGGGGGGGGGATCTTAGCCAGTGTCTTTGTAAGTTGTGTTTTATTCAACTTCAATTTTCCAGTTTGAAGGGATTTTTAGTTGAACTTATGATCCTCTTTCCCGTGCCTATCTGAAGTTGGTTTTGGTTTGTGCATTGTGTTTTTACAGTGGTGATATTTCATGTATTCCTTGATTCTAGTCTGGGTATTGTTAAATGTGGTGCAACTCTTGCAGTGTGTTTTCTCTGATGTTTGTTGACTCCTCTGAGGTGTTTTACCAACTCATTCATGTTGTTATGCAGGGGCTATGTTGGCATCCACAGCTCAGGGTTCAGGGACTTCCTTTTGAAGCCAGAGCTTCTGCGTGCAATTGTAGACTCTGGTTTTGAGCACCCTTCCGAAGGCAAGTGTTCATTATACATATGCTTTGCTGGGAAAAGGATAATTTTGATTCTGATTTCGAGTGGCCAGTCAGTTTTTTTTGTGTGTTATTGTTATAGGAACTATGGCATGGTAGATCATGTTATTGAGGATTGAATGGAATAACTCCTGCTATTTCTCATTGTATCAGCACTTGATGAGCGCTTATAAAGTGTTGTAACACATTTGAGTAATATTGGTTTGTACTCTTGATTCCTGTTTCAATCAGCTGTCTGGAATCTTACTGATTTTTTGTTATGTAATTCCAGGTAATTCACTTCTGTAACCCAACTTGCGGACCTAAAATGATCTGGTAAACATTTCAATTACAAGGACCAGGAGACGTCATATTTTACTTACTGCGGGTTCCCTCGCACGAATTTTTTGGTCTTTCCTCAGTGCAACATGAATGTATTCCCCAAGCTATTTTGGGCATGGATGTTATATGCCAAGCCAAATCTGGTATGGGAAAGACAGCTGTCTTTGTGCTTTCGACCTTACAGCAGATTGATCCAGTTGCTGGGCAAGTTGCCGCACTTGTTCTATGCCACACCAGGGAATTAGCTTATCAGGTATGCTGTTAATGTTCCAGTTCCTTGTGAACATCACTTTGTTGGTCTTCTTTAGTAGTGTGCTAATTTAGATACCAAAAAATGGCACCATCCCTGATTGTTGCAGATCTGTCATGAGTTCGAGAGGTTCAGTACCTATTTGCCTGATATTAAGGTTGCTGTATTCTATGGTGGTGTCAACATCAAAATTCACAAGGACCTGCTTAAAAATGAATGCCCTCACATCGTTGTGGGTACTCCTGGAAGGATACTTGCATTGGCCAGAGACAAAGACTTGTCATTGAAGAATGTCCGCCATTTCATCCTTGATGAATGTGATAAGATGCTCGAGTCTCTTGGTACGAGTTGCATATCCTAAATTGTTCTCTCCTGTAATTTTTTGGATTCTTTTGCTAAATTTTGTTTCATTGTTGCGTATGGAATGCAGACATGAGGAGAGATGTGCAGGAAATCTTCAAAATGACTCCACATGATAAGCAAGTCATGATGTTTTCTGCAACTCTTAGCAAGGCAATCCGTCCTGTCTGCAAGAAATTCATGCAAGATGTAATGTCCTATGGCTGGTTCTTGTTATTTGAAGTTTTTCATTATGCCAGATTTCTGCAGAGGATGCCTTTATGAATTCGTAAATGCTACATACTGGGATGCTTCCTGCGTTCTGTGTTATGTACATCGTGCCTCATGGGAGAAGATAGAAAATCTGTAGTCTATTATGAGGTCGGTTAGCTTTGATTGAAGGGGTACTTGTAGTCATGTGTCCCATGTCTTGGGATATGTTTTCATCTTTATTTCCTTTTGTTGTTGGGTTTTCTGTGGGGGATTTTCTTTAGTTGGGGGGAAGGGGGTTCTGTCTGGAGGCCTTCAGTTCTCTTGGCTTTTGGCTGTTGCATGGCCTTTCTACGGGTGATCTGTGCTGTGCTGATGATAAGGTGGCAGTTTTTAGCTGAGAGTTTCTTACCCTACTCCAGTTCATATTTGACGAAGTGGTCGAGCTTTATAGGTATATGGTTTGATTGGTAAATATATCGCCTACTAAAAGACATGAGGCAAGGTCTTGCTATCTCAGTGATTCAAGTATCTTCAAGAAGACATCAAAGGAACTGTGGGGGATCTCATTTGATAATGGATTGCTTTCACTTGGTGGTGGCGCTAATATTATTTACTGTGACATTTGTCCCTTTCAGCCAATGGAAATCTATGTTGATGATGAAGCCAAGTTGACCCTTCATGGTCTTGTGCAGGTTTGTGAAGCAAATTGTGAATGGATTCCAGTCCTTGAACTGACCATTTGCTTTCTATTGTCTCACCTTATTTGTCTTGTTGGCAGCACTACATCAAGTTGACAGAGTTGGAGAAGAATAGGAAGCTGAATGATCTCTTGGATGCTCTTGATTTTAATCAGGTTGTTATCTTCGTCAAGAGTGTTAGTCGAGCTGCTGAGCTGAATAAATTGCTTGTGGAGTGCAACTTCCCTTCTATATGCATACATTCTGGCATGTCCCAGGAAGAGAGGTTTGTGTCTTCCCTTTGTTAGTTTTTGTAACAGATGCAGTAGCAAGGTAATTTTGATCCATCATATTTGGTGTTTCTTGGGGATAGTTGTAATTCCGTTCGTTTAGCTGATATTTGTGCGCCTATTTAGCTGATCACTGTTGACACTTTATATCACGTCCTCCATCCTTTATGGGGTAATCTGTGGGATGCTAGCGTTTAGTTTCCTAGTTTTTGGAAATCCAAGGTATTTTGCATTGCTGTTAGGTTGCTTCTGAGCATGTAGGTTGCTGTGAACCTTGTAATGGTGTGCTTGACTTGTCACTGAATGTTACTGTTTTTCATTGTTAATTCACTCAGTTCTTACTAGTGCTAAAAAAATTCCTTTACAATGTGTTCTTTCAGTGTTGGGTTGGGGGGGGGGTGCCAGCTATTGATCGTTAATGGATGTTCTAATGAATAAAGATGTTTTATGGATGAAAAGAACCCTGAAGTAATGACATGAAATTCGAAACTTGATGTTGAGTGCCCTGAACCCTTGTCCAGACCAAAGCTGTTTTAGGGCTGACCTGGCTTGGACCCAACCTGGAATTCATCTGGCCCGAACTCAACCTGATGAGAACTTTTCCTCCGAAGTTGGTTTTCTTCGCCAAACCACTTCATTGGAGCAAACATCAATTCACCTGAGGTGGCCCGAATGGAAATTGACCTGACCTGAAATGGTATCCCATCAACCTAAGCATGGTTTGACCCTTAATTGACCCACGTAAAACCAAACCTAGCAACCCATTTGTGACATCTGGCCTGCTGAACAAGTGCTGAGATATGCTTGTGTTTGTCATGGATGCATTATATTGGTTCTCTTTCAGCTTTTACGAGACATTGCATTGGTCATCACATTCCATTGCATTGCAGTGATCTTATGTATAGTGGGTTTCTGTATTTATTTTAGATTGGCTCGCTACAAGGGCTTCAAGGATGGGAAACAAAGGATCCTTGTTGCAACAGATTTGGTTGGTAGAGGTATTGATATTGAAAGAGTGAACATAGTTATCAATTATGACATGCCAGATTCTGCAGATACATACTTGCATCGGGTAAGCTGGAGGATATATAATCTGTTCCCCATAAGCTTTCTCCTCAGGGCATATGTTGTCTCATGAGATATTTCTACTCCCAAATTTCTGCAGGTGGGCCGAGCAGGGAGGTTTGGCACCAAGGGGCTTGCCATTACATTTGTGTCATCTGCTTCTGACTCAGATGTTCTGAATCAGGTTGGCATCTTTGCTCTATTCAACTCCCTCACGATTTAGTCATCTTGATGGATATGACCGCCCCCCCCCCCCCCTCGCCCAAATTATGTTTTTTCATTTCTAACTTTGGAGGGTGTTTATTATGTAGGTTCAGGAGAGGTTTGAGGTGGATATTAAAGAACTTCCTGAGCAAATTGACACCTCCACATACAGTATGACCTAAATCCCTCTGCCCTCCCTTTCCTCTTTTCTTTTTGTTTTGGTGTTCTTTTTGATGCTTGTCCTGGCTAAATTTCTTGCGGTTGTCCACACTGTGGTCTTGTGTTGTTTCTTGGGTGTTGTCTGTAGCACTTGAGTGCTCTTTTCTGCCGCGCTTTTTGTGTGCCTTTTGGTTTAGATGACAGATTTGCGATCCTTATTGCTTTTATACACCCAATAGCTGTCTTTATTCTGAGATGCCGTGCCAGTTATCCCCATAAGCTCGGTTTTGCATTTGAATTTTGGGAGGAATGGTGTTGGATGGGTGTATGGTACACTTCCCACCCGTCGCATCAATGTCAGACATGGGTATGCCAACTTGGACACTTCAACTTCCTTGAAAATCAGCGCGTTTAGCATATTTGTGTCAAGGACTTGTCTAGTGAGTACTGTTTGTGGATCTATTTGTTGAAGTTTCAGACATGTTTTCTCTAATCTAGTGTTTAATTTGGTCAGCCATATGCATGGTTGGTTTCTGAATCTGTTTATATATGATGTCTTATAACGTTTCTCCCCTATTCGATTTCCCTTGTTGCCATGTTCTTACCTGAAGCAACACAAGATGCAACCTATTGAATGAGAGTGCGTTGTGGATTAACTTTTGACTGTTTTTCTTACGGACCTTATCCCTTTGCTAATGTAGTGCCGTCGTGAAGAGACTGTGTAGCATGCGGCTGGAAATGTGGAGGTTCATGTTTTCTTGTACACTTACCCGGTGAATGGTCAGGCTGTTGGGAAGATGAACTTGGAATTCTTTCTCAGTTTGTTTACAATGCTTGAGCTTTTGGAATTTTTTAGGGCTATGGAGGTTGGAATTCTGTACTGATAGATATGTTCTATAATTGGTCTGGAATCTTCTTTGAGTATGTACTATCAGAGTTTTAGTTGAGCACGCTGCACTTGCTGCCTTTTAGGCTTTTAGCATTTAATGTGATTGTATCAATAGTTGTGGCAATTTTGATTTTATGGTTTTGACAGGTGCTAGTATCCCACGGATTTCTAATGTTCGGACTGCTGAAGTTATGGGTATTTGGTATTGATTTCTTTGAAAAAAGGTGGTTGCTGTTGGTCTTTGCTGCGTTCAATAATAGCAATGGAAGGCCGATAATTGCAGTTGACCGGTTTATAGTTCCCAGTGTCCTGTGCGGAGTTACTCGAACATCTGGATTCCTGTAGGGATGAAAAAGAAATCGATACCCATTTGAAATTTGGTAAATCCGTTCCTTTTAGAACACAAATAGCTGATGAAAGCTGTTTTAAATGGGTATGGGGTGGGGTTTGGGAAAAACGGGTGTGGTACCGGCCTCATTCACCCTAGATACATACCTGCCGTCTCATGTTACATCTAATTAAAAAAGAAAAATAAAATGATTTTCGTGCATTGCTACTTGCCAGGCCAAACATTCCAACGCCGAAATGCAAGATTGAGCCCTTCAGGGCTGCGGTTGACACCTACTACTATGAACAGATCATGATACTTCATGGTAGCTTCTGCTGTGAACCAGCTGCGAGTTTGATAGTCTGACTAATTAATCGATGCCCCTTTAGGCCGCATGTAACTTCTTGCTTTGACAAAATTGCTTGTGGCTTAGATTTTAGTAGTTTTAACTCAGAAGAATGGGTTTCCCAAATTTAATGCCGAATTTTTGAATACAGGTTTATAGGTATGAATTTTTATTTCCTATTTGAATCCAAGTTAACACCCACAAAATCTGGTGGGTGTAGGTATGAGTGTCATTTTTCAGTACTTGATGGGTATAAGTACGGATATGGGTGTTGATTTCGAAAATAAGCATGGGTGAGGGCATGTCATCACATGACCTGCAGGTCCTGCACAAGCCCCATTGCATTCCTAATGCTTACTGCTATTGTGTTAGTGATTAGATATTTCAACCTTCTAGTCATCAACCTCTTACATTGCCTCATAGTTAGTAGTATGCATGATCATTGCTCAAGTCTGAGGATTTGTATGTCAAGCTCGGTGCAAGGGTCTGCTTTTTGGTGGCAAATTGGAGTGGGAGATGGAAAGGAGTAAGATCGAGTGGGGTTTTGGTGGGGGAGTAGGAATTATTGGGATGGAGTTTCATTTTGTTTTGGGAATGAATTAAGTTGTTTTTGGACGAGAAGTGATGAGTGAGATTTTTCTAAAATGAATAAGGAGTGAGAGGCGCCAGATTGAGATTTAATTACAGAAAGAATAGGTTCGCAAGCTATACTGCCTTTATACATGCCCTTATTCTAATTAGTGAGTCATTTCCTAGAAAAGTGAGGACCGTGAGGTACAACCTCTCGGTGGAACGGCGGAGCCCCTCCGTAACCTGGTGTAGTCACAAATGGTCACCTTCCCTTGGACGCCCTATCAATATTAAGTAACATCCATCCCAATGAATTGTACTAACCAATTGACACGAATGTCTCCCTACTAGTGATGTGACCCTTTTTTCAATGATTAGCTACCGCAACTCACAAGGTAAAAATAGCCAGAGAGGAAATTTACTAAATTAAAAAACTTAAAAACAACAGATATAGCTACAAAGGAAATTTACTCAATAAACAACAATAGATACGGAATTTATGTAGTAAGAGCATTCCTAGTGGGAGTTTCGGATTTGGAACTCTGCCCTGCCATATCAGTAAAAGTTCTACAATTTTGGAACTTGCATTCCATCACTTCTCTAACCTATGGAACTCAATTTTAATCATCCAATAAAAATATTTGTCATGGATCCACCTTATAACACACAACCTATTTTTCAAATCATTTAAAAATTTTATACTTATTTCAAAAAAAAAAGAAAAAACAAAAAAAATATTTTAAAAATCCAAACAGTGACCTGCGAGGACACACGCACATGCGTGCTCCCCCACGTGTCACACGCGTTTCAAGGTGAATGGGGAGACAAAATTGGCACACAGCAGACATGTGGGCCCTACCCTTTGCCTCGCGTGTCTACGACTGCTAGTGCTCTAACAAATCCATTTATAAAATAGCCAACACAAATACATGAGACTTGGACCTTGCGCAAAAAAATAAAGCTCACAAAGCAATTGAATTTTTGCTAACTTGATGTCTACTAACTTGGACTCCAGCTCTTCACATCCATTTTCAACGTCAAACCACGAGGAGAGGGGGGGGGGGGGTCTGACAAAATTCTACCCCTTGAAGGGCTCGAAAGATTTCATCAATCTTTGCATGTGACATGATCTAGGGGAACTCTCTCCAAGAGGTTAAAGTAAATTGCATTGTGCATTTCTGCAGCCAACAAGTAGAGTACGATGGTACAAGGTGAGGATGGACTGCACTCAAATTGGCATCAAAAAGGATTGCCCCATGCAGTCCCCCCCCCCCCGGGGGGGGGGGGGGGTGGTTGGGGTGCAGCTCAAACTGAGAAGATTAAGCATCCATATCGGTGATGTAAAGTGAACTACCGCTGCAAGCAAAGGGCAAAATACATACTCATAGCTAGGAACATGATATAAGCTATGTAAAATATATACTAGTAGGGGATATTAGAGATGCCTACGTGAAAATCTTAACAATCCTTTCTCACCTCTCGCTCCTCACGTTTCTCATCCAACCAACCCTAGCTTGCTTTCTTGTGTTGCAATCTATGTGATGTTTGGTTGGATGCAATTTAATGGTAATGTAATGCAATCAACTGTGTAATATAATCATGATTACTTAGTTTGTAGTAATCATAATTACAAGATTGGTCATATATTGCAATACTCTCATAGTCTCATACAAACCAAACAAGGTAATGAAAACACAATTACAAATTTGTTTGCATTACAAAGTTGATTACATCTAACCAAAAATTATACTAGTGTCATTGGCAGTGATGGACAACCTCCTCGAGCTTCCTTCATTCCTGCAAAGTTCTCGTTCTCCATCAACTTTGTATTACAAAGTTGATTACATCTAACCAAACATTACACTAGTGTCATTCGTAGTGAAGCTTTCTCATGGACGGTTTCCTCATCCCCCTTTCTCTATGGGAGTTTTGAAGTGGGCTTCTCTTGTAATACTCCATTTCCTGACAATCGCCCCTTTCATCAAACAACTCCTCTCAAATTTTCAAGATTTTAACCTGCAATCCATGCCCATGGCCTTTTCTGCCTCCTTTACACCGTTGGTTCCTCACCTGCCTCTCCTTATACGTCCTTGCCCACTATCAACATCACCTTTATTGTTCAAGCTTTGCAAGTAGAGAGAGAAGAAGAAGATGATGATGATACTTACCAATAAAAAAATGATGACGATGATTATGATGATGATGATGAGAGAGAGAGAGAGAGTGAGTGAGAGAGAGAGAGAGAGTGTGAGTGAGTGAGAGAGAGAGAGAGAGAAATGATATCTAGAAAGTACAAAAATGTAGTTGCAATAATATAATCATCATGGTCTGAGTTAAACTTTATCTAATATCGAGAGGAGAGAGAGAGGGCGTCAAACATTTAAAAACGTGGTGGTGTACTAAGAGATGGAAAGCAGATGTGAGATGATGGAGAGTAGAGAGAGAAAGTCCCCAAAATATGATAGTTTATCCTTGGGATAGACTTTAATTCAA
This sequence comes from Selenicereus undatus, assembly GCA_017589665.1. NCBI lineage: Eukaryota > Viridiplantae > Streptophyta > Magnoliopsida > Caryophyllales > Cactaceae > Selenicereus > Selenicereus undatus. The sequence goes on from JACYFF010019584.1 coordinate 92,011,679, forward strand.
AAGTATGTAATCACAATAGTTTAGGAAAAGTTAGGTAATTGTATTTGCATATATTAATGTAAATGTGATTACAATGCAATCTTGATTACATCCGTTGATGGTAACTAAACATGATGATGGAATCATCATTATCATTTTGATTGCATTATCACTTTGATTACATGGAACCAAACGAGCTGTAATAGAATTTGAGCAAGGGTGGCAAACTACCATCCATGATTTTGGGCTGCAAAATAATGCATGGTTGTCACAATTGTATGCTATTCGAGATATATTGATACTTGCCTATTTCAGGGATTTGTTTTTGGGATTAGTTCTAAGAACTACCTCAAGAGAATCAATTCATTAGCAATTTTACAAATCCACATTTGAGTTTAGTTAAGTTTTGGATGCAATATGAAAGTGCATTGGAGTCACAAAGATATGGTCAGTTAGCAGACAGATAATGAAACCTCTTCTTCAACCCCTCCATTGAAGACCACCAAAGATTTAGAGAGACATGCAGGTGAGATCTATACTTATGCAAATGGATCTCACTATACCCCGTGAAAACGGAACCCACACTGGGAGTTGTTATTGTCGTTGCAGGTGGGATCTATACTTATGCAAATTTTTATATGATTCAATATGAGTTTTGGAATGGTTGTATAGATTGTGAAGTTGAGGACATGCAAGCAATAGATGAGGGGTTTATACTTACTATAGTGGATAATAGTCGAAACATGGCTAAGAAAAGGGAAGTAATACACAACATCTCCAATTATATGGCACATTGCTTTTGCAAGATATTTGAATGTGAAGGTATTCCTCATTGTCACATGTCGTGTGTTTTGAAGGGAGAGACTTTGCATAAATTGCCAACTTACTACATTTTAAATCAATGGACTAAAATGACGGTAGGCAAGCCAATTTTTGATGTAGACAACAATCTTTTATAGGGGGCTGTCAAATAGAGCATGGAGACAAGTTAATTTCAAGAAATTGGATAGATTTTTGAATTGTATGCAGCTAGCTAGAAGAGGCCCGGAAAAGTTAAGTCTTGTTAGCAAGGGAATTCATAATGTTTTGATAGAAGTGAAGGAGATGTATGCTACTACAAGTGAAAGCAAAATGAGTGAGTTAGAGTTATTCACTGGATCAAGTGCTCCTAATCAAATTGACGTAATAATGTAATACCAAAGGTAGTCGCAAATGAATTAAAGGTGAAAAAAAAGAAAGTGATGGAGCAACAATGCAAGAGGTTGAGACTTTGTAAAACTTGTAGATAGCAAGCTTACGATGATAGCCATAATTGTCCTTCAAAGAGCTCTGCATAATTTAAGGTCAAAACTTATTTATTATTTTATTTGCATAATCTTTATATAATGTTATCGTTTCTATGCTATATGTAACTTGAAGCCTAATTTTAGTAAACAGGTTATAACGGCCACATAACCCTTAAAATGTGGGTTTAAGTGCTATTTTAAGGGGGGGCCGGTTTAGTGGTGTTGGGGTGCATCATAATAGCCCTAAAAACGGCTAATTGGCATATAAAGGGTGCTAATCAGTTTTTCAGGGTCTAAGTAATTCTTTACTCTCCTTATGCCTCTTAAAACGCTAAGGACCGTCTGAGTGTTCGGGTTTGTGACGTGGTTTCACCGGGACTCTAGTAGCCGCCGGATTTCATCTGTTTGTGGTTCAAAGGCAATTGGGAATTCACACGCTTCCGAAAGGTTAGTCCATATGATGTTTAACAGTGGTATCAGAGCCTACCTAGTTGTTTTTGTTCCCGAATCAGATAATAGCATGATTTTATGTGTTGAAATTATGTTCATCCAGATCCCCTGTTTGTCAATGTGAATCATGTTCAGCCCTTCCCCACGTCCTTCGAACCCCCGGTGCTCGACCCTTCCCCCCCCTCGAACCCCCCTGTTTTTTTTCATGCTGCCTCTGTCTCCCTCCCTCTCCGGCCACGGTTATGCTGCCAAATAATTTATAAAAAAAATAAAAGGAGGAGAAAAAGGTAGAGTCGAATACCATCAGTCGCCGCCAAAACCCCCAGGAAGGGTGGCGCGTGTGTGACACGCGCCGCCGAGAGGTCATCCGTTTTGTCTCTTTCTTCCTCGATCCGACCTCCAAACGCCCCGATCTACAACCTTGCACAACCGAACCCTCAAAAACCCAACATAGGGCGGCGCGTGTAACCCACGCGCCGCCGCCTAGGTGGCGCGCTCCGAGAGTGGGTGGTACCGGTGAGATCGTCGTCGCCCGATCTATGTGATGGCGACGGTGGTTCTTCCAAAAGGTTGTCGGAAAAAGAGATCGAGAGCAGTTTAGAGGCCGGGGGGGCTGCAGTTCATCATGTGGTGTTTTTTTTGGTTGGGGGGGTAGACGGCTAGGCTTAGTGCCGGAAACCATGGAGAGCTCGGTGCCGGAAACCATGGAAGCCGAATGCCGTGTCTCTTGTGTAGAGAGAGAGAAAGAATTGAAGAGAGAGAGGGGCAGCGGTGAGGGTCTTCGAAGCAGGACGAAAAAAAAGGAAGGGGGAAGGGTCGGGACTGACCGAAAGAAAAGGAAAGGGGGGGTTTGAATGATTTTTGTTTAATAAAAGGGGGGTCTCGGCCCGCTCCCTTATATATTAAAAAAAAATTTTTTTTGGTCTGATTATATGATTAATTAGATTATGACTGTGATTAATTAGTTGATGTTAGTATAATTAATCATTTTTATTCTATTTAGTAGTTAGGATAAAATGATTGTAAATTTTGTTTTACAATCACCATGAATGTGTTTATGTGATGAGCATGTGTTTAGATATGTTTAATAACACATAATATGAACTTGTAAATTCGTTTTATAAATTATTAAGTAAATTTGTTTTACTTAGTTTTTTTTGACTTTTTTGTGATGTTAAAATGATTTATGTTAATTTGTTTGACGTAATATGTTAGTCAGTTTGTTATGATTATGTATCATGCAATTATTCAATTTTATTTTTGTTTCGAACATGCCAATTAAATCAATTTACATATATGAATGAGTTTCATGTCATAATTAATTCAATTATTAGTTAATTTTATGCTTATTAATTGGCATGTGAAGCAACAATATACGCTGTGTGTGTTGGATCAATAAGAGATTAGTTCTTCTTTATTTTAAGCTTAAATTAAATGTGTTTTATATTATGCTTATTTTTTGACGTCTTAGTGATGTTTAGTTTTTGAATGTTAATATGTTTAACGTTGTATCCATAAGAATATGTTTATTGTGGATTAATAATAATCAAATTTTTCTCAAAATTCTTAATTCATATAGTATGTGATGATTATGAGCTTAGCGAAATTTTCGAACATATAAACATGAATGATAGTTTTTGAGATTATTTTTGATTATATGTATGATATGCCTAAACGTCCATTTTTCCCTTCTTACTTGTAGATATGGCTTCGAACACCTCTATGATTTTTGACTTGTCCACCAGTAACAAGTTGGATGGGTCCAACTATGATATGTGGCACAGGAAGATTGAGTTTCTCCTGGAAGAACGTGATGTGCTAGAGCACATAACGTTCATTATGCCACCCCCTGCGACAACGGACAATGATGATAAAGATATCACCGCCACTGAGGAATACAAGGCACGCTTGGTTGAGTACCAAGTGTGGTGTAAAAAGGATCGTAAGGCACGTTATACTATGTTGTATTGCATGCACGACGATCTAATCGGCGAGTTCGAGGTTTTTCCCACAGCTAAAGAGATGTGGGATAACATTCGAATCCGATATGGTCAGACTTCGGAAACGAGGCTACAAGCAATGCATCTTAAGTGGATGTCTTATGTGATAGACTCTACCCGAAGCGTAGCTGAACATATCAGGATTATGCAGTCCATGATTCGAGACCTCAGAGCTGGCGGGATAGACCTTTCGGAGAAAGACCAAAGAAACAATCTGCTGCGTGCACTAAACCAAGGTGATCCTAAGTGGAAATCGTTTCTCACTCTAATGGTGCATAGTACTCACATCAAAACTTTTGGTGAGATTGCTAAGCACCTAGAGTTAGAGGATGAGCGCCTCAGGGCAATGGCTCCACCTCCCTCAGCATTTGTTGCTAGAGTGGACAGGCCAAAAGTAAACAGGTTTAAGCGAGGGAAGAAAAATGTTCGTCCCTCACAAAAACTTGGCCCTAGAGGTGGGATTGCTAAGAAGCAATCGAAACCTAAGGGTAAGGTGGAGAAGAACATGGCACGTGTGACGTGCTATGCCTGCAGGAAGAAGGGCCACTTTGCTCGGGATTGTCCCGAGCCTCAGGCCAAGGTACCTTCTTCAATCCCTACTAGTGATTTGTTTGTTTGTTCCCATGCATTTGTTGCTAAATCTTTTCCTAACTGGATTATAGATTCGGGAGCAAGCAAGCACGTAGTTCGAGACCAGGAGGGGTTTGTGTCTTTCTACCCTTACTAGGTGGGGACACAGACTGTGACACTTGGTAATGGGACTGCAGAGGACGTTCTGGGTGTCGGAACGTACAAACTCAAGTTGCGTGGAGGAAATTCGTTGCTACTCCACGATGCCCTTTATGCACCTGGGGTGCGATGTTCGCTTGTTTCTTATGTTTCTCTTTGGAAATTAGGTTTTCAATTCATTTCGCAAACTGATGGTTTGAACATTGAGTATGGTGGCAATTTGTTTGGCCATGCGTCTTTGGTAGACGATTTCTTTGTGCTTGACTTAGATAATGATTATTATTCTAGTAAAGCACCTTCTGTTTTTTTATCATCTGTTGATTCTAGTAGTGATTCTGTAACATGGCATGCTAGACTTGGACACATAGGTCAAGATAGAATGACTAGACTTGCTAAAGAAGGTCTATTAGGCAAACTTACTAAGGTTAAGCTACCTATATGTGAGCCTTGTTTAGCAGGAAAAGCGACTAAGAAACCTTTTGGTAAGGCTTCTAGAGCGCTTACTCCCTTAGAACTCATTCACTTCGACATTTGCGGACCAATGAATGTTCGAGCACGTAGTGGTGCTGTATATTTCCTCACTTTAATAGATGATTACTCTAGATATGGGTACGTATATCTATTATCACACCGCCACGAGGCTCTAGATGTGTTCAAACGCTTCGTCGCAGAAGTAGAGACCAAGTTGGAACGGAAAGTTAAGACTCTTCGGACCGACCGTGGTCGTGAATACCTTTCTGATTTGTTCAAGGTGTTCTATGAGGAAAAAGGTATCGTAAGACATCTAGCGATTCCATACACTCCGCAGCAAAATGGTGTAGCTAAGCGTAGGAATCGCACATTGCTTGACATGGTCAGGTCAATGATGGCCCAAGCTAATCTTCTAATTAGTTTTTGGGGTGATGCCTTGCTAACGGCTACTTATATCTTAAACCGAGTACCTAGCAAGAGTATACCTACTACTCCATATGAGTTATGGAATGGTAGACATCCCTCCTTGGACCATTTACGTCCATGGGGTTCGGCAGGCTATGTGCATAACCCAACCCATAAACATGGTAAGCTTGGTCCAAGGGCCACCAAGATGATCTTTATTCGATACCGCAACATTCAAAGGGTTATGTGATGTATGGAGAACATCCAGATGGAGGCATGAAGGAATTAGATTCCCGAAATGTCGATTTCCTTGAGGATGAGTTCCCTAGTATTGGTGACATAAACAAGGACTTTTGATTGTATGAGTTACAAACGAACCTATCTCTCGGTGAGGGGGAGGATTTGTATATTGTCCAAGACACCGAGGATATGCATCTCCCTGACATTAGAAATAGTGGGAGTGTACCTACTGTTTCTACGCAGGGAGACCTGCCTGTTCAGGACACTCAACCAGAGACTGAGAGTCCTCATTCTCCGGAACCCACACCCCAAGGGGTTAGTGGGAGTGGTTCTTCTCCTATTCGAGGTTCTGTATCTCAAAAGAAAAGGGGGAGAAATCCTGATCCCGAGTCTGAACAGGTTAGACCGCCAAGTCCTAAAGTGTTTCGACGAAGTGAGCGTGGAAGAGTTCCTTGACGGTATTTTCAAATCGAAGAGGAAATTTTCTTTTGTGCTCCTTTAGAAATAGAAGAGTCAACCTCTTATGTAGAGGCTTTGGAATCACCAAACGATAAGGAATGGATGGATGCCATGAGAGATGAGTTGGACTCGATGGCAAAGAATGAAGTATGGGATCTAGTTGACCTTCCCCCCGAACGCAGAGCCATTGGAAACAAATGGGTTTTCAAGGTTAAGCGTCGGGCAGACGGGTCAATTGATAAGTTCAAAGCCCGTTTAGTAGCGAAAGGCTACACCCAAGTTGAGGGTGTAGACTACGAGGAAACTTTTTCTCCTGTGGTGAGATTAGCCTCGATTCGCTTACTTCTGGCGCTAGTAGCCCATATGGATTTAGAACTGTTCCAAATGGATGTGAGGACTGCTTTCCTAAATGGAAATCTTGAGGAAGAGATATATATGGTCCAGCCTATTGGTTTTGTATCAAAAGGCCAGGAAGACAAGGTTTGTCACCTTAAAAAATCCATATATGGCCTCAAACAGTCTTCTAGAGCATGGTACTTCAGATTCCATGAAGCCATCACCGTGTTTGGCTTTACCATGGTTTCAGAAGATCACTGTGTATATGTCAAAAGGACAAGTGTAGGAATTATGTTTCTTAACTTGTATGTCGATGACATTCTACTGGCTGGAAGTGATATGGAGATGATCAATGCCACCAAGCGGTGGTTATCTTCCGTCTTTGAGATGAAGGACATGGGTGAAGCTAGGTATGTCCTAGGTGTGGAGATTCTCCGAGACCGTTCGAAGAAACTTCTTGGTTTAAGCCAAAAGGCATATATTGAGAAAGTCCTAGAACGGTTTCGGATGCATTACTCCAAACCCGTTGATACTCCAGTAGATAAGGGTTTGATTTTGAGTCTAGAGCAATGCCCTAAAACAGAAGTTGAAAAACAGAAGATGAGCAATGTCCCATACGCTAGTGCTATAGGTAGCCTAATGTATGCCATGATATGTACACGGCCTGACATTTGCTTCGCGGTTGGTTTGGTAAGTCGTTACCAAAGTAACCCGGGAGTCGCTCATTGGCAAGCCGTCAAGAGGATAATGCGTTATCTTCGGGGGACTATCGACTTGGTACTTTGCTACCAAGGAGTGGACTTGAAATTGAGAGGTTACTCTGATGCTGACTGGGGTGGTGACTTGGATGAGTCTATGTCCACCTCAGGATATGTCTTCACTCTTGGTGGGGGAGCCATATCTTGGTGCAGCAAGAAGCAGGAGTGCATAGCTTTATCAACCATGGAAGCGGAGTATGTTGCTTGCTGCCTCGCCGCTCAGGAAGCGATCTGGCTCAGGAGTTTTCTTCAGGATCTCAATCTCACTCCGAGAGTTGATGATCCTGTGGAAATATGGTGCGACAATACTGCCACTATCCAATATGCTAAGGATCCTAAATTCCATAGGAAGGCTAAGCATATTAAAAGGCGTTATCATTTTGTAAGAAACGCCATAAAGTTAAAAGAAGTCGTTGTAAAGTATTTACCTACTAGTAAGATGGTTGCTGATCCCTTAACTAAACCTACTCCTAGAGATACGTTCAAAACTCATGTGATGAGTTTAGGTCTTCGTATGTTTTAGTTAATTGGGATGTCTTGTTTTGGACATATGTAATGTTTTTTTCTTTTGAATAAAGATTGATGTTTCTTTTTCCTGAAATGTTCATTACGGTATTTTGGTTGTTTTGATTAGGCATATCTAAATAAATATCACTAGGCCTCTGATTATCTTATCACATGGATGATCAATCCTGACGTCTAAGTGGCGAGTAGGACAAGATTTGATCATATTGGCACTAAGTGTGCAATATTGATTATTACCGCGATTTTAATGATGCGGATAATGAATAGTCGCCTTAGTTAGTCTAAGATGAGATTTTAAGTAAATCGGATATAATACAACCTTATATCGAAGCCTAAAGCCGAATTTTGAGTATCAAGGTTATGTTTTGTACAGTAACCAAGTAACTCGGGTCAGTTTTTAGGGAAAACTGGACTTGTAATTCGCATGGTATATAAAGTGACAGCTCGCCTCAGTGGGAGTTATACCATGACACACATTCATACTGTGTGTGCTTAAGTCGACCTGGGGAGTGACAATTGAATC
>JACYFF010019584.1:92026948-92133048 GCA_017589665.1 Selenicereus undatus
GTCTCTTGGGTCTTGTTAAGCCACTTGTTAGTTTATGGTGTTGGTGTTGGTTTTTATTGTGATTAGTTGGTGATCTCTGCTGGACTACTAGTTGTGTACAATCATGCTCCTCATGTTCTTTTGGATTTTCTAGCTTTGGTTTTAACTTTTAAGTGGGTAGTAAGGTTTGTTATGGTTCATTTATTCTCATGCCAATGGAAATAAGTAGGCGTGCCTTATTTTGTCTCAGATAAAAGAAAATGTAGCCAGAAGTGGTTGTATTGTCTCAGGCTTAGTGGTGCTGATTACAATAATATGTATGCCTATTTGTTGGTGTTAGTTTTTCAGGACAAACAGAATCTAATGCTACATAGATAAAATTGTTGGGTTAGGTAATGTTTTGTCATGAGATTTTGCAATATGTTCAGACTAAATTGACAGAAAATAAGACAAAGAGTGGTGAATATTGTATGGATTCTATATGTGCAGACCAGATAACATATATCACTAAGTAATCTATATGAGTTGTAGATAACGGCACGAGTAAAGAGTGTGATTGCTTGATTCTTTTTCTATTTTCCCCTGTTTTAAGGGGTGAGTTGCTTTTTCCCCCTCTTAGTGTGGGGTGCATGGGTTTAGGGGGCGCAGATGGCACTAGATATGATGTATTGGCAAATGTTGCTTGTTCATGGAGAGCATAATTGTAAACTAAATTCCTAATAGAAGTATGCCTCTATATAACCGGGTGGTGTTCATTTGCTTTGTTATTGCAAAACTCCTTTTGCATTCCCCTCATTTTTATTTTGATATCAGTCTAATTTTCACAGGCTGGGTTATGTAATTTATTTCAATGATGTATTTTCATATAATATCTACAACTTATTAAATACACTTCTTGGATCAACGAGAGTATTACTCTCATTGCAAACAGAAAATTAAGGGGATAAGAGATGCTTATGAGGTTGGTGTTTAGATCAGATGGGTTAATTATATGCTCTTTGATGTAGTTTCTTAAGTATATTGCTTGTTCTAAGTACTGGATGGTCCTTTCAGACTTTGTGAGATTTAATTATGAAAAGAGAGTACAACATGACATGGTAAGAATCAAATACATGTACTTGGTAGCTCTCATGCTGCATCTATACATTTTCATTTCAAGTACATCTAAAATAAAATTGTGTCATATTAATAAGTGAATAGATCTGTATTAATTAATTTGGTCTTTGCATTTAGAATCCATGACATAAGTGTTGCACTTGGTACAATAACATCAAAATATAACCATATAAGCGAATGATTAAATTCCCTCCTTTCCAGAAGAGCCGATTATGGGTGCAAGTTGCAAACATGAGGTGTGGTTTTATTGGAAGGTTTTCAGAGGATACTGACTATGGTTTTCATTGTCATTTTACTTTTCCTTCATAAATTAAAATTTTAACTTTGCCCTCTTTTTCTTTTATGTAGGTATGGGAGATTCTGGATCATCGCACAATTTTTATCTTTTTTTCCCTCGCCTTTTACTAGTCGTTCTATGTATTACGATGTTGATTTTCAAGGATAAGTTTATAGTTTTTGTAGTGGAACTTTCCATAATTTTTTAGTTTAAGATTTGCTTTGTAACTGATATCCATAAACTAATAGTGTTAGCTTCAATAAATATATTGAAAGTACAAGTTTCCTGTTGTTATAGTCCTTAACTATTTGATTAATTGGGGAAGCATAGTGAATAAATCTTATAAATAATATGCTAGTTCAAAATATTACTAACGATGAAAAGCTACTCGTTCATATTTGCGTAAGCGTAATTTTAGACTATGGAGAGGTTTGTCATATAAGCTTAGAACAATAACGATGAAACAATTTGTTGCTAATGCTTTCCATTTTGTGACGAACAATTTGGACGTTAGTAATATACTGGTCATTGTTATTTACTTAACTAATAACAACGACAACTAGTGTTGTTGTTATTAATATCAACGATGAAAATATTTAGGTTGTCGTTAAAGCTATTAACGACGGGACTAATAACAACGAACGATGACCAACATTTTTTTGGTCGTTAAAACTTTTAACGAGGGAAAACTAAGCTTTTAACGACGAAATTTTTCATCATTAGAAATTCTTTTTCTAGTAGTGAAAGAGCATGTCTTATAGATTTATGTCTCACAATTAAATGCCTACTTTTCTCATTGTAATTTTTATTTTTCGCTCTAGCAATAGCTGCTTGACTACTGCAATGTAAGGAAAGCGGAGGAACAGGCTTGGGTAATAAAGGAATATCATTAATCAAACTCTTAAGCCATTTAGCTTTTGTGTATGTAGCATCAAAGGTAATTAATTATGTCTCCATGGTAGATCGTGATATTATTGTCTATTTTGCAAATTTTCAAGAAACTGCACCGCCTGCTAATGTAAAAGCATAACCACTGGTTGATTTGGTTTCCTGTGAATTAGTGATCCAATTGGCATCACTATGACTTTCTAAACTACAGGAAAACTAGTATAATTAATTGCATAGTCCATAGTTCCTTTCAAACATTTTAGAACCCTTTCTAATGTAGTCCAATGAGATGTATTAGGACTATGTATATATCTAACCAATCTGCCAACCGCACAAGCAATGTCCGGTCTAGTATGGTTCATCATGCGCAACAATGATCGTATTATTTTGGAATATTTATATTGGGAAACACTAACACCTTTAGTCTTTTTCAAACTAATAGTTGGATCAAAAGGAGCAGAAAAAGGGCTCACGTCATAGTAATTACAATTTTTCAATAGCTTCTTAATATAATGGGATTCAGTCAAGGCAAGTGAATCACCATTTCTTATAATTTTAATACCCAAAATAACATCCACTGGACCAAGGTCCTTCATATCAAAATTATTCTTGAAGAATTTCTTTGTCTTATCTATCACATGTATATCATTGCCAAATATTAAGATGTCATCAGCATAGAGGCAAAGCATCAAACAAGAATTTCCACAAGTTTGACATATACACACTTATCACCTTTATGAATCAGAAAACCATTAGACAACATAACTTTATCAAATTTTCATGCCATTGCATAGGAGCTTGTTTTAGTCTATAAAGAGACTTTACAACTTACATACTTTGTTCCCTTAGCCAGGCACAACAAACCCTTTTGGTTGTTTCATATAAATTTCTTCTTCTAATTCACTATTTAAAAATGTAATTTTCACATCCATTTGGTGAATTCGCTATTTATGAATAGAAGCAACATCAATCAAAATTCTAATTATAACAATTTTAGAAACAGGTGAATAAGTATCAAAGAAGTCAACTCGTTTTTCTTGTTTATAACCTTGGGCTACTAATCTTGCCTTGAATTTTTCTATTGAACCATCGGTTCTAAGTTTCTTTCTAAAAATCCATTTACACCCAAATGCTTTAGAACCAGGTGGATGATTCGTTAACACTCATATTTTATTGACCATAATGGAGTCCATTTCATCATTTACAGCTTGTTTCTAAAAAAGGGCATCAATAGACAACAGAGCCTCTTTATAAGTTTTAGGATCATCTTCAAGCAGAAACGTACAAAAATCATCACCAAAACTTTTGTTCTTTCTTCTTCTTTTGCTCCTCCTAGGTTCATCACATGTTTGATCATTAATACTACATTCTTTATTAAAAATAGAATCAGAAGAAGACTCTTCAAGAATTGGTCTAGAAAATTTATTTTTCATAGGAAAAATATTCTCAAAGAAAACTGCATCTCTAGGCTCAATAATAGTATTATTAGAAGTTTTAGAAACTTAAGCCAAACACCAAAAATCTATAGGTGGTACTATTCAAAGAATAACTAATAAACACAAAGTCAACAGTTTTAAGGCCAATTTTCCTTTTCTTCACAATAGGAATATTCAGGTTAGCCAAGCATCCCCACAGTTTCAAATATTTAAGAAAAGGCCTTTTATTTTTCCACAATTCATAAGGGGGTTTTTTTTTCAAATTTTTTAAAAGGAACTCTATTAAAAATTAAACAAGCAGAATATAAAGCTTCACGCCAATAATTATTAGGTAACCCAGAACTAAGAAGCATATCATTTACCGCATCGAGCAAAGTTTTAATTTTTCTTTCAGCTACTCTATTAGATCGTAGTGCATAAGGAGTCACCTCATGTATTATACCATGTTCTTTAAAAAGCCCCCCCATTTCGGTAGGAGCATACTCGCCGCCTCTATCAGACCTTAGCATTTTTATTTTCTTTTCTAGCTGATTCTTAACTTCATCTTTATAAGTTTTATACTTATCAAACAAAACATTCTTGGAGCCAGTCATATATGTATAGTAATACTTAGAAAAATCATCAATAAAGGTTGTAAAATACTGACTACCACCACGAGTCAATATACTTGACTATCACAACCATCACTATGAATTACGGACAGTATTTTTCTCCACAAATTTAAAGGTTTTCTTGGTTGTTTAGCTTCCAAACAAACTTGACACCTATCATTCACGTTAACATGCGAGTTAGGAGTTAGGTCTAAATGCATCATCTTTGTGTTGGCATTTTTATTAATGTGAACAAGTTTCCCATGCCAAGTATCACAACATAGAATATTAGCAATAGATAATTGTGAATCAGAAATTGCATTACCTTTTAGAAGGCATTACACTCACTCTATACAAACTATCTAACGAAAAACCTTTACCAACAAATTGATCATGTCTACTAATTACAACTTTATTGGAACCGAAATTAACATTATAACCATGTCGGTCTAGGAAAGACATACTAATCAATTTTTTTATAATTTAGGAACATGATAAACACCAGCTAACTCCAAAAATTTTCCGGATGACAACTCTAACTTGACTTGACCTTCTCTTAGAACTCGAGCCACACTCCCATTCCCCATGCCCATAGTTTTGTGCTTGATACCTGATAGGGTGAAAATAAGGTTTTATCAGCGCACACGCGAACATTAGTCCTAGAGTCTATTCACCAATTATTTGAGTTAAAAACTGAATTTAACTATGGGCTACCGGAAAAATACCTATTAGCTAGGGAATCAGAGCCTATCTACCAATTATTTGAGTTAAAAACTGAATTTAACTATGAGCTACCACCAAAATACCTATTAGCTAGGGAATTAGAGGTGGCTCCCACAATCACGACATTGGCCTGTGGCTTAGGGGGGCAATTAACCTTTAGGGGGCTTCCTATTTTGTCCACGACGAATGTGGCAATCCTTAGCCATATGGTTCATAACTCCACATACCCAACATTGCCGTCTACTTTCATTGTTACCTTTAGCCTTATAGTCCTTCGACTTATTGCCCCCATTCCCAACAAATTTTTTAGGACATTGTTCTTGAATTTATTAGGTCTATGTTTATGAGGACCTTCAACTGCGAGAGCCTTAGCTTGAAACTTAATTTTTTTTATTTTTGGAAAAACAATGTTTATCCTCAGTTCTCAAAGCGAAAAATAGATCATCTAAATAAAACTGATTAGACTTATGTGTAAGACCTTCAGCAAATTTAGACCAAGATGGTGGTAATTTTTTAATAGCAGAAGCAACATGGATAGACTATGTTTGTTCAACGACCTTCATTTTCGATTCATATACCAAGTTTTCAAAATCATGAAGTTGATCATGCATACTTTTACTATCAATAAACTGAAAATCAAACCAATCGTTAATACTAACTCTCACTAGACCCTTTTCAGCAATAGCATATGTCTGGTCCAAAGCAGTTCATAAATTACAAATAGTTTTGGACTGACAAAAAATGCAAAAAATATTATTTGACAAAGCACTTAAAATGTGCCCATGACAAATCACATCTTTGTCAGCAATGTCATCTTTTTTAGGATTGTCATCCTTTTTAGAAATATCTCCATCTGGGAGTTTTGTCAGACTTTTCAGCCTATTCTTTAATGAATTATATAGAAAAGGCCTAGTTTAGCTACACAGAACTTCATCTGTTGCTGCCAACATAACAAGTTTAATTATTCCATCAAATTTATTAGGTTTGTTAGTCAAGGCTTTTAGTACATCCATTTTCTAAATTAGTAGAAAATGATTTCCCCTCTAAACTTGTTGAAAATAAAATAAATCATAAAAATTAATTAACAACTTTCAAGGAAAATTCTACTAATTAGTAAAACAACAATAAATACGAATAACAACTTCATAAAGATAATAATAAGATAAGGTAAGAAAGGCTTGGATCGAAGCACATCATAACACTCTCTTTAGAGAGGAAATGCTGCCACTACATTGGTTAAATATTGAAGATGCGACCCTCTCCCAAGATTCGACAACCAGCTGGTTCTTCTACAATGCAGCGATCTGAACCCCAATCAAGTTTCAACTCAATGCTCACTTAAAAAAAAATTGTGGAAGAAATTTTAATTGAGAAATTAAATGAAACCTTCCTCAAAAAAATTAGCAAAGGTAGTTAATTTCTCAAAAGATGCCTATAGTAGTAAATTCCTATAGGATATCGGTGAGAACTTCAATTAAATTCCTATAGTAGTAACAACATGATTCTGGTCATCAAAAGATGCCAACGCTATCAATACCAGCATAATCTTTATATTATAAATGCTAGAATGTGTAAGGGGTTGAGTGTTGAGGAAATGAAAAATACTAACATGGGAGTAAATTTAGGGTATATGTTGCTTCACAACCGTTGATCAAAATCTTATACAATCTTAACCCTTGGATTTATCTTTACTAGACACATTAGGTCTCAGGTTCGATTCCCCCATCCCTCATTGTATTGCACTATTTACTAGGCACATTAGGTCTCAGGTTCGATTCCCTCATCCCCTATTATATTGTATTGCCCATTGTAGCTCTTACGGACCAAAACGTATTTAATTTTCGTCATTATCATTATTATTATTATTATTAATATTTTGTATTTTTCAATACAAATATAAATTTGAACATGTATTATTAGAGATAATAGAATAATAAATATGATTTTCATGATTATTTCTATTATTACTATTGTTGTTGTTGTCGTCATTATCGCTGTCGTTATTATTATCTTTCCGTTTGAATTTGATAACATAGTCAATATTAATAATGATCATCAAATTATCAAAGAGAGATTAAGAGATTATAATAGATATAAAAAATTTTATTAGTTCATTATTATAAAATACATTAATAGTTTAGAAGTTTTAACTTAATGAAACGAAATTATAATTACTGAACAAGTTATAAAACCTTATATGATACCTTATTATTAATACATAATATAATATACATAATTATAAAGAAACAATAAATATTTTTAATTTCCATTATTATTATTAATATTAATAATGATCATCAAATTATCAAAGAGAGATTAAGAGATTATAATAGATATAAAAAATTTTATTAGTTCATTATTATAAAATACATTAATAATTTAGAAGTTTTAACTTAATGAAACGAAATTATAATTACTGAACAAGTCATAAAACCTTATATGACACCTTATTATTAACAAATAATATAATATACATAATTATAAAGAAACAATAAATATTTTTTATTTCCATTATTATTATTATTAAGATTTTGTATTTTTCGATACAAATATAAATTTGAGCATGTATTATTAGAGATAATAGAAAAATAACTATGATTTCCATGATTATTTCCATTATTATTATTTTTGTTATTGTCATCATTGTCGTTGTCGGCGATTTTATCTTTCTCCTTGAATTTGATAATATGGTCAATATTAATTATGATCATCTAATTATCAAAGAGAGATTAAGGAAGTATAATGGATATAAAAGTTTTTATTATTTCATTATTATGGAATAAGTTCATGTTTTAGAAGTTTTAACTTAAGGAAATCGAATTATAATTACTGAACAAGCCGTAAAACCTTAGGTGACACCTTATTATTATCACATAACATAATATACAAATTTATATAGAAATAATAAAAAAAATTTATTTCCATAATTATTATTATTATTATTATTTTGTCTTTTTCGTTACAAATGTACATTTGAGCATGTATTATTAGAGATAATATAAATATAAATATGATTTCCATGATTATTTCTATTCTTACTATTGTTGTTGTTGCCATTGTAGTTATCGTCGCTGTTATCTTTCTCTTTGAATTTGATAACATAGTCAATATTAATTATGATCATATAGATGTAAAGGATGTGATGAAAAATTACATATTGTAAGCATGATATAACATATTGCAAGGGTTGAATGTGAAATATAAAAAAAATTTAAAATAAAACACAATCATCATATTAGGCCCATGAAACTGAATTTCTTTCATATTTAATATGATCTATTTAACTAAAAGGAATAAACGAACTATTTTTTTTGTGTTTCAAAGCATATATATCCTACAATTAAATTTAATTCATTTAAATCTTAAATGTATAATTAATTTTTTAACATTTCAAATAAATTGACCAAAATCTAATCTATTTAACGCACAAGAAAAATTGAAATCACTTTCGTTTTCTTTTAAATCATACAAATCCAATAATCAAATTTTCTTCATAAAACACCTAAAATTATAATTAATGTTTTACTGTTTAAAACAAATACCCCAAATTGCCATAGCACTTCAAACTAAGAAATATCTTAACCTACAAATCTGAATTCAACCCATCTATTGCAAGACAACATAAGGGCATGAAAAGTTTATATCAAAACCCATTCAGTTGACATGAAAGCCAAATGTACAAAGTATGAACACTTAATTATATTAGCGTCCCCTAATTGACCATTTTAAATAGCAAAAAAAGTTATGTATTAGCATAAATACAATGTTCAAATTATTTTCGTTGAAAGACAAATTTTATTTATGTTACATGTAAAACTGAAACTAAACTGACTTCAAAATAGTTTATACCTAAATTCACTAGACAATTAGCCACTTCATAAATTTTTGCTCAGCAGCAACAGGAGAAGGTAGATTTTTCATCATTGGCATCATAGATTGACTTATCATCACCAAACTTAGGCCATGTTCTTTTCAATGGGAAATAAGGAGTGTGGGATGAGTGCATTGAGTGGGTGTGGGAAAAGGGGGAAGGAGTGGGTGAGTGTGGTATTTTATTTTAAGTGTGGGAAGGAGTCGATGAGTGGCTGAGTGTGGGTGACAGCTGAATGTAGTTAAAATATTGGTTATTAATAATTTTCTGTTTTATAATGTAATAATTTTATTGTGATAGTAACTAATGATGATGAAATTTTTTTTATTTTTGTTCATTCTTTTTTATTTTGTTTAATTTTTATTTTTTATTTTGGTATTTTTATTATTTCATTTTATATTTTTAATTTTTAAATTTTAAATTTTTAAATTTTTTTTATTTTTTTTATTTTTTTATTTTTTTATTTTTTTATTTTTTATTTTTTATTTTTTATTTTTTATTTTTTATATTTTTTAAATTTTTTATTTTTATTTTTATTTTTTAATTTGTAATTTGTAATTTTTGTAATTTTAATTTTTATTATATTTTTTTTATTTTTTTCAGTTTTAATTTTTAAATTTTTTTGTATTTATTTTTAATTTTTTAATTTTTAATTTTTTTGTATTTATTTATTTTTTTGGAATTTTTCGTTGGTTGTTTTTCTGGAATAAAAAAATGAAAAATAAAAAATAAATAGATACAACAAAATAAAAAATAAAAAAATAAATACAAAAAATTTAAAAATTTAAAAAAAAAATAAATACAAAATATTGAAAATTTAAAAATTTTAAAGATAAAAAATAAAAAAATAAAAAAATTAAAAAATTAAAAAAAATGAGAAAATAAAAAAATGAGAAAATAAAAAATGAAAACAAAAATAAAAATAAATACAAAAAAGTAAAAAATAAAAAAATAAAAAATAAAAAAAAGAAATAAAAATAAAAAAATAAAAAATAGAAATAAAAAAATAAAAAAAAATGAAAAATTATAAAAATAATGAAAAACAAAAAAAATAAAACTGTTTCATGACATCCGAAAGATTAAAACTGTTTATAATTGCTATCAGATTATTCATACACACAATTACGTAAATTTTAAAAATATTCAAAATATGAGAAATGGTTGTTTTATGTAGGTGTGGGAAGGAGTTGGTGAGTGTGGGAATGACTGATATTTTTTTTAAAGTGTGGGAAGGAGTGGGAAGATGGGGGAAAGAGTGGGTGAGTGTGGGTTGAGTTGAGTTGATTTCCCAACGAAAAGAACAGGGTGTTAATTAGCATGGTTTGTGACAAATTCACTATCTACTGTCTCCATCATACTTATATAGACTTTTGTCACAATCATATACTTTTTAATTGTTAATCAAATTAGTTATACACGAAATTGCTGTATATTTAACTTTTTTATTGAATTTTTCCTTTATCTCCTCTAAATTATAATATTAATCATGTCTACCATAACTATTTGTTTATTATTTCGATAACATATCTACAGAATATCTATTTGAATATACTCCGTGCAAAGCACGGGCCCAAACTAGTTTCTCAAAAAGAAATAAAGTGAGGGTAAAACTTTAAAAGTATCTCTGTTTTGGGGGCCATTGCATATTTTATAGAATTTGTTTGTCGTATTTCCTAATTAAATGTCGCCTTAGGGCAATAGATAAGGACTATCTTTATTCATTTAATATAAAGAATCTTATATAGTTAATTTCTATATATGAAAAAAGATTATCTAATATTCCTTTTTTGATGCAATGTATTTAGTCGGCTAATTATTGGTTAAACACTATCAAATAATATCGTCCCTTCCCCTTAGCATTCAGCCTGTGCCCTCATCGTTATCAATCTTGATTGACAATTGTACTGAAATTATTCTCATATATAGTCATCTCTTTATTCCCCCACATAAGCACGACACCCTTCACCATCTTCATCATCCAGCTCTTTCATCTCCACCATGGGTCAACACTTAGTTGTTATGAGTTTAGGACATCAAGAGTTCATCATTAATTAGAATTTCTAGCTCAATCAATTTGTTCTGTCACTGACAGTTTAACGGAAACCTTGGCTTTGTTTAGGGGGGAAGTTTGGTTCAATTTGGAGGTTTTTAGGCCCTTCTTATTGTCCTCTACTGCTGTTCTCAAATTTTTCAAAATAAATTTGAAGTCTCCTTTTTTTATTTCTAAATTTTGGTATCAATCGATACTCTGTTTGTATTGATGGAGGAATTGAAGCCTCCACTAATTATCTATGGAAAAAAAAAGAAACCTCTACTAATTAGGCAATAGTTGAGTTTGACGAATTAGGTGTAGAGTTTAGTTTGATTAGACAACTAACTAGTTTAAAAAGACAATATTAATAAATTCTTATTTTATATGCAAAATTTAATTGGGAACGATTTTGTGTTTGACATATTTGTTTAAATAAAAGATTCCTTGTACAAAAGAATATAAGTATCTTATCCATCGTCCTATGGGTGACAATTAGGTTTTTTTTTTCAAGAAAATCACTAAAGTATTGATCCCTTAAAATATAAATTATTATTTTCTCAAACGTTTGGGCAACTTTATTTACAAGCCATGAGTTAGGGTACTATTGTCAATTATTTTTATTTTTTTATGAGTAATGAAATTATATTTAATTTTTTGGATCACCAATTGAAAACTAAGATTATATTTTAAGCATACTATGAAATTAAAAATCTTGGGTGATTATCTTCCTAACTTGTGTAACAGCAAACCTCTTTAAATCACTGGTAATAATCTATTATCAGCTCTATCGTTTATACGGGCAACAGTACCCCGATTTGGTTCATCAGAGACTAAATAATCCTGCTTAAAATATCTTTAATTAAAAAACATTAAAATAATCTACTAGACACTGTATTGAACAGGACTCTAACTAGTGTTATAATCTCTTTAAGAAACATAACAGGATCCTAACTTGAACTCTATTAGGAATCAATTGCCACAGATGGGGTATCCTTCCTTAAGCTTGTCTCTTCCTCTATAAAATATTAAATGAAGTCAAGGAGCATTATATTTATCATTGAAGCTTCGAGTCTTAGCTTTTGAATTTTACGGAGTTAAGTTTTATCATGGAGTACTATTCTTCTACCAAGAAATCGTTAATTTTTTGCATAGTTATAATAAGTTGTTCTTTGAATTTCAACAACATTGTGTTGGCCGAGAAATCTTGGTTAAACGGTTATCGTCTGCAGCTACCTTCAACGAGATCGGGTTTTTCACCTTCTACGATCAATGTTCTTGACTATGGTGCCATTGGAGATGGTTTAACTGATGACTCGAAGGTAATAATTGCTATTCTAATTTTTTGAGGTTCAGTTAAAAAGATCGCTTCTTTTGTTTGGGGGGGGGGGGGGGATTATAAAAAATGTGAAGAAAGGACGGTGTTGAAAATTTTTTTTTAACTAGTTGAATATACTAAAATCCATATTGATTTAAGATTTTTATTACAACCAACTGCTATTCTTATATTTTTCTTTTTGATAATTAATTGTCAAAAGACGGTATGGTAACAAAGGTAATACTCGTTGATGCATATGACCCAACAAAAAGTTTTTGTGATTTGTTAATTAGGCTTTTCTGAAGGCGTGGGAACAAGTATGCAAAGGTAGCAGTGAAGCAGGACTTTTTCAAGTTCCGGCAGGCAAGACGTTCTTGTTAAGGCCGATAAAGTTTCGAGGCCCATGCAAATCCTCATCAATCTATGTTCAAGTGAGTAATACTTCTCTATCTTTATTTTTGAAAAAACCTTGTTTAAAACTGTTTGTATTTTTCCGTATCAAAAAAAAAAACATGTTTGAATTTTTAAAATTTCGTCGGTGGTGACTCAGGTCCAAACCAAGGCTACAAGGGCCTTTTTTTTTCCCCTCCCACAAAGGTAAATGGGTTATGAAACCAAAGTTAGGTGCCTCTTCTCACAAGAGTTGCGCCTAACTACGTGATCAGCTAAGATAAGTCCGGTGCAAGCGAGCAGCATAAACTCGAACAAAAGGCGAGGTGGTAGAGTGTCCAAATTCAGATAACCAGTTCGTTGTTGTGTTAGCCTCTCTATAAACATGCTTACAATGATATGACTGGCTTGATTCCTTTATACATGTATGTCCTTGATAATGTTGAGGATTTGCCACAGTACCCGAATCTTTCTTTTGAGAGCTTGAATAATGATCTTGTTATCTCCCTCCATTAGTAATTTATCTAATCCTTCTTGAATCGCTGTTTTCAATCCGTCTCGTATAGGTCGTGCCTTTGCCACTAATATGGAAGTGTAACCATAATGCGCCGTTCCTACCCTAAGAATTCTTCCTCTCCAATTCTGGATCACAAAACCTTATGTGATTGAAGAGTTGGAGAACGATCCGTCGAAGTTAAATTTGACGAACCCTAGGAGAGGGGTGCCACCTCACTAGGGCCTCTTTCTTGTACAATAAGTAGGTTCGTATGCATGATCTTAATTTGCTTGGGACTCCACACCCATGGCCTTTGGGTCGGGATACTCCAATGGAATCGTCATTTGGGTCAATTTAGAGTTTTCTCTTCAAGGATTATTGAAGATAGGCTTACAAAACTAAACGGGACTCCAAAGTCAAACCGAACGGTATAAATCCATATTCCACAATCACTGAAAATAGATTCCATGATGAATTCAAAACCTAAATTGACCTAACCTAAAGCAAACTTAACCCAAAATTCTTCTATTATTGTTGTTCCTTACAAGACAACTTTGTTGGGTCAAATACTAACAAATACGAACTTCACTCAATGTGAAAATAAGCTGACTCTACCTAAGCCCATTTAACAAAAAACAGAAGACCATTTATCTCCTCTAATTAGGGGGTACGGGAGGTCAAAGGAATAAAATTTGAAGTATGGAACGGATTTAGACTCATTGGCATGGCCGTGAACATGAGCCGTATAGGGCCACCATGCCATGCCTTTTTTTTTTGTTATTGTTGTTAAAATTAAGATCCAATTGCATTATTTTCCATTTTATCCCATTTTTGTACTACTCATGGATTTGAAGCAGGGAAAAACATACTACCTCATAATTCAAAAATCTTATATTTTCAATTAATTATTTCAGAATAATGTCTGTTTTCAAAAATTCGATCTTTCTAGAAATCATTAAAAAAAGTAGCAAGCTAAAGTTACGTACGGATAATTTTTTACCGCGTCGCAAGGCTTTGAAGAGGTTATTGTTCTATACATTTGCATTATTTCACGAGAGATGCCCGCTGCGTGCCATTATTGAATTAAATCAAATACAAGGAAAAAAATTCATTGAGCAATTATGTAATTCGCTTATCAATTAATTAGCATGACCTGAAATTTCTTGTTTCTTTGTGATTGTGAAGATCGAAGGCAAACTTGAAGCTCCTAAAACAATGGATGGGTGGAGAGACTCTAAATGCGTCAATAGCTGGATAAAGTTTGCAGAAATACAAGGTCTTCAAGTTAATGGATCTGGGCAACTTGATGGCCATGGCTCACTTTGGTGGAGTAGCCCCATTCTTAAGAAGAAATGCAGCCGTCCTACAGTAAGATGAATCCTTATTTTAATTCCAAAAATGCTAATAGTAAAATTTATTATTAGTAGTAATTAATTCAACCGATAAAATTTATAGAATTTCGTATCAAGTATCTATGATTAAATCTTGTGCATAGACTTTGAGTTCTTTTCTTTTGATATTTGCCTCATCCTTGTGAATAGCCTTGAATTTTACACTGCAAAAGGCTAAGTGTCAAGAGCTTGGGACTTCACTTTGGATCTATTGTAGCAAAACAATGTGTTGTATATCATGTACAATAGTTAAAATGGTGTGAAGAAGGCTATTATTAATTGTTTTTCTTACTACCACATGGTTACAGGCACTGCTGTTTCATCAATGCAAAGATATTAGACTTCAAGGGCTAACACATTTGAACAGTCCTATGAACCACATCTCTATAAACCAGTGCCAAAATGTTCATCTCTCAAATCTTCGTATAATTGCTCCACAAGATAGTCCCAACACAGATGGCATCGACATATCTAGCTCGACTAATGTCAACATTCACCATTCTGAAATTGAAACTGGTATGTGCGTCATGTTACTCTTTTCATTGTTTTTGTACTTCTAATTGGCATTCTCTTCATGTAATTTTAATTTGCGTGAACAATTGGACAAACAGGCGATGATTGCATTGCGATTAATGATGGATCATCATTTATCAACATTGATAATGTGGTATGCGGGCCTGGACATGGCATAAGGTTTGTTAAATTTTCTTACTTGATTAGGCTTTACTTTGAACTTTAAAAAACAAAAATATAGTTTCCAGTTGATTCAATCGGTAAAGTTTAAAGAATTGTCGCAAGTGATTTGGGTTGTAATTATTTATGTTGGTGAGTTTGTATCTCCTACACACACACACACAAAAGGAATTACTAGAGATAGCTGGAAACTGATATGCGCAACTTCAATTCCTGTTGCCAGTGTGGGAAGTTTGGGTAAAGATGGAGCTTATCAGACAGTGGAGGCAGTGTTTGTCAAGAATTGCACTTTCAATGGGAGCCGAAATGGGGCAAGAATCAAGACATGGGAGGTGAGTTCAATTTCAATAATTTCTTTACCTTTTCCTTTTTCGGTTTAATTTCTTTGTTCTTCAAAATTGTGTAACTTATACAGTTATTATGCAATATTTTTGTTGGTGCTGCTCGCTGGTGGCTAGCATGTCACTAATCTGAGCCACCTGGTCTTAGTTAGGCTAAGCCACACTTGACTCAACAAGCTTAGGGTTTGTTTGGGAAAAAAAGAAATGAAACTTGAACCCATGTATTAAATTGCACTCCATGTTTGATAAACATTTTAAAAAGTTGGGACTTGATATCGATCTGGGGTTTTTAAATTCCCCATGGACCTGAACCCTCCCAAATCAAGGGTTTTGAAATTCCCAAACCTCAGGGATCAGTTTATTGACTAAAAATAAAAGAAAAATAAAATCAAACTTCATTTTGATTTTACCTTTCATTTACTCACTTTGCCCAGTTCATCAAACCCTATATGTAGAGACTTAGAGAGAGAGAGATGCACCGCTGCAACCATCTGCCGTCGACGAGAAGAAATACGCCGGTCGTTGTTGCCAGCGTCTTTCACCACGAACTCGTCGAAGAAAAGCAAATGCTGACCGTTCTGTTGGCTTTGCTGATGATGATGTAGATTAGAGTGACTGGGGGAGGGGCCGGGGAAATTCTAAGGGGGGCAGAGGATGATGACGATGATGTAGATTTGAGGGACTGGGGTTGGGGGAGAGAGGAAGAGGATAAGCGTTTCACAGATGATGAGGAAGTTTGTTTTTTTTTTTTGGGTATAAAATCTAATGATTAATAATAGACTTGGTAAATAGGTCATTCGGTTCGGGTATGGGTCGGGTTAAGTTTGATTCGGGTCATGTTTCGAGTTAAGTGACAGCTCGGTTTGGTTTGGTTTGGGTGAAATTCGGTTCGGGTTGACCTCGGGTCAACTGATTTTTGGTTCGATACGCTTGTCATGCAAAGATAAGCAACTTTCTAAAAATTTTTGTACCGGGAATGGTTTGATTCGAGTCAATTTCAGTTTTGGATCTACTTTCGGATGTGCCTATTTCGGATATCGGGTTGGGTATGGGTCCGGATCACTCGGTTCGGATTTCGAATCTTATGTCAGTTTTGTCAGGTCTAATTAATAATACGTCGTGAAGAAGTAGAAGAAATCAATTTTTTGGGTGCTATTATGTTTTTTGGTGAGAGGAAAAAGAAAAGAGTAGCTGGATTAGTAGTGGCTCGAGTAGGTCAAGATCACTAGCTGTTGCAATATATATTTTTGACCACTAATTAATAATCTAAATCTCCATAGTCTTTTTCTGTTAACATATCAATATAACTTATCTTGGTTTTAATTCTAACGCAGGGAGGATCAGGATTCGCGAGGAACATTACATTTGAAGATATCAAGTTCAACAAAACTCGTAATCCCATAATCATAGACCAACACTATAGATGTGGAGGTCATAAGCCTGTCAGAAGCAACAAGAAGCAGGTACAAGAGCCAAACTTATCCAGCACGCAGCAGCACATAGTTTTAGATTTTCTCCATATAACTTGGCGTTGTAAATGATGAAAATTTTCATTTCTTGTGATTCATATTATGAAATTTAGTGTTTTTTACGTCGATTTTTTCCTTCGATTTTGCAAGGCATCAGCTGTCCAAGTTAGCGACGTAACGTACAGAAATATGCATGGGACTTCAGCAACCACGAAGGCTATTACGTTGCTGTGCAGCAAGGAAGCTCCTTGCCTGAACTTAGTATTTCATAATGTCCACATTCGTGCAAGTGTTCCAGGGCAAGTTGCCAAGGCTTATGCAGAAAATGCTCAAGTGAAGGTTCTCTTTTCTACATCGCCAAGGCTTGCATTGAAGAATTATACCTTTGGTTAGCACGAGGACGATTTTATTTTAAATTTTTTTTTTGTGGGGGGTTTTTGCGAGGGGGAGGCTCTTTGGTGATTTCAGACATTTTTTTTGTGATGCAGATATTAATTAAAAAATATAAGTTGTAGATTTGTTATTGCGTTCTTTTTTGTAACATATTATTGGGGAAAAGAGAACCCAATTCCTAGTTGACGTGAATAGGTACCCTCCATGACAAAGAGATTCGGTTTTCATTTTTTTTTGGAGGGGATTCTAATTCTCTCCTACAAGTCACATAGGCAAATGTGAATCAAAATTTTCTTATGTGACAAATAAATATGCCTAAAATATGACATTCGGTTACTATGGGTATGTAGTTAGAATTTGAACGAGGTATATGACAACAACTCTTAAAAATTTTACTAATTGAGTTAATTAACATTGATTGTATTGTGTGTTTTTTCATGGCATTTCCTTTTTTTGCTGAGTTTAATTCTAAAATTATTTTAATTTTAGGAATGATTGAAAAATAAGAATAAAAACTGTTTCAATGAAGAAAAATCCGTGTTTTTTTGTGTGAAAAAGGATGGGGAGGCAGTCAGGACTTCTTTAAGGATCAAAAGCTGCCTTCCTCCCTGTTATGATCCCCATAATATTTGACTCCCGCACATATACACATGAATAGTGTGTCTTCAGTTTCAATTTTATTTTGATTTTATCTGCATGTAAATAATTAAAAAATTCTTTTCTTTTTCTTTTGAAAAATAGGAAGCATCTTTTGGGGATAACAGCTATTATTTCATCATTATTTCAGTCAGAAAAAAATAAAAAACAATTAAAATTCTTGTCAGTATTCCTGATTCCCCCCCCCCCCTTTTCTCAGAGGAATTGTCTCTTTGTTCTTCAAAGTGTAACTGTCATTAATTTATAGGAAAGGAAAAAAACCATTTCTTTTTCGAAAATTGAAAATTTTAAGAAATATATATTCCTTAAGGCATGAGTTACAATGTATACCAAACCAAACATTCATTGGCCAGTCAAGAATTGCTCAGTATTTTATGGAAAATATTTCCAAATCAATAGTATGATTTTCGAGCATGTCTTGGTAGGCTTTGTTTCCTCTTCCCCAGGTGGTGGTTACTACTAAACTAATCATTATAATCAAATTAATTGCTAATATACGTACATAGATCAGTTAAAATAATTTACATTTTTTTAAACTTTGAATTAAACATGTCTTATGTTTGAGTCTTGTCCTCGTCAATCCAAATCAGCTTGTCAGTCTAATTTATGAAATAGATGGACATGAAAAACATCACAAAAAATTTACTTATAGATGCAATTAATAAGTGTTACTAATCACTTGTTTGTTCATTAAACAAGCTTACTTAGACCTGGAAAGGCAAGCCCTAGAATAAAATATATACTATTTTCTTGGTTTTTGATCATCTGTTATCTTAAATTGAGTCCAGCATTTGTATAGAATCATTTGAACCAATTTTTATTGGTGCACCCTATGCTAAATTTGCCCAAGTCTTCAATTCAATTAAAAGCCTCCTTTTTAGTTTTCTTTTCAAATTTTGGGGTCCAAATTAAGAGCGTTAGTTCAGTTGAAGGAAATGTTAATATGGAAATGTCTCAGATCCTATACTTTTCATGTGCCTATTAATAAATTTATCATTGAATTTACTTCCCTTTATATATTATAGGAAAAGAAAGTATGATTAAGTACCTTGATATTTGATCCACCCAAAAATGATTTTGAGAGGCAGGTTGGTAATTGCAACGGTTACTCTTATTTTTCCCACTTCATTTCATCAGTTTAACTTTCAAAAAAATAAGGATAATTGTAAATTACAATCCAGTAAAAGCTAATAACTAAATCATATCACGTGTTTCTCCCCTTAATTTTCAGGACGATTTAGTACTGATCCTAACTCCTCAATAAAACCTATGATATTTTTTATTTTATTTTAAGATGATTCATCATCTACCTTTTAATCTTAAAAAATGATTACAAATGACTAAAGTAAAATAGTTACACCCTCACTTAAATATTTTTTTTTAAAAATAAGTACACGTACTCGTACTTGTGTGAAGCGTACCTCACCTGATCTCTGCTGTGTGACAGTTTACCAAGACAAGGTTTTTTTGCCTATAAAAGAGGACTAAGGTGGCCTCAATTTCACCACGACAAATTAAGTCCAACCTTCTCAACCCACTACTCACTCACACTACTCCACTCTTACTCTCCTATTGTTTGCCCTCTCATGGCTTCCATCACGCTTGCTGAGCTTCACATCTTCCATGCAATCGATCGGGAAGTCTTTTCAAGGTTAGTGATAACCTTGAGGAGACAACCAGCTCAGTCCTTATTGATCATGGCGTTGTTGCTTTGGCTAGAAGATGCTAAAAATTGTGACCTTGTAAGTAAGTTGGCAAACGTATCGGATAACCTTCTTGATGCGGTGGCCAACGAGGCTGATCTATGCCTCAACATCCTCAAAACCAAGATACCCACTACTCACGGCGGTAGCCTTCACCTCATGACTCGATTCATGGGGACAGAAATAACCCTAAAAACCATCTCCAAGCTAAAATACACTGCAATAAGTGGTGTAAAAGCTTTTCTTAAAAATGTTTGTGCTTGGATTTTCACTGACATCTTATTGCAAGTTATACCAACTCCCTCCAACATAAACATTAACATATCCCCCCTTTCTATTCCTGGGTTTCCTCACCCTGTATTTGGGTCCCTTGAAATTTTGGTTTTGCCCTTGAATTTTACTCTCCCTGTTGAAGGGTTATGGGGTTGGAAACTCAATTTTGAGGCCCCCATTGTTGATAGGACTCTTTTTCTAACCTTCTCACGAGGTTTTCCAGTGTCTGAAGATGAAGCAAAGGCGTTCTTCATAAAAATGTGTGGAGATTGTATCGAAGATTTCGAGATGGAAGTTGTTGTCAAGCCAAAAACTCAAGCTTTGTATGCTCGGATGGTTCTACGTTCTGTTGCCTATATGGATCGAATCATGACAGGAAAGCACATCGCGAAGTTTCGATCCAATGGGAAGCACATCTGGGCTAGAAAGTTTGAGAAGCGTGATTATTCTAATTTCTAAGCATATCAAGTTAACAAATCTAAGGTCGATAAAAGTAATAATCAAAATCTTAGATTGTAATCTACCCTTTGTTCAAATGTCTGTTGTTCAATGTGTGCCTACCAATACCTCAGTCGTGTAATAGCTGGTTCGACGATCCATCCGTTGTTCTATCTCATGAAGGGTGCATGCATGTCATTAAATTAAGTGTTATCCTCGTGTGTCTCAATGAAATCGCAATTTCGTACTGCCGATATAATTACTTTATGATTCTAAGATAAAATTTCCGTCATTTTCCATTTGCTTATGTAGTTATAAAAATTTGATATTGGGATGTTAATTTATGGTAATTGAGGAACTTTATGACCGTTATTTAGTTTATGGTAAGTAATCTCCAAAGATATCGGCCAGCAAAAATTTTGTCGTATTTAATTTCTCATTTTATGTCACAAGTGGTGATTGATTTTGACCAAAATTAAAATTGTTTCTACACATCTCCATGGGATTTCATCATGGGACGTTTCACGGATAATCTAACACGTGTTATTTTGAAACTTCGAAGGCGGATCATTTTAGTTTCAAGTTTTTCCTTTTGGGGGCGGGGGGGTGCTTACCCAAACTTACTGGTTATGTTTGTTATTAGGTTGCCTTGATGATCTCAAAGCATAGAGGTACTCTATGTCTTAGCTTGGATTTCAAGAGCAAAATACAAATTTATCCTCTCCTCTAGATATTTCCTTCTTTATGTTCTAGATTATTATTATTTTTTTTTGGTTTTTTGGTTTTTTTGGGGGGGGGGGGGGGCGGCTTGCCTAAACTTACTGGTTGTGTTTGTTATTAAATTGCGTTAGATGTACTCTATGTATTAGCTTGGATTTCAGGAGCAAAATACAAATTTATCCTCTTCTTTTAATATTTCCTTGTTGATGTTCTAGAAATTCGTTAAAGACGATTCTAATGTTATGCACATAGATCTTTTTGGATACTAGAGCTAGAATGATAGTAACAATAATAAAAAAGAGTAGAAAAGTTGTTAACCAAATCACAAAATGGCTAAGCAAGGATTTAGAGAAAAAAATAACGCACGATTTAACCTTTGTTGTTTCTTACATTAATTAATTAGATGTACTATTACCAGTTTTGATTCAAAGGAATTGTATTAACGTTTGTTCTATTCCATCATTTGCGAAATTAAAGGTAATATTACAACACATTACAGACCTAAATGCAAAAAAAGGAGGTCGGTTCCCCCTAATAAATGATAAGGGGAATTCCGTAATTGTATTGTATCCTACTGACAATATACACAAGTGCCTTGCCTCTAGATTAGGTAAGCCGCATATTACCTCAACCTTCATATGCTATCATAGCCCTGATCCCGTACACCTAAAAAAAAAACCTAAAATTTTGCTCCTTAGATCTTCATGGCTAGTGGTGGCGAACCTACACTACAAGTTTCCAACGAGTTGTCATCGCTATTGACACCTTCTACTAGCGAAGTTGACACTGCCTACATGCTACTATTTGGTTCTCCTGCCACCTCCTTTGCCTATCTCCTCTACAAAGATACAAACCTTGTTGCTTACCTCTCTCTTTTCTTCTATTCACCTATGTTCTCTGGCTACTATCCTCCTTTCTAGCTCACTCGGGCTGCCATAGCTCAGTATGCTTGCCCCTGTCGCTTTGATCCAATTGAGGGAGTGCTTTACTCCTCGTCTTTCTTCCATGATTCCTTCATGGACTATACGCTTACTCTTCTATCTGGAATCATACATATCAACCCTAGCCTATGGACAATTCATATAAGACCTTCATCATGACGATTTTAGAAAAAGAGGTTGAGGATTTTTGTCTTTGGGAGGACCCAATTCACCTCCTATCATGTCATTTATCAATTACATGGTTTCTTGGGCGGCTAAATCATTCAACCACCATTCATGTCTTTTTACTGGTGCGCAACAATTGAACACAATTTTTAGTTTTTAGCTTCGATTATATCAGCTTATGAGTGCCTAATTGTTTGCTACAATGTCTAAGGATCACCTTAACAAGGTACCTGAATTAGTTCACTGTTATCCTATTCAATAATGGCTTGAATGTAGCTTTAATACCATAATGGCTTGTTTGGTTCTATGTAATTGAAGTGGTAATGCAATCAAAATGGTAACGGTGATTCCATTACCATGTTTGGTTACCATTAAGGAATGTAATCAAGATTGCATTGTAATTACATTTACCTCAATCTATGCAATTACAATTACTTGACTTTTCCTAAACAATTTTGATTACATACCTTTGAATCAAAATCTATCCAACTATAAGCTATTATATTTGAAAACTTTCTCTCTCTTATCTCCATTGTCTCTCCTCTACTTCCCATCTCTTATTACTTTGACACCATTTTTTTAAAGGCTTGAAGCCCTCCTCACCCTTCTCTCTCTCCTCTCCATATTAGATAAAGTTTAACCTAGACCATGATCGTATTATTGTAACTGTATTTTTGTACGTTCTGGACGTCATGTCTCTCTCTCTCTCTATCTCTCTTCATTATCATCTTCTCTCTGCTTGGTAAACTTGAACAATATTACCTTATTTTAATCTATAAGAAATAGAGTGAAATAAGTCTTCTGCGAAACATCGTAATCATGATGCTAAGATATTTGATGATATTTATCAACGAAGCTATAAATAATTAAAATAGGCAAAAATAAAATGCGAATTGAATTGCAAGTACTTCACGTCACGTGTAAAATTAAGTATTGCTTGTAGATGAATTCATTCCATTACACTTGTAAAAACTTTGTAACCAAACATTGCAATGCAATTATTATCCCATTCCATTACACTAACAATTGCATTACATGGTTGATTTTATTGCATAGTGATTGCATTACTTTCAACCAAACGCTACATAAGTGTGGCTTATGGCATGGATTTGATTTGCTTGCTTCAAGTTTTGATAAACCCAACTCCTAGTTTGTGGAATATTATCTTAAGGGTATCAAAACTATTGATGATTCACTAGCTATAGTACACTCATTTGTAACTATGATGGATCTGATTTAGCCTCTAAGTCCCATATGATGCTTGGTGAGCCACTTTTACATCTGTTGATCCAAGAGAGAGTGTATAATATCCTGACTTAGCCACTTTGTTCGATGTGATGCCTAGTGAAGGTGATTTGCCTTTGTTTGAATCCATTTACTAATTTAACTATGGTTTGTTGGACATAAATTACTGGATAATGCACATAATCAAATCGTCAGCCAAAATGATAGAGAAGAGAGGATTAGAACGATCTTATTTGTATTTAAGTGAGCGATTGTCATGGCGTGGTATAAAGCACTTACTCAAAGATCAATTATGCACAATTACTGGTTTAGTTTTGCTCATAAGCGGTTGACCTCCAAGCTACACAACCCTAGTTATCCTCGTGCACTCAAGGAGAACTGAGCGAAAATAATATCAAATGAACACCCAACATCTTGTGGAAGAGTTAAAGAAAAGTGAGGTGAATGTCTTTGTGTGTCTTTCAAAACTGAAGGAAAGCAGTATCTATAGAGGAGGATTTGAGAGGGGAAAAAAAAAGTAAACAAGATAACTAGAATTAAAGCTAAAATCTTGAAAGTGAATAAGTAAAAACATGATCATAGAATCATTTTCGGAGGGCAAGAAAATATTGACAAAATAAATTTCATACTTACCAAGACTCAATGATTTTATATAAAAATATAATTTATAACACAACACCACACTGCACCGTGTCCTATGCCCTTGCTGAGCTCACCTCGGCTAGAGCGCTTGTGTGTCCTAGCCCACCCATACCTTAGGGCCAAATATTATTCAACGGGTCTCTATTTTTTCTGAGTGGGATGAGAGTTTCACTTCCTGGTTCTTCACTTGCAAACATCTTAAAAACTCTAAAATTTTGGATTAAATTCCAACATTCCCTACAGAATACAAAATCTTGGAAGTAAGAAAAATGAACTTTTATTTAAAACTTGGGTGCGCAAAGGGAGAAAGGTTTAAGTGTCATTGTCTTGTGGACTTGAACTATGCACTGAGTGACCATAGTATCGAATCATATGTTGCTAGGTGAATGAGTCTCGAATCTCGCAAGAAAGTGTGATATCTGCACTAGTCACTCGCCTTATCAAAAGTATTGATTCTGATATGCGAATATTTGGCATTGTTAATATCCGCATGCCCTCTCTCTGATGATCAATAGTTCTCTAGAGAGTAGACCATACTATTATAGAAGGCGGCCCACCTTCACGCTAAAGTATGTGAATCCATCAAGTATGTGCTGTCCCTCACACACTGCCATAAGGTTATGGATCTATTAGGAGCACAACTCATCCTCTATCTCATAGACGTTTTTCATTTATCAAGATTACACTACCAAACATCATAGACGTATGACATCAATGGTATCTTTATTGAATTATTCTATAATTCAGTTGATCTATTGAACCCCAAGGGATTGGGCTTCACTATAGATAACTTAATATAACATGCTTTAGCCCCATCTCCCTCGATGTTTCAATGGTCATTCTCTTATAGAAACCTTAATCAGAGGCTTAGCCAAATTCCTCTCTAACTTTATATAATCCAAAGATATGACGCCATTCTTAATAAGGTTTCTCACAATATTGTGTCTCAAATGAATGTGTCTCCTTTTCTCATTATAGACGCTATTCTTTGCCATTGCAATGGAGGCTTGATTGTCACAATGCAAGGAAACTGATGGAGCTGGCTCCCCCACAATGGCATATCTGCTAGCGATTCTCTCTGCCACTCAGCTTCCTTACCTGCGGACTCAAAAGCAACAAATTCAAATGTCCTGGTTGAGTTAGTGGTACATGATTGTTTGGTTGATTTCCAAGACATTGCACCTCCAGCTAAGGTGAACACATAACCATTAGTGGAGTTTATCTCATCATTTTCATGAGACCTCATTTGCATCAGTATATCCCTTTACTACTGAAGGGTATTTACCATAATGTAAACCCCAGTCCATAATACCTTTTAGATATATAAGCAAACAAGTAAGAGCATTCCAATTCTCTCAGCTAGGATTATGTGTACACTACTCAATTAACTAACATCATAGGTAATGCCAGGTCCAGTATAATTCATTCAAACATTATACTGCCTATGATCTTAGCACATTCTGATTGAGCAACTTGATTTCCTTTATTCTTTTTAAAATGTACACTAGAATCATATGGTGTTTTCAAAGGGTCTACATCAAAGTGAATAAATTTTCTCAATCTTTTCAACATAATGAGTTTGATTAAGGGAAAGGTCAAATTTAGATCTTTTTTTTTTAATTTGACCCCAAAAATCAAATCAACTTCGCTAAGGTCCTTCATTTCAAACTTAGAAATCAGGAAATCCTTAGACAAGTTCATGGCTTCTATGGTTGTTCCAAATATAAGTGTATCGTCAACATACAAGCATATATTGACAACACCGTGCTCATATGATTTAGAATGTAGACATGAATCAAATTTATTCACCACAAAACCAAATGACCAAAGTGTTCTATCAAATTTCTCATACCACTATTTCAGTACTTGTTTTAGACCATATAGAAATTTTTCCAGTTTATATACCTTATACTCTTGTCCAGGGATTGTCATTCCCTCAGGTTGTCTCATGTAAATCTCTTCTTCTAGGTCTCCATTCAAGAAAACAGTTTTCATATTCATTGAAGAACAAGCAAACTATGTAATGGTGTGAGGGCAATTAGTGCTCTAATTGTGGCAACCTTTGTCATTGATGAGTATGTATCAAAGTAATCTATATCTTTCTTTTCATTATTGCCTCTCACTACAAGTTTGGCTTTGAACTTATCAATTAACCCATCAACTTTCAATTTCCTTTTGAAGACCCATTTAATTTACTGTATAAAGCCTGGCATCCCTTTGGTAGATCAGTTAATATCTAAATATGGTTAGATATGATAAACTCAAGTTCATCATTAATAGCCTCTTTCTAGAATTTGGAGCCTATTAATCTCATGGCTTCCTCATAGGGTTTAGTGTCCTTTTTTAAGATAAGAACTTCTACAAAGTTTTCATTTAAGTCATCTAGGCAATGTATATTAACATTTTCAGTTAAGAAAATAGTAATGAAGTTAAGGCTAGAAGAGGATTCAGTTTTGGGCCTCTTATTGCATCTAGGCTCAACATTTTCATTGTTACCAATAGATCTAGTAGTAGTAGATAGTGAAAGTGTGCAACAGACAACATGCATGAAGTACAAGATTTCATTGGAAACACGTTCTCAAAAAATTCAGCATCTCTAGATTTACGTATAGCACCAAACAAATCATTTTCATGAATAAGAATAAATCTATAAGCTGCACTGTTCATAGCCAATACAAATAGAATCCTTGGTTTTAGGATCTATTTTAGTCCTTTGAGGATATAGTATACCAATATCGGCTAGACAACCCCACACTTTAAGGTATTTTACGTTAGGAGCATGTCCCTTCCATATTTTATGGCAAGTCTTGTCTAGTTTCTTATGAGGTACTTTATGAAGAACATGGCATGTAGAAAGAATGGCCTCCCCCTATAGATAATAAGGTAAATCGGAATTAATAAGCATGAAATTCATCTTATCTTTAAAAATCTTATTCTTTATTTTAGCAATCCCATTCTATTGTGGTTTTTAAAAGGTGCTGTGGTTCCTGGATTATTCCATTTTTCTCACAAAAAGTTTTGAGTGTGTCTACATCATACTTTCCTCATCTTCAGATCTAAGTCTTTTAATCTTTTTGTCCAGCTAGTTTTCTGCCTTTGCCTTATGCTTTATAAATATCTCTCCATCCTTATCCTTTGTTCTAAGTAGCTAGACTTTAGTGAACCTAAAGTGGTCATCTGTAAAGGTTATGTAATACCTTTGACCACCTCGACTCATGGTATTTTTGAAATCCCTCAATTCACTATGACTTAGTTCTAGTAGATATGTTTGCCTTTCTACTAATTTATTACATGGTTTCTTAGGATGTTTGGCTTCTACACATACTTAATGTTGATCCCATTTAGTATTAGCTAAATTAGAAATTAAACACAATTGATTTTATTCATTTGATAAAGGCCACATTCAAGTGTCCAAGTCCAGCATGCCATATTCTAAGGACTCAACAATATAAGCAAAAGTAGAGACATACCGAACATTATTAGCAGCCTCACAAGTTGTGTCAACAACAAACACTCCAGCATTAGAAGCATAACCTTTATTAATAAAATCATTACCCCTAGTCAGAATTCATTTATTAGATTTGAACATCATTTCAATGCCAACCTTTTTAAGAATATAACAAAGTTAAATTCCTACGTATTTTAGGAACATGCAAGACATTGCTCCTTAACCATCATCCACCTTCTCATACTCCTTGAATAGGATATGAAGAACATATTTGCTTAGAGAGATAAGTGTCGAGTAACCATTCAACTAAATTACCTACTAGGTTTGCCTCTAAGACCATAGCAGCAATGACTTTTTGCTCTTTAGTAAGGCATGCTTATGGCTTGCCTTTTCTTTGAGGACCATACTTGGCAATGTGTCTGACCTTTCCATAAGTGTAGTGGACTCCCATTGATTTGGACTCTTGGACTCTTCTAGGAGCTTTCATTTTTTAATTTGATGAGTTGTTCAACCCTCTTTTGTAAAATTTTGGACCTCCTAGCTCTAGTTTCTCCCTTTGAACCTATCAAATTTAGGAGAAGATTGAAGAAGGTTAGCATTTGTAGAACAATGGGTGTAATACCCTTTGCTCTATAGTTGATTTTCCTCCTCGATCTTGATATGTCCACTCAGTTCTTAAGGTTGAAGTTCTTCATGTTGTGTTTCAATTAGTCATGATAATCCTCTTACAAGATGGGGTAAGTTTCTTAACTAAAACACCAACTTGCAAGCATTCGTACATTTTCATTCCTTCAGCCAAAAACTCAGAAACTAAGGTCTCATATTCATGGATTTGAGGCACTATAGGTTTACTATCTTCCATTTGAAACTTAATCCACCTGCTAACAATATAATTTTTATTCATAGGTCATCAGGATAAACTACACAAAGGTACCCTTAGTTTACTGTAAACTATTTTAAGGACCCTTGGTTTTTATCCTTAATTATAAGGTAACTTGACTTACAAGGTAACCAACAGAAAGATCCTTCAAAGTTTTGTGTGAACTATTTTCAAGTCCAAGCTACTATTTTAATTTATAAAGCATGCCCAAAACTTTTCATATCTATACATTTTGCCCAAATCCTTAAACTTACTTTCGAATAATTTTATTTTGTTGCATGTGTCATTTCTCACATAAGCAATATTTGGGAGCCTCTTTCAACTGGTATCAGAGCCATGTGACCAAAAATGATTAAAATTACTAAGCTCATTAAGGCTTAATTAAGCTAATTAATTGTGTTTAATGCTTGAATCATCACCGAATTCTCACGCTCCTAATTATTCTCGTATTATTCACTCTCCATAAGGAACCACTTTAGTAACACCTCAATTAAACTATATCACTGATATAGTTTTGAAATTAAAAGCTGAATTAGTGAAAAGTAGGACTGAGGTTAGAGATATTAAGAAACAATTGTCAGTAATCCATCTTTCTTTAATCATCGAAGTTAAATACAGTGGAAAATCTGATCTAAGTATTAGTCCTCCCTTTTAGCATAAATATCCTTTCCAAAATCCAAGAAACAAAAATCCATTTCCTTTGTATGATATAGAAATTCTAAAAGAAGTAGGAGAAAAATCAGCTCAACAATCGTCTGAAAAGATAGAAAAAGAGAAAGAGGATGGAATATAAGCAGTATACTCTTAAAGAGCTACAAAATATGTTTAATAAAGAACAAAATACAGAAGAAAAACAGCATCATGAGCGCAATACGTGATAAACATTACGTGTTATCTAACGATAATGAAGAGACAAATAATGTCTAATTAGAAGAAGAAATATATTAGCAGATGAATCCGATTAAATCGGAAAACCTTAATGTGTTACCATTAGAAGAAGTTAGAAGAAAACTGGATAAAAAAATGGTAAACGATCATTGAAGACGAGATCAATGAGATTAGAGAAGAGCTCGACTTAAGTGAAAAAAAGACTAATCTAGTTAATAATGTTGTTCATAAGCCTAAGGAATTTGGAGAACCTTCTAGAAGAAATACTCATGTTATGAGACCTAGGTACGTTCCAACATGTCGTACAACCAA
This sequence comes from Selenicereus undatus, assembly GCA_017589665.1. Lineage (NCBI taxonomy): Eukaryota > Viridiplantae > Streptophyta > Magnoliopsida > Caryophyllales > Cactaceae > Selenicereus > Selenicereus undatus. The sequence continues at coordinate 92,056,661 of JACYFF010019584.1, forward strand.
TTTTTCCTTTGGGTTTATCCCAAGGAAAACTACAACCTTTGAAGAAATTAGCCTTACTCTAATTAGTCAAACATGATACATCTTAAACATAGATGAAGCTCATAATAGAAAAGAAATATTTGAGTATTGAAAAAGAGGAATGTGTCTTGAACCTAAATACTACATGATACCCTTGGTTTAAGAATCTTTTAATTAAGAAAATAGGTTAATGATCAATGTCTTGATCTCTAAAATCAAAAGAAAATTAAGAAGCAATTCTCAATTTGCTGGGATTCTTTTCACCAATTGGGAAAGGAACTTGAAAGAAGAAGAAAAAGAAAATATTAAAAGAAAAAGAGCTTTAATAAGCAAAGGGGAGAGAAATATAGAAGAAAATATTATAACAAACCAAGTCCTAAAAAAGGAAGATTTTTTTGAAAAACAACTTATTGTCCTGCAGGGAAAAACAACTGCAAATGCTGGGTATGCGGAGAAACAGGAAATTATGCTAATGAATGCAAAAATAGGAAGAGTAACAAGCTTATTGAAACCTTGGGTTGCCTAGATTATGTTGAGCATAGTGAGGATGAGACATTAGACCTAACCCTAAATGACAACAAAGTAATTGTTGAAATTATATTGGACAATGAACATGAAGAAAGTGACCAAGAAGATATAAGTCAAATGATGGAAAGTAGCTCGATTATTCTTAGTGATCTTCAAGAATTGTAGACCATGATAATGAAGAAGTCAAAAGAGATTGGGTCCTTCCCATAATTCAGAAAGACATGATCTATAAAAAATTTATCTTTCAATTAAAGAGTAAGTATGTATGTGAAATGATGGGAGGAGATATAAAAAACAAATACTGTGAGTATGATGTGGGGGAAGTTAATCTCATTAATTGAAAAAACATCATTAAGCATAACAAAGATAGAAAGTATAGGTATATCCTTGTTGGAAGTGTCCAACTTCAAATCACTCCATTATAATATTATGGCAAAGATATTGATTTTTATGTTTTACTCTGTACTATCAGGCATACCAAATTTAATAATCAAATTATCATAGGCATTAAGATTAATTTATGTAATGGATCGGTAGGATTCAATTGTTGACCAGGATATTATGTGAGCCTAAAAGATGAATTTGTTAAAAACTTCTTTTCTCTTAAGATAAAAATAGTTGGGACGGACATGAAATGACGAGGATATCCATTGAGGATATTTGGAAAATTATCTACAAATTAGATAATATTACAAATCCAAAGACTAAGGTCACAATGATACAGATAAAAAAATTTGAAAGTCTTACCCCTATGCAAAAGATCCATAGGATTAAATCCAATCGATCAACAGGAGATAAAGATTGATCGTTCGTGGATATCTAGCTTTGCCAACCCTACCAAAATCAATAAGAAAAACATAATAAAAATTGATAAAAATGGTAAAATTATCATTAAACCCCAATTATTAAGAAGCATGAGTGCAAGATCAGAATGGGGAGAATGACCTTTATCATCTAAAGAAAAGCTTAAAGAAGATTATACAATTAGTATGACTAATGAAATGAGTAGAATGAATTTTGAACTCGCAAGACACAGTGTTGATCGAAGTTGAGTCTATATAGAAAGGTCATTGGGTACAAAACAAGAACTATTAATGAACCAATCTATGAGGATGGATTAGTAAAAAACATGACTGTGGAGATATGCCATGAAGCTACTAACACAAATCCTAATAGCATCTTTATCCCAATAAAGGTATGTTTGGAGGGATATAATAAATATGAATTGTGTGCTTACATAGACAGTGGTTATTCTATATGCTTTGAAAAAAGAGCGTTATTTCTAGAATTTATGTGAAAAAAGCCAAGAATCTTTTATAAGTAAGGATAGCTGATAGTAGCATTATGAGCCATAATGAAGCCATAGAAGGGTTATCCATAAAATTAGGAGTAGTCCAATGCATTATATTAGTTCTATGGGCTACTGATCAATCATCTCATGACATGATTATGAGAAATAATTTTCAAAGACTATATTCTCCATCCACATAGACCATAAATCAAATAATATATACAAACCAAGGTCACTTAGTTCCTATTGAAAAATTAAGTAAGGCTTATACTCATCAGAAAATTGAGTTTACATGCATCCAGCGTGGTGGGATGATAATGCCTGCACAATGTGAGATAGCACTAACAATCCCATTACTTGAATTATCTATTAAAGAGCATATTGCTGAACAACAAGATCAATTATGCAAAGAACTCTACTATGATAATTCTCTAAAATTTTTGGGATAAAGATAAGACATTTATAAAAATTACTTTGTTAAATCCCAATACTATTATTCGAGTAGAACAAATGGTGTATACACACTAGGGTATCCAAGAATTTGATAAATAAATCAAAGAACTTCTAGGTAAAGGATTGATCAGGAATAGCAAGAGTCCTTACACTAGTCCTGCTTTCATGGTAAGAAATTATACAGAAGAAAAACGGAAAAAAGCAAGAATGGTAATCAATTATAAAAAACTTAATGATAATATTTCCTTTGATAGTTATTATATTTCTAACAAAACTGTCCTTTTCAATAGAATTCAAGGAGCCTCTTGGTTCTGAAAAATGGACTGTAAGAACAGATATTTGCAGATAAAAATGGATGAGGAAAGTATTCCTTTAATTGCATTTAGTGCTCCATAAGGACATTATGAATGGATAGTAATGCCATTCAGTCTTAAAAATTCACCTCAAATATTCTAAAGAAGAATGGATAACATCTTCAAAGACTATAATCACTGTTGTTTAGTTTACATTGATGATATCCTTGTCTTTTTCAAAACCATAGAATAGTACAAAGATGATGTCTTAGCTGTCACCCAAAGATGCCTTGATCATGGTATGATACTTGGTAAGAATAAGTGCATTTATACTGAACAAGAAATTGAGTTTTTAGGTCTAGCAACAAAAGTTGGACAAATCATCCTACAAAAGCATATTTTGGAAAAAATAAAAAATTTTCTTGAAAAGATTGAATATAGGAAGCAGTTAGAAAGGTTTCTTAGATGCCTTACCTATCTTTAGATTTTATTAAAGATTTAGCTAAACTAAGAAAGCCATTGTAGCAAAAACTAAAGAAAAAAGTAAATTGGACATGGACCACTAGCGATTCAAAGATTATTCAAAACTTGAAAAAGATATGTAAAAATCTTCCTATTCTTAAGTTTCCTAATGAAGGAGATGATTTAATTCTTGAGACAGATGCCAGCAATGAGCACTGGATTGTAGTACTCAAAATCAAAAAAGGAGAAAAAAATATGTAATTATTGTAGTAGAAGTTTTAATAAGGCAGAATGCAGCTATGTTACAATGAAAAAAGAAATCCTTTCATTCATAAGGGAAATTGAAAAGTTCTTAATCTTTTTATCCACAAAACCTTTTCTTATTCGAACTGATTGCAAATGAATACTTGGTTTTGTGAAAAAGAATTTATCAACTATACAGGCGTAAGGACGACTTCTGCGTTGGCAATTATGGCTTAACCTATTTTCCTTCTCTATTGAACATAGACAGGGATCAAAGAACTCTTTGGCTGATTGTTTAACTCGAGAACTCGCCGATGGTAAGCATCAGAGCAGAACTCCTACCGAAAAAGGAGGAAATCCAATATGAAATGCCACCACTATTAGAATGGGTTTCTCCTTCTTGTAAGTCCTCATAGAAAATTTGGAATTCCATACAAAAAGTAGATCATATTTTGGTCTGTTATCTTCTGCCTACCTAATAGCCCAACGATTTTCCCGTCTATAATTACAAATCAACTACCTAAGATGTCCCTATGATGTCAAAGAAAAAATAAGTTCTCATGTTCAAGAAAATTGGTTCAATGAGTGGTAGGCAGCCAACATCGATTATTATCATAATTATTCCTATGATATTTGGGAATCATGGAGTACTACAATCTACTTTCTTGATAAGTCTGGAGTTGGTAGTTTTAGTTTCCTAGTAAATTCAATCTTTCTAAATGACCTCGTCATTAAAGCCTGTGAATACGGGATGGTAGTTTACTTTATGGAATTCCTAGATCCAAAGTTCCCATTTTCTCAAGACTAACTAAGTTTTAACAGTGCATATTCAAAAGGATGCATTGGATTCTTATATCTCCTGATGGTCCAACAAGAATTCCAAATAATGGATGCCTATATATGGAGGTGCATTATGCACTAATCGAATATTAAAATAGAAAAGCCAAGTCAGCTCATTATCTCATACAGATAGTGGATTTTAATGATTCCAATGATCGACGACAAGAGTGGTATCCAGAATGGTGAGAATCAGTTAGTGATCCTGCTTGAGCAAGAGCTGTTGGGTTTTACAACATTTATCATCAAAGTTAGGGATTAATTGAGCGAGGAAAAACGTTAATGCATTGCAAAAACACTACTTTCACGTATCATAGTGAGTTTAGCAAATATATGAAGGTGGAGGGAGTGACTTCAGAAGATATCTTTGATTATCTCTTTGATATTGGAGCTGAAAAATTCTTATCAGAAAACAGAAAGAAATGTCTTCTTGAATTATTTGATAAATGGGACCCAGAACATCTTCAATTTGATGAAGATTTTGATGATTATCCGAAAGATGATGATGTTGAAGATATTATTGGACATGAAGGCATGTAGAATCTCAATAATGATGAATAGTCTTATTAGCATTAAAAGACTCTGAAAAGTTATTGCTCCATTATTGTACTATTGTGACAAGTGTCGAGTCTATAAAATAAGGCATTCTACTATAGCTATATGAATTAGCTAGAGACATGTGTAAAATTAGTGTGTACTATAGCCATTAAGAGATCCTATGTACCCCCATCCCCTTTATAGAAGGAGAGGTTACATGCTGAGAAGGGACACGGTCATTTGAGAATACTTGCGCAAAAGAGAAGTTAGAATTCTCCATTTCTCGATGAGCAAGCGTCTCTGATGATCTTAGTAGCTTTAGTTCCTCTTCAATCTTTCCATTGTAATATTTTCACTTTTAAGCTTTCAGTAAAAGAAGTTTCCCAGCAGGGAACATTATTCAATTGAACCTTATGTCTTAAATATTATAATTTCTTGATTAAGGTCATACTATCCTTTAAAATATATAAAACTTGATTAGTGACTAGGTTTGAGGTAGGAAATGAAACCGATCTGTGCTGTGCCTGATATAAAGAAAGTGTGATTGAGATTATCAATCTCTGTAAACCGAAAGCTAGAGAAACATCAGAGTCCAGCTTCGACTAAGTTCAGGTAATGAACGAAACTATCTAATTAAGTTTTAATTATTTTGCTAAGCATGGTGGGCCTATAACCAAAAAAAGTATAATATTTATGAATAAAGGTAGTAGATTGTGATAACAAGCACCAGTAAAGTCATTATAAGAAGTTTAATCATTGAAAACAAGCATATTTCTAATTGAGACCCTAAAAATAGCTTATTTGCATATTTCACCCAATTCAAGGTCTTTTTGCAATTTCTAAAAGTTTAGGGGGTAAAATAATAAGGAAAAGGACCTAAGAATAGATTTTCTAAAAGCATATGGTACCCAGAATTAGGTTCAGAAAGACAGGGTGGAAGAATTAGCTCAAGCCACTGTACCTGCGTAAAAATAGTTACCATCGAACTTAGGTACCTAAGAGTCAGAAATTCTGGGTCCTCATTTTCATATTTTTCCTTAAGTGAATCCCAAATGTCTTTAGTCGATTTCATATTTCCATAATCTTAAAGAGCATATTAGACATATAATGCAACAGCATGCCCCTACATGTCATGTTATCTTTTTCATAGTTGCTATTGTGATCCATAACATCCTTTCCATGAGTCCTTTTCCTAGTTTCTTTAACAACATCAATAGATTCAGGAGAATGTGGGTACCTAGATAGACTTCTTTTTGCACATAATATGGTCCTCCTCAATTTGGTCCTAGTTTTTTTGGGTGTTTTCCAACTGCTTCCATACTTCTTATGACCAAGTCACCAGGGTCTTGGAGTCGATGATTTGCCCTTCCATTATAGGTCCTAGTAATTCTTTCTTTATAAAGTTATATTCTTAATGCAGCTTCTTGCTTTATCTCTGTCAGTAACTCCAATGCTTCCCTTTGTGCCCCTTTATTCGATGATGGCTTATACCTCGCACCCTCGGACTGGTTGTACCAACTTCTATAGGCTTTAGGGATTTTGCACTATATATTAGTGTAAAAGGTATATGACCCATCGAAGTCTTCATAGTGGTTCTTAAAGATCAGAGGATTCTTGGTAGCTAATCTACGCAGCCTCCTTTAGCTCGTTCAACTTTCTTCCCTGAGGCCTAGATTATTAGCAACTTCTGCTTGTCCATTGGCTTGAAATCTTACAACTGAAGTACTAGGAACCATGACCCATAATCCCTTGAAATAATTTTTGATTTTCTTGCTAATGAATTGCCTTCCATTGTCAACTATTACAGATCTAGAAGTTCATATCTTGTGATCACATCTTTCTATGGAAATTCCATTGCTTTTTAGTCCATGATTGTCACCACTGGTTTAACTGAGTAGTCCACTGCCACAACTAAGTACTTCCTTTGTTCAGATGCTTATGAGAAAGAACTTAGAATGTCCATTCCTTATCTTGAAAAGGGTATATACTATACTATAATAAATAGACTAGTGGTTGTGCATGTATTTTAGGGGAGTAAAATTGGCACTTGTCACACTTTTCGATGTAGGCTAGTGCATTTACAAGCAAACTGGGCCAGTAGAATCATGCTCTCAACACTTTCCATGCTTGAACCTTACGTACTACATGTGATCCAGAATGTACTGCATGAATTGCTGTAAGGATATAATATGATTTACAATAGTCACACCATTCAACCAGGGTCTGGCATATCCTTTCTTGTAAGGTTCCCCCCTAAAATAGGCAAAACAAATGATGGATTCTTTATAGCTTTCTTACTTCTTTAGGGTCATCTGGCGATTTTCAGTTACTACCTGTGAGTTATCCACATTTGTACTATAGAATTTCTCCTGGTCTATACTTTTATATCTTATAACCTCTTAGAAAAATGTTCTTAGAGAATTAGTTTGGGTGAACTAGCCTATTTGCTCAATACATCTGCTTGATTTTTTTGATCTTACAATGTGACTTATCTCAAACTGAGGGAAATCTTTAATAGACTGTAGGAGTTTGGCCACGTACTTGACCATTCGCTTTTCCATAGCTTCAAACTCAACCTTTATTTAATTAACCACTACCTGTGAGTCACTAAAGACTCCAATGTTCTTGGCTTGGAAGGTCTTGCAAATCTCCAATCTTGTTATGATTGCTTCATCCATTTCTTGACTAGTGGTAGTTGGGAATGCAAACATTAAGGAATATTCATATTTCTCCCCTTCTAAAGGGATTAGGGTTAGGTCATCCCCTAACCCATTCACTATGGAAGATCTATTTGTATAGACAATTTGTCACTTTACTTTTGGCTTTAGCCTATTATGCTTAAATATGCATTCAACAAGAAAATTAGATATGACTTGAGCCTTGATTGCCACTCAAACCCTATATTATATGTCGAATCTCGACAACTCCATTGCATAGAGTAACAGTCCTCATATATAATCAAGTTTCTACATCATTTTGCCTTAATGGTTGATCTATCATGACCTTAATAGCACACCTCAAAACAAGGTCTCAACTTTCTGGCTGCATTGACTAAGGCCAAGACCACCTCCTCAATATTTAGATAGTTAAGCTTAGGTCTTATCAAGACATGATTGACAAAGTCTTATTTTCTTCCTTCACCAATACTACATCATAATATCCTTCTCAGGGGTTGGGTTGGATAATGATGGTATCTTATATATATATTACTTATGTTGTCTGCAGGCCTCCTCTGCCTCTTCTGTCTATCTAAATTTCATATTGACTTCCAACATTTAATGAATAGGAGACAATTTTGTGCAGAATTGGAGAGAAATCTTCCCAATGCTACTGTGAACCCTGTTAGCTTCTCAACTTTTCTTATAGTTCTAGACTTTACACTTCTAGCACAACTTTCACTTTATCTAGACTTGCTTCTATTAATCTTTTATTAATCATGAACTTGTAATTTTTCTAGCTGATACCCCAAAGGTACACTTTTTGGGATTTATCTTCATGTCGTACTTTCTCATACTATCAAAAGTCTCTAGTAGCTCCAAGAGTTGTTGGTCTGAAGCCTAAGACTTGATTATCATGCCATTTATATGTACCTCCATGTTTCTGCCAATTTGGTTCTTATTGACCAACCGTCGATATATGACACTAGCATTATTTAGTCCAAATGGCATGGCCTTGTAACAATACAAGCCTTGACATGTAATGAATGCTATGTGATATGATCTTGTTCTTGTTCATATATTTGTAGTTAATGCCAACCACTAAGACCTTAAACCAAGTTAGGCTTTGAATAACAAAAGGAAAAATGAGGAAATTTCTGTAGAGTTTTGATTATGGGAGAAGCGAAAACAAAATGGATATGACTAAGATAAAGGCTCAAGCCACAACTTAGTCTAACAATCCACCAATTAATTCTTCTAAGCAAGCACCAAGAATTGATCTAAAAAATTGACTCAATTACCATTCAAAAGCACAAATATTTGAAATAAAGAGAAAGAGTTTCTTTATGGAAGAGAAAAGCCTCTCTAACTTTCATTCATTAATTCTCAAATTAAGTCCATATTGCAATTGGATACAAGAAGGCTAATTCATAGTCACAAAAATTAGTGTTTCCTTCCCCACGTTACAAAAATAAGCCAATAGAAATTAAGTATATATGGGGTTAATGTAGACCAATATGATTCAAGCATCTATTTTAACCATCAACATTCAAACAATAATTTAAGCACAAATGGAAATTAAAATTAGAAGCTTTTAGGCAAGTGATGGGTTGTCTAGATTCTTCCTTATCTCCAAGCTTGATATTTTGACCTTGACCTTGACCTTGACCTTGACCTTTGGCCAAAGTCGTACCCATATTGATCACTGTTGATCAAAGTTTGACTTTCTTCTGCGGGGTGTGTTGAAAGTGACTTGACTTGCCTATTTGATTTGGCTCATGATCATAGACTTGCATTTTCATGCTCCCTCGCCTAATCTTAGCTCGTAAAATGATATAATTGTAGGATTTTCACTTGTTTTGTTTAACTTTGTATGTAATAAGCTTAATCGATCAAGTGTTGCAAAAGGGTCGAGGAGGAGCAAGGAAGTGAGCAAGAAGGTGAAGGATCCAAGAAAGAAGGGCCACGATGGGTGCCTGTCGCCCAAGCGACAACTGTTGTGGCCACCCTGTAGTGGAGGCCACCTTCCAGGGGGCGGCGACGGCCTATCGCCACTTCATTACGCTTTCGTGCTCCTTGTCGGTTTAATCAATATAAAAGGGGGGGTTTCTTGTTTGGTTTCAAAAAGAGGTTTTTTGGGGAGGTTTTTAGGGCTAGGTATTAGTTTTTGTTTTTTAGCCACCAAAACCTCATTAGGGGGAGAATAAATTAGGTAGATTAGTTTATGTTAAGTAGAAGATTGTGGATTTTGGTATGGAAGGGTAGGTTTCTTTTTGCTCTCTCTTTAATTTCATGCTTCTTGTTTTGATTGCTACTTTATTAATTCTTTGCTTTGATTTACTTTTTGATATTTAGCCATGATTAAAGTTGTGATCTTGGGTTCTGATCGGCCCTTAAGATGGCTAGTTGATCTTATTTAAACCTTAGCATACCTTATTTATGTTCGGATTTGGGGGTTTTCTCTCACGCTCGCCAAGTGCCTAATGAAATAGTTGAGAAAGTTTTTATCTGTGTTTTAGGGCAATAGGCTCTCTTTGGAAAGTGAGGTTGATTGTTTAGTGTGGGTAGAGAGGATAGCTAGCCTTTGGACATGAAAATAGTCCAAATTCTAGGTAGGTCTAGGGTTACTCTTATAGTTTAATTGGACTAACCCCATGAAAATAGGTGGCTAGAGCAATTAAATTTGCCTCCGACCTTTGAAAGAGGGCTTGGGCGAGCTTTTAAGGTACAATCGATCATCTTTGAAGGCTAGCATAACTTGGGAAGGTGAGGGTTTTACCCAATTAGTTGGCTAATCTTGGGTTTAATCCAGGTCCTTTCTATTTCCTTTAGTTATTTAGTTCCTTATCTTTTTATACCTTTTCGTTTAGCCTAGATTGAAACACTTTTGCTGAACTCCGGTGCTTGAAATGCAACTCCCAGTGGACAACACCCCAAGTGCTCGGCGAAAAACTTTGCAGTTGAGGTTATAAATTTAAAACTTTAACTCTTCCTATCATGCCCTTTTCTCCCTTTGTTGAGGCTTTGACCTCATAAACTAGATGGAATAGAATAAACAATTTAATTCATCCTGAACTCATTTATTACAAAGTTGCAAACCAAACTTGCCTTTGATACTATATGCATCAAAATCCCTTCCGTCGAAAGGATTTTCTTTCAAATCCTTGTGCTTGAAACTTAAGGATGCCAATCTTGATAACTTGTTACACCCCTTGAGTCTTAGGGAACTCATTATTTTAAGAGTGCCACCTTGCTTGAACACGTAGGAGTTGTTGAATACTTTATGGGATAGTCTAATGGGATGAACAATCCATTCAACATTCATGAGACTATTGAAAATCCTAATATAATAATCACAACTCATATCAAAAGAGAGTGGATGCTTATGTTTAAGAGATTGGTGACAACCATTTGAGAGGCATCGCACCCCGTTAGGTCTCATTCCAAAATTCATTCAAATGTGATTGAACTAAAGGGTGTAGGGGTGTCATTTCCTCCATTGTGTTTGAATAAACCAAGACTAAGGCAAATATAAGCTTGATCTTGCTAACAGTTCTCTCGTCCCGTTCTTCATTCTTGTAGAGGCTTTTCTCACATCCCTCACTTGGTTTATATTTGTGAAGTGGGGGTAAAGAAGAAAATGCTAATGCTTACCATTGGTGTTTGTAGGAATCATGTCCCTCATGACTAACATAATAATCAAACAACTATGATCTAACAAGCAAAACTTGACAAGCACTCAAAGGAAACATCCCATATAAAGCTTCATTTCTAAGCTTGCTTAATGAAAATAAAAGTAGAGCTTCTTTGGAGATGTTTTCCTCAATTTCAAATTAGGACAATGGAAAGTATAAGAGTGGGTGTGAGAAGCAACAGGTACATAGTACAACCTCCAAGGTGGGCTTTGATTCAACATCTTTTTCTTCAAGATCCAAAATGATCTCATTTTTTTCCTTATCCCCTCTTTGAACCATCGTAGGCTCTTTCTCTTGAACCTTGATCTTCCTTTGAGTAACAAAGGGTTCCTCTTTCAAGGATTCCTCTTCAAAGGTTTGATCTAGGTTGAATCTCATATCCTTGTGTGACTTGAGCCTAGTGCAAGTCTTAATTCTAGGCTTGCCTTGAAGACCTCTCTCCCTCCTGAGACATTTAAACCAATAGTGGGAATAACCTTGGAGCTTTTGAGTATCTATCAAGAAAGACTATTCATGGGAACATCCTTTAGCCTCAAAATAACCTTCAAGTATTTGAATCCATCTGAAATAGATGGTAAGATCCAAACTAATACCGTCAAAGTAAGGAGGCTTTCATGGTCTTCTTCATTTGAGCCCTTTGCTTGCTAAGCTTCCTTACTTGAGCTTGGAGTTTAAAGATAGCTTTGTCTTCCATGGTATAGAGAAACAAGAAGTCAAAAGGATTTTTAGGCGAAAAAAAATTGAAGGATTAGAACGAGAAAAGGGACCATGGAGCATGAGGGATAGCACAAAGGGGTCGTGGTTGTCTCAGGGATACAAAAATTTGAAGAAAATGGTGACCATAGAGGGTGAACCACTGCCACGATCTGTGGGGTTCACTACAGCCAGTCTTTGGTGACCTCTTGCCGGTGCTTCAGCTTGTTTTTATGATTGCTTTCGGAGTTTAAGGATGCATTTAGATCGGGAGTTGTGTTTATGCTACTTTTGGGGTTCTTTTGTGGACTAATGAGGTGATCATCAAGGAGAAATCAACCAAAAGTAGGACCTTTTGGACACTAATTTGATGAGGAATGATTTGTTCTGATACAAATTGTTATAAAAGGCCCTTAATCTCAAAAGTGAATAAAATTCAGCAACCAACAACTAACAAGACCTTGAACTAAGCTAGGCTTTGAATAATAGTAGGAAAAATAAGGAAATTTTGGTAGATTTTTGAATATGGGAGAAAAAAAAATGGATATGACTAAGATAAAGGCTTAATTCACCACTTAGTCTAACAATCCACCAATTAATTCTCTAAAGTAAACACTAAAAATTAATCTAAAGGACTCAATCACCATTCAAATACACAAGTATTTGAAATAGAGAGATATTTTTTTTGTGGAAGAGAAAATCATTCTTACTTTTATTCATTAATTCTCAAATCAAGTCTATCTTCCATTTATATACAAGGAGGCTAATTTATAGCCACAAAAATTAGTGTCCCCTTCCCTAACTTACAAAAATAAGCCAATAGAAATTAAGCACCTATACGATTCAAGTATCTATTCTAGCTAATAGCAACAAAACTTAATGTGGACCAATAGGATTCAAGCATCTATTCTAGCTAATCACATTTAAACAACAATTTAAGCACATGAAAATTGAAATTAGAAGGTTCTAGGCTAGTAATGAGTTGTCCGAATTCTTCTTTATCTCCAAGCTTGATATTTGGACCTTGAAATTTGACCAAAGTCTGACCTGTATTAATCACTATTGGCTAAAGTTTGACTTTACTAACCGAGACTTGTTGGACCAAAATTGACCCGATTTGCCTACTTGATTTGGATCATGATGATAGATTCTCATTTTGATGCTCTTTTCTCCCTTTTGTTGGGACTTTAGCCACATAAATTAGATGGAATAGAATATATAATTGAACTAATCTTAAATTCATTTATTCTAAAGTTGTATACCAAATTTGTCCTTGATGTTATATGCATCATTTCAACTTCATAGGCTTTTTACATGCTTTTATAGTAAATATTTGAACTATTATTCCTAGGTCAATTCCCTACATCTCTTTTGTTGTATAAGCCAACATATCTACACATTGTCTTTGTAGGATATTTAGTACTTCTTGAAAAGTTAGATTCATCTTAGCTCCTATCTGCACAGTCATGGGTAGGTTTTGTGCCAAAGGTACCGCTTGTAAGTGCTCCCTGCCTTAAGTCTAGGAGTCTTCGTGTTCATGCTATCAAGTCTAAGAACCATCACCGTGTTTACCTTTGGCTACTGTACTACCTATTTTTGTTCTTTTGTGAAGACTCTTCTGCTTCATTCCTTGTGCGTAGGATGGAAGCTTTCAACGTTGTCATGCAGCACTACCTTTCAGCCTTATGATATCTCACTGGGCTACCTATAGGACAATTATCTATCAAATATTGCATAAATAAGTTGTTGATGGATAGTATTCCTCTTAGAGGATTTAAGAGTGGCCTTCTCACTCTCATTTTAAAGGGAAAGGGCACATCTATGGCTATGTAATCCCCCTAGGATATATTATGATTCCTGTGAAACCTATGATGGGGTATGGAGTCGAAGACATATACTTGCCATGCAAATAAAGCTAGATAAAACATTCATATAACATGATATCTATAGAACTCCCAGTATCTACCATACCTAACTAATCTCATAGTTAGCAACTATTAACTTTATTGCTAGAGGATCATCATGAGGTTGAGTTAGAGGTCTTGAATTTTCAAAAACCATGTTTGGTTAAGCATCTATAGTTGCTTGGTTGCTCTTGGGATCACTTGACCAAATACCTTACGTGACTCTTTAAGGCTTTATTTGATAATGCAACCGAAGTAGTCCTCTAGAGATTACCTACATTGTGCTTTTCAGGGGTATATCTTGAGAGTCTCTTTCTTATGAACTATTCTCGTCCATATGCTTTTTATGTCTTTGCAATGGCTCTTAAGGAATTGATCCAGTTTTTGTTTCTTAGCCAAATTATTAAGCACAATATCCAAATCCCAACAGTTTTCTATATCATGCCCATTTTTCCTTTCTTAAGATCTTAGCCTATCCATAGTTAGGTGATTGTTTAATTCCTATTAAGATTTCACCCTGGGGGACAGTAAAAAGAGATCCTATCTTGAGAGTCTTCTTTTTCTTTTCCTTATGTCTTTGTTTGCCTAACTTATTCTTGTCGCTCTTATATGTCTCTTTAGGAGCTCTTGATTCTCTCATGGCAACTTCAAGCTGAATATAATGTCCGACCACCTTTGTGGCCTTAGTTAAAGTAGTTGGAGGCCCTATTATAAACTTCTCACACAACATTGCGTTCTTGAATCCTTTAGGAAAAGATGCCAAAGCTACAATATGGCTTCAAGCCTTTAACAAAGAGAGTCTCTCGAGTGAATTGTTCTACATAATTAGCCTGTAACTCTTTATGCTATTGTGCTAGTCTAATCAAATATGTTGTATATTTTAGGATTCTCTTGCTCACTAAGAAGTGAACAGTGAAACCATTTGATTGATCTTCCTTAGTCTTGATAGATCTTAGGGGCAGCCTATTAAATCAAGCCTGGGCTAGCCGTTTGATGTGGCTAGAAAATATCTACAAAGCATTGCTTTTGAGGGAGTGGGTTGTAAATAAGAGTCACATAGGCATTCAGGTGTTTGTAAGGGTTTGTAGCTCCCTAAAAAAGAGTTATGCTTGGCACCTTAATTCTTTTCAGAAGTCTTGCACTCCAGGTCTTAGAATCAAAAGATGTCTTAAAGGGTAAACACGCTATTGTAGGGGCGCATTGGTCATAAGTATCCTTGGTGCATTCTTAAGAGTGTTGTTGGGAAGACACTACTTTAGTACAGGGATAACTCTATTGTTGAGAATCTTCCTTATGTAAATCATCTTCGTGAGTTCTTTCTCCATCAGGCGTTTTATTCATAGATTTCTATAGATGAGACTGTTTCTATTTTAAGCTCCCTCTCAGGTCATCATTTTTCATCCTCTAGTATGTGGGATTCCTGTTTAGAAGATCCTTCTCTTCTTGATCTTAAGGAAAAAGCTCCTTACATGTTTTGGAAGTCTCTATCCTTCTTTAACAGATAGTCTCTGAGATAGTCCTCCTTGGCTTTCTTTTGGCAGTCAAGAAAGCTCCTAACTTTTACATTATGGGCTACTACCTCATTGACTATTTCGGCAAACAATTCTTGTAAGCCTTTGGATATTATCTCTTTTTTTTTGACATGGATACACCTGGGAGACAAATGTCCTCTATAGGGAGTTGTATCCTATTGGTCCATGACATTCTCTACATTAGTATTTGGAGGTCTGTTCATAAGATCTTAGCCTTATGGTCTCCTCTAGTTTCTTTTCTCTTCACACTATCCTTGGGTGGCCTCTTTGATAAACTCAAGATCCCTAGAGAAGGTGCCAAAATTTTCAACTTAGAATTGAATTTGGGCTTATTTCATGGGCCTTAAGGGACTTACAAGAATATTCAAGGATTTTATACAAAATAATTTCTGAAAGATTAGAGGTTTTCTCCTCTTCAAGAGCCTCTAACACTCAAGTTACGAGAATTCAACAAGGGCCTCAGAACTATAAGCCTTAGGTTGCTGGTATTTTTTCCTACCTATTGGGTTTGTCATTATTTGTTTATATAGGGGTTCTTAGCCATCTCCCTTTGAGAAATTTAACTAGGATTAGATTTTGTTCCTGATTTTATTCAACCTCATTTATGTTTACCGTATCCAAGAAATTTTAGGAAATATTTACTAGATCTATTATCCCTTGCACAAATCATTGACGATTATTCGGTTTCCAAGGTTCTTTGAACTAGGTTTAGGTTAACTTCACATATGGACCTTAGCCCAATGCTTCACTATGCCAACTTTGTTTGACTTGATCTACTTTATCATTTTGGGCTAGTATTTCGACTTTGGAACTACGTCGATAAACATTTTATCTACCAAAATCAATTTTCATACTTGTAAACCTATCCAAACTCCTTATGTTGCTAAGATGGTCCTTACTCTATAAGATGGTGAGTTACTTGCTAATTCTAGAGTTGCGAAAGCCTGACCACTACATGAATACTCGATACAAACTCGTGCCGAAGTTACTGAGAGAAACATGAACCTGACTTGAACCGAATCGATTTCAATATGAAATCAACACGATTTGACTATTTAGTGTGAAAAATTGTTATTTTTTTAATTTTGAGTAAATCTAAACTATTTTCAAACCTGACACAAAATTGGCCCATTTATTAAATGGGTCAACCTTACCCGACCCATTTCCTAGCTTTAGCTAATCCCATTGAGTACAGGGGCATACATGGTAGGTAATCTTCAATATTTGACTAAGACTGAAGCTGATATTACATTTGCAGTTCATATAATTGTTTAATTCATACATGCACCTTGCAGAACTCATCTTTCTATTATTAAGCATTTTCATGTACATGCAGAGAACAATTGATCATGGGATCCTCATTTGACCAGCTATTGTAGGTTCCATCTTTATTGCCTACTTAGATGCTAATTAGGAAAGGAGTAAGGAAACTTGTCATTCTACAATTGGGTATGCTATTTTCTATGGACTTAATTCCATTGCTCGGTGTTCAGGGGGAGCAACCTATGGTATCCACGTCTTCCACTGAGGCTAAGTGTTGGGCTATTGTATATACTATAGCTGGAATAATTTGGATAAGAACGCTACTTCATCAATTAGGGATTGTGCTTTCGGCTCCAACTAAGGTTTGTGTGATGACATCAATGCCACATCCCTTACTACTAATCCCATTTATCAGAAACGTACTAAAGATATAGCTATTGACTATCATTTTTCATGAGCAAGTGGATTATAGTCTCTTCAGAGTTAGTTATGTTCCTATACTAGGTTTCAATTAGTGGATATGTTTAGGAAAAAAAAAGGTCATTTTCTAGTGAGTTCTTTTTTTTTATATTTTTAAAACCAATCTTTTTGCTTGTTTGCCTCTGGTATAGATTAAGGAGGTGTAATAGAGGATAAGAACAATTATATTATCTTATTATATCCTACTAACTTATATATATGAACATTTGACTCCCAAATTATATGAGTCAAATATTAGCTAAACATTCACACCCCCCTTCCATTTATACATAGAGGGAAGTGGTGGGTAAAAACAAAGGGAGAGGTGGTCGAAATAGGTGTGCTTGACAAATTAGCTCGACAGAAGGTTTCAAAAGCTTGACTAGCCGAAGACTACCCAACCAACTCTAGTTTGAGCTTTGGACGTAAAGCGCTTAAGCAAGCTTATAGAAGATGCACCCAATGGACCTTCGACTTTAGTATGTGTTTTGAAACCATCTCACACTATGGCTAAGAAAGTTTTCTCTCGTGCGATTATCCATAATATATCCAACACAAAGGAATCAATCAATACCAGTTGGTTATAAAATTTTCATCCAAATTTTAAATTTGAAAAAAAATATTCTCATATTTCTATTGTCAAAAGATTTTAACCGAGTTTGTGCTTGTCCCATCTGTCTAACTTGACATTAACTAAGTATTTTCAGAATGTTTCATCCAAGCTTTTCATCATTTCTAGACTATCCAATTGAAATTTGACCAAAACTCGAATTTCTTTACCATTATTCTTAACTAAAAGCTTTTGTTGATAATTAAAGATCTAAAAAAGGGTCATAGACCTTATCTCACTACTCACTTGGTTAGCGAATAACTATTTTTATGGCGGATGCCTATTTACATAGTAGATTACTTTTGCAACTAAATTGTTAGTAAATAGTTGTTAACCAAGTGATTAAAGAAAATATGTTCGGTAAATTTAACTGTTATGGTAATTGATTAATGTGAATTGTTAAAGCCGATAAATGCTATGGAGAATTTGCCGAAAATAAATAAATAACGGATTTTTTATGCCAAAAAAGAAAAATAAAAAGCTACTTTTAAAAGTTGAAAGCTAATTTTATTAGCTTATCAGAAACTCTAAACAATAAATATATGCTTTTTAAATGCTAGTGCAAAAACTACTTTATAAAACATTAATATTTAGTTAATCAGTGTTTTAAGTTAGTCAAAATGCTACTTTATTTAAAACATTCTTGTCAAACAGAACCATAATGTTCGTACACTAACAGAGCCATTCCCATGAAAACATTTGGATTCAAAGCATAGATATTGCATAGATTTCCCTTATGTCTTGCACAATAATTTAATATAGAGGTTATTGAGATTTAATTTTAGGATTTCTCATTTTGGAGGACTTTAATAATCAAGTGACTTATGAAGATGAAAGATATGTAGAGATGATACTTTTTTGAGCTAGAAACAATGATATAAAATTGTTTTATTATTATTATTATTATTGTTGTTGTCGTCGTCGTCATTATCGTTGGTGTCGTCATCGTCATGATCATCATTATCATTATATTTTCTAGAATTACTGACATTTTAATAGCTTGAGGTATGACTTTGGAATAACGTGTCGACCACTTTGTAAAAATGTTAGTTGTTTACCTTGAGGTTTTGATGAACTAATAGTTAGTCCTTTTTTTTTTGGGAGTCTTTAGGCCTTTGCTGTACTAAAGTCGAGCTACTATTGGTCTAGAAAAGAGTAAAACTCTCTCATCACATATTTTTTTCCTTCACAAGACGCAAACAGTCAATCTCGAGATGTCACTTTCGAGGAATAAGTGTCAAACCATTTGAACCAGTCTATGTTAATAATTTAGTCTTCTTTCTTGATAAAGTACTCCAAAATTTACGCTTTGTCCCCCCCACCCAAAATGTAGCACTTTTATAATTTTAAATTGGTTTCTAAGAAACTATATATGTTTTTTTCTATAAGTTTTGACTTCTTTAAATGACTATAATGCTACTATTATAATTACTATAACATAGATGACATTGTCATTGGAGCTGCATATAGTGAACATAACTTCGTTAAAAAATAGTAAAATTATAAAAGCATCTCATTTTGGAGTCAAAAGATAATTTCTAGAATGTTTTTATCAAGAAAGAGCACTAATTATCAATTTATTGGGATGTCCCGGTAGTTAGTTATTATTTTTCTAAAGCAATGGACCACTTTATCTAAGGGTAATACCTTAGGTATTAAAGTGACAAATAGTTATATTTTTTTATTCAATTCTCTTTTATATGAGTTATATTAACTCACATTGTAGGATTCTTTTACTGAGATTGAAAAATTTTTGGAGAAGAAAGAATACTCATACGGTAAACAAGGAAAATGAGTAGTCAATGCAACTAACATATCTAGAGGCATTTGATAGATCGTCATACTATAAGTTCAACCTTTTACTTTAACATGAAGATCTGGTAAGAAGAGGAAATAATTAACAATAGATATGATATCAAGTATCTATGGGCAGGGATGCTGGTAGAGGTAAGACTGCCTAAATCTGGATCTCCCCAAACCCTGCGAAAGTGGGACCCACACTGGGAGGTGTTGTTTGTTGGTTTGTTGTTGTTTATATGATATCAGGTATATAGCAAGGCAACAACATCTATTAAGCAGAGGCAATAAGGCTACGGTACACAGCTAGGTATTGTTTCACTACTAGAAGGGTTAGAGCAGGCACCAGGACTAGTTACTAGGGTAAGTAGGCAAGGTAGATGCAGTAATGCTTGGGCTAGAATTAATCACACTTGGTGGATTTGAGAATCCATATTTAGATACGTACATTGCACGTGGTCAAGCATCGAGGAGGTTCATAAGAGGCGAATTTGTATTCATTTGAATTCGATCCAGTTTCCTCATTTTTGGTCGCAGGCTTGCATCCAAGTGCAAACATGTAATTGCCATAGTTAAGATTCTGATTGCTTGCCCCTCAAAATCTCTATGTAGTCTTGAGTCGATGCTCTCTCCCAAGAAGCCCTTTGCGTACATTTACCACATGAAGTTAACCAAGCAATTTTCTCCTAGGAGATTCCTGATTGGCTTCCTGGAAACCACCTTTAAGGCTAGAACCCCAAAGCTATAGATATTGAATTTAGTTATAGCCTTGCCAATCTAGCTAACGACTGGTAACATGTACCCTAGAGTTCATACCGTTGTTATGGTAATTCTAGTCGTGTTCTTAAGTAGTCGAGCAAGGGCAAAATCCACAAGATAGGGGTTAAACTTTGAGTCCAACATGTGATTGCTTGGCTTGAGATCTCTGTGCACCACTAGGTTGCCACATTCTTCGTGGAGGTACAGTAGTGTTGATGTTGAGCCTATTAAGATCTTATACCTCATCTTCGAATTGATAAAACCTCAAGTGAAAAATTTATGTAGGCTTTTATAAGGCATATAGTCATATACTAGGAGGAGATGTTCATTCTCATGGCACCATCCATGGAGTTGTATTACATTCTTGTGCCTTATGCACCGTATAGTGCATATTTTTGCCAAGTATTTCCTCTCATCTACAATAAGAAAGGAACAACATACTCAATTTAGTAAGATCACAATGCCATAGAAAATTACATGCATGTAGGTTCAATAGATTCTACAGTGTTTGGATCCTTAATTTGCCATCTAAAAAGGATTTTTACAAATACGAAAGGAACAACACATTCAAGTTAATAACATCACATTTCCATAGAAAATTACATGCATGTCGAATCCGTAGACTCTACATAGTTTGGATCCTTCATTATGGATTTTTACAAATAACTAAAACCAAGTATAATGTTTGGACACTCAAATATTTCCTCCAAATATCTAAAATGAAAAAAAAAGATCTTAATATGAAAGTATTTGATGGCATAACTTGCTCAAAGTAAGCCGCTCGAGATCTTCTTAATAGCAATGGCACGAGAAGGTTCAACAATATTCCCCTTGTAAACACTCCCATTCCTACTCATTCCTAAAATGTTGTCCTGGCAAAAATTCTTAGTAGTTTAGCAAATTGCTTGTAAGTAACTTTCTAAGAGATGGTATGGCAGATTGTCTCTCGATATCCTTCATTCTCCTCAATCTCTCTTTTTTTCTATCCTTTTTCAACAATAGACAGGAATAACACATAATGCAAAGAGGATAAAGGCTCCAAAAATCAGAAGAGCGCTTTCCAAAATAGTCATAGTCTTCTTGTTCTCTTACAAAGATGAGTATGGCAATGGGATAGAAGTGAAATACCCAATCAAGCACTTGATGTGTCTCCATGAGGGCTCTAGTTGTAGCTGTGAACCCTTTGTACACTTGGCTTGGCACAAACTTCGATACTTTTATTGATTGGTTAAGGAAACTTACAAGGGGTTCTCCTTCATAACCCACATAGATTTGTGATTGTTTGTCCACCAATTATATGTTACTTTTTACTTTGATTGGCTTTCCACTCTTAAGATGAATTAGGGTTGAATTCAAGCTCTTAGCAACTAGGGAACTTGATGTGCTCTTTGTGTTAATATAATGTGGTTATCGTCAGGATCATAGTCATTCTTGAACATATCGAATGCGAAAGCTAGCTATTGGAATTTGTTGTCTCCTAAGCTAGTCAATTTGAGTCTAAGCATTAGTCTGGATTACATTAATGAATAATGAATCAATGTAATACTTGATTAGATGCAATCAACCGTGTTATAAAAACAATTTTGTAATTGTGTTTTTATTATTTTGTTTAGTTGTATAAGAGTATTGCAAAAGAACTATATTGTAATGATGATTACCACAAAGTAAGTAATCATAATTGCATTGCAAAGTTAATTGTATTACATTGGCATTGCGTTACCTCCAACTAAACATCACATAAGAGTAAATGGATTTTAAAATTCAAGTCAAGAAATCACACTCACCCAGTGATAGATTTAGAATTTCAAATTTAAGGAACAGGATTATACTGTTCTATAAATTACATTCACACTACGAAGCCGACTTCTTACCGTTATATATTAATGTGGCACATAGAATGATCTTATAGAAATTCTAATACAAGAAACAACGTAAAATACTAATGATGTTTGGAATAGGATGATTATTATACATATCATTTATATAACATAATTGGCTTCAATTAGAAATTAATACCAAAAATTCAATGCACTAATATAACTTAGCTAAGTGGTTTGGTGGCTTTATTTACAATGAGGGGTGAATAGCTCTGAATACCCATTGACAAATTTTGAAATCAAAACTGGAATCATCCAAATTGGTTTGTAACTTTTAGGAATCAGAGGTAAAATCTTTGGTTCCATAGTTCCAAGGTACCTGTCTTCACTTATATTGAAATTTTAACACCTAATAAATTAGTATTTTTTATTCACTTGGAAAGGAGGGGATGTTTGAATTTTTTCCTACCTTTCTGTTGTATATGTCGACAACATAAAAAGCTATGTCCTAGTAACTAGCAAAGTACAATGATTCATCATTCAATTAGTAGGACAAAATTACTTGACATTGGGTTAGAATTTATTATTTAAAGAGTCTTCTTCATAAAAAAAATTTTTTAAAAAATGGAGGGGCAAGAAAAAAAAAATCATCTATTTGCTATCTCCAAAACTGATTGTTGGTTTCAGTTGTAGGTATTTTTTGGGAATTCAAACTGAAAATGTTTAATTGATACGAAACTGTTTTCAAGATACTTGAGAACCATGCTTATAGTGATCATCCTTATTGCCCACCATTACTATGAATATTCCAAATTTCATTTCAGCAACATTGGCAAATTCTAATCAATTGTGGCACAATAAAAGTAAAGAAAAATTATGTTCGCACTGATGAAAGTATGCCAAAAGTGTATTGACTTAATGTGATTGGTTCATTTTCATTGGTATCGTTATTTTCATGGTTGTGCTCATCCCCATCAGCCATCATTAGTATGAGTTATTGAATTTTCCAAACTTCATTTGTGCAACTGTAAATGTCTCATTATTTTGTGGAGCATTAAAAGTAAAGAAGAATTATATTTGCACCAATAAAAGTGCAAAGCCTATATCATGCTCAATGTGACTATGTTATATATTACCATAAAAGTGCACCGAAAGTATAACGACTCAATGTGACTGGTTCATTTTAATTATCATCCTTAAAATCCCTTTCTTTTCATGGTAAGATATTAAATTTAGTTGCGCCACACCATTGGATCTATCATCCGTTTTATTGGTATATTTAGAATTGTTCGGAAAATAAAAGAATAGCAGCTATAATGTTAGTTTTCTTGATTGTGAACATATCCTTGAGCATGATTGAACATCCAAACGAGTTTCAAGGGAATCGAACAGAGAGAGAGAGAGATAGAGAGGAGAGTTGTTATTATGTTATTTCTCAATTAATATTCCATGACAAAATGTTGTGTTTATATACAATGGCTGTGAGGGAATGTCTTGCTAACTAATTTGTAACTAATCTTGCCAGCTCAGATTTCTTTCATATTGCCTTTGTTTCTTTTCTTCTTCTTGCTGCTTCTGAGGTGGAGACTTCCAACATATAATGAGTATGACTAGGAGAAGAAAGTATAGCCTACGATGCCAGTTATTGCAATCATAACTCATTAGAAACAAATCTGATAGGTGAATCTTATACAATATTACCAGAATTGGCTTATGTAAAGGGGGTGGCGAAGGAGCTAGGTCCTCTTCAAATATCTTAATTTTCCCCGGTTAAATAAAATTATATTCATTGCTTTGAATCCAGTGAATTTTAAAAGGATTAGCGTCTCTACATACATGAATGTGTGTCCATTTTCAACCCAAAAGCTGATTCATTATTGAACGCACTTAATAGAGTAATTATTACTTGACCAATTTAATGGACTTATCTTCACATACTAATGAGATTATAAATCCACTTAAAGCCTGCTTAAGATATATAGAACTAGAGAATCTGGATAGGTTTGGTTTGACTTTTACGTACACAGTGAGTTTAAACTTAGACCCAAAAATAAAACTGGCTACAAATTTGGATGGCCGAATTCAAGTGCAACTCATTACCTTCTAGATCGATATGGTTAATTAAGGATAAAATTATTTAGGTCTACCTATAATGTTGACTCCATTGCCCATTGTCCATAACTGTATTACATTACGTTTTGTGCTTGTCATTAAACAAACGGCTAGACATATTTTTTAAAAAAATCCTAATTAAAAATGCTCTATAGATGACAATTTAGTTTATTTATTTAATTTTTTGGTTGACTTTAAATGAACCACATGCAAAGAATACTGTAGACAAAGAATGCATAAAATTCAGAATTTAACATATCCTGTGACTCAATCTCAACCACAAAATCAATACCTCCTTAACATCAAAAGTTAGTTTAATCCTCACAAGAAAGACTTGCTCCAAAAATATGAATATTAGTTCTCATCAAAGAACTAGATACATGCCAATTACCTGTAAACAATTACAAGGCCACAGATCTTTATTATTATATAAAGATTTTGTTATTATACTCTAAAACAGAATAAGCTTAACATTTTTTGCATGATTGTATGTGTATAATATATGATCCATAATATATGTGAAGTTTATGTTAGAATTGTGGTAAAATTCGTTCTATTTTATTAAAAGGGATGGGGATCAAATCTGAGCCCCCCAAATATTTTTTTAAGCTCCCAATTGCTATTCATATTACTATTCCTATGAATAGTGGCACTGATAATGTAGTTTTTTCAATTTTCGTGAGTTTTTTTTTTTTAACAAAACATTTTTACATGATTCCTTATTTATTTTTTACTTTGTGCTTTTAGTTCATTTTCATTTGGGTTTCTCAATTTCTTTGAACTTTATTAGTTCTCACATCATCTTTTTTTTTCCCATTAAAATCTTTATACTTCAAAGGGAAATAAGTTGTATTCTTATTCATTCCAATACTCCTATGAGCAGTAATAGTGGTCATAATGAAATTTTCAGAACTTGTGCCAGCTTTGTCAGCAAAATATGTTTACATATTTTTTTTAATTTTTCTACTTGTTTTTTTTTTTGTTGTTCATTTGGGTTTCTTCAATCTCTTTTCACTTAACATTTTCACATTAGCTTTTTTTTCTTCATTAAAAGTGTATACTTTTCTTTATATCTTTCAATAAATCTTAATTACATGCCTTTTAAGTATTTTTGCTTAATTAGTTAGATAAGCTATATATTTCAATTAGAAAAACAAAATCACTTTACCAATCTATTTACATCGTCATTTTCAAGCACCTAAATGTCTCTTGCCACCTAAATCGTACACTATTCTCTTATTCATATATATTTTTCGTTTAGATACGTATTTCTTTATAACTTAATATAATAAGGGGAGTTTGCATGTCTATGAATGGTAACGGCATGTTTGTATATTTTCCAATTTTGAAGGGTGTCTTAGTTATTTTACCTTTCCTTCATCCTCCACCTAGCTCTCTTCCCTTATTTGCTGCCTTCATTTGCAATCTCCCATTAGTAAAATTATGGTGAATTGATAAAATTAGTCCAAAATATCAAAAATATCAAACAAATTTTATGTAAGAAACTTTCCCATTTTCTGCAAAATTTAACCGTATGTAAGAAACTCCCCTCATTTTCAATCCTTTTAATTTACAATGATAACATAAGGAAAAATCCCCAATTTTATGAAAACCTAGTCAATCAATAGAGAAAGACAAATATTCAACATTCCACTTTTGTTTGGTATGAAGTAATTTGCTGCATTCCTACGATGTATAGTATCAAAATTATCAAAATTGTTGTAAGCTATCTTACTTTGCATAAGTTAATAAACTTATTATGAGTTATAATATCATAGTCGTGGCAATCGTTTAAACTTGGTTATAACTTTGTTTGGATTTTTTTGGACTATTTTTAATACTTTATAGAGAGGGTACTTGTAACACCCTCAACTTATAATAGTATAATTAAATGTATAATAGTTGCTTTAATGTTACAAATGTTAAGCAATAAAGGACTTTAAGTTGGGGATGCGACTACCCGATTCAAGACAAACACAAGGTTAAAATTTCCTTGAAATCATCAAGGTTTTCAAAGTCACTTGGAAAACAAGGCAAAGTAGTTGAAGATGATATTTGTCAATAGAATTCTCAAATCGAGAAGCAAAATTAGTCAACATTCTCATTTGCGCTAGATCTTTGACAAGCATTACTTCTTAATAAACTTAAACTCATAAAGTCAATCAGTTGTGCAAGACAAAAGTGCTCCATAATTATTTCTATCACATTTTGAGTTTTTTGAGCAAATACTAAAAAAAATGGATATCCCAAGTTTGAAAACGTAAAATAATTTCAAACTCAGCGCAACATGAATGACAAAAATGACCCAGGAGCAGTATTAGAGGAGACCAAGAGCTACAACCACTACAATCTAAATGCGGAGACCAAGTATGCCAACTAGAAGTCACCTTCTTTAACTGACACTAGTGTTTCTATTCCTCCCTCAGTGATTGGGATCTAACTTGACCCATGTTTCCATACCTAAAGTGAAAAACATAGAAAACAGTAGACAAATCAGCACTACGACAAGTACGTCACCCATGTACAATAAAATATACGCTTTTAGGACTCAACGAGCATGCACGCATGTTAAAACTATGCTTTATAAATGTTCTTTAAGGAGCACTGTATTCAAAAAATCAATTGTTACTTGTTTCTTAGCCTAGACTAAGACCCGAGTCTATGAATAGAAGCCATGATACCAATGAACAATGAACAATGAACTTTCTATTTAATGAGAAGCGCCTAAACTTTGAATTATGCTAGTAGAAACTATGGACAATGAACATTGAACATTAAACATTAAACATTGAACATTGCATTGAGTGATGAACAATGAAATGAATCCTTAAGATTTTAGTTGCCAAATAAAACTTGCTAACATTAGAAAATATAAATTTAGATTTCTTTGAAGGGTACAAGTAGTAACATTCCTTGACAGATATTGCGTTTCTCCTCTAAATGATTTTGTAAGCCTTTCTTGGAACTAAAGTTGGTAAGACTCTGTATTAACTAGAAATTAATACTCATAAGTTTTAAGGCATATTGGGCATACTTTGAACATTATAATTAACTTTGGCAATCTAATAAGCTTTGATACTTTAGTATATTCATTTTTTATTATTTTGTTGCAAATTCTTATTTTCATTTAGGGCCTTGATATAGCAATGAATAAGTTGGGAAATTTTACTCCAGTACGCAATTTACTTAATCCCAACTTTCCATTAGTTGAGCCACTATTATTATTACGGTTCGTTCGTTACTTCTCATCAGGAATTATTTGCTAACATTTTTTCTTTATTACAACTCATTAGCTCTCATTACTTAGTCATTCCCCTTGACTCAAACTCTTTTCCAAGTATTAAATCTTTCATTTTATGGAGATAATTCAAACAAGCTTTTCTTAACTTATTATAGCCTTAATGTTTGCACCTTATTCAACTTCCAAAATTCTTGATCCTTTGCTCAAGTAAGATTACTCATATCATTACAACTTGATATTCGGTCAAGGTTTTTCCTTCACAGCCGCCTCCTTGTTTTTTTTTTGTATAAATTAACATCACAAATAGCACACTTATGTTTAATACCTTTAGAACATGATTGCAATTCTTATTAACACAAGTATATCATTAATGTTTTACGTCCTAATTCCCACGATTGACTAAATCTATTCCTTACTTTAAAGTCCATCAAACACCTCCTTCCATTTATCATTAATCAGGTTCAAATCAACGTAGTATACTTGCTATATTTGAATCCACCATATACCCAAGTCTTACTGGGCATGACTAGATAATTTTGTTTAACTTTCTTTTGAGCACTTCCACAACACCATGGATCACACAATTTGTTCACAAAATATAACTTGACTACAATAAAATCAAGAGCATATCCATACTCATTTCAAGCTTGCTTGAACCATTGACTTATTTTTGCTCATTTTCCCCTTAAGCACATATTTTACACACAACCTCAATCATGCTTTCTCATCCCCATGCATCTTAAAGTTAACTCATCAACCTCACAATTAAGCAATTCACTTATGATAATAACATAGTTTATTCTTCCACCCAAAGTGAAAAAGTCACAACTTAATTGAAATGAGAGATATAGCACTTTAAAATCAATTGAAAAGAGGTGGAAAGAAAAAGGGTTACCTTAGTATAAGTTTGAAATTAGGAGTGAGGAATGAGTAGGGGTAAGGAAGGTTGCCACAGTGACGACGCTACACAGTGATGGCAGCGAGCAATAGTGAAAGCCACCAAGGCATACGACAGTGCGGACAGGGGAAGTTTGAGGTAGTCGAACACTGGTGAGAGGAAGCATAGGGTTTGCCTTGTTTTTTTCTTGTGTTGTTTTTTATTTTTATGTTTTTGTTGTTAAAAGACCCACAGGCTATTTTAAGAGCTCATCTCTCAAGTTAGTAAGGCTCTCTTATCTGTCTTTTCTTTTGTAGTTTGGATAACCACTTGTTCATATCAAATTAAATGCGAGATAATCTAAAAAGATTTCTTTTTCCTCATGGTCACACAATGGACCACACATTTGGCCCATGATGATTTGCTAGATTTATTTCTTCCCTTAGTTACGAAGACTTCAACATGGCTCGGTAAATTTCCTGTATCGCTCAGATACTTAGGAAATTACATACTTTTACATAATTATCCGAGATTTTACAGACTTTAGAGAAAATTGCATGATCACTTAATTTCTTAAGTCATGCATTGCTTTGTATGACATTAGAAAATTGTGCAGCTCACTGTAGCGATTAATCATAATCATATGACTAATGTAAGAATTAAAATTAATTAAACATAGTTAAGTAACCGGGTGCTACATCCTCCCCCCTTAAAGAAAGTTTCGTCCTCGAAACTTATGCTGAACATACCTTTGATACAGAGTTCTATGATGGGCCCACATGAGTTTGACTAGAGGTGTAGCTTTGTTGCATAACCGTTTAACCTTGCAATCAATAATTTCCAAGGGGTGTTCTTCGTAGGTTAACCTTTCATCCCTAACTTGTGATGGTTCATGCACTATAGTGTGTTGGATTATAAACATAATTTCAGAGTTGTGAAAGGTAAAATACACCATGCACATGCTACAACTCTGATCGCAAGGCTAGTCGATAGGCAATAAGGTTAATTTTCTCAATAATGTCATATGTTTTGATAAATTGTAGGCTTTTCTTCTCTTCAACATTGAACCCCTGAATTCTCTTAATTGGAGAAAGCTTTAGAAGTGGTTTGTCTCCCACTTGGAACTGCAGAGGCTTCCTTCTCTAATCAGTGTATGTTTTCTATCGATCTTGTGTGTCTTTCTTTACATTTTTTTAATATAATTTTGATCTTCTCAATCGTTGCTTGAGGTGTTTCAAGACCCCAAAATTAAGGTTTCATTTAAATCATTCCAACAAAGAGAAGTCCTACACCTTATACCATACTGAGCATTAAAAGGGGTCATCTTTGTAGTGACTTGGTAACCATTGTTATAGAAAAACTCTGCTAAAGGCATGTATTATTCCAATTTTCCTTGGAAATAAAATATGCAGGCCCGTAACATATCTTTCATGACTTGGTTTACCTTCTCAGTTTGTCTTTCTTTCTTTAGTTGATAATAGTTTTGTGTCGAAAGCTTTTATGTAGCCTTCTAAAATCTCACTTGGGAACTCAGCTCTATATATAAAATAACATCTTTAGGTATTCCATAAAATCAGGCCAACTCACCAATCTCCTAAGAATCATGTATTGCCACAAAATAGGTAGACTTTGTGACCCTATCAACTATTACCCAAATGGCATATTATTTTTTTTAAAAGCATTTGTCAGGGGCAACTCCATGATAAAATCCATTGAGATAATTCCATTTCCATGTGAGAATTTCTAGTGGTCACAAGTCACCCACTAGTCATTCATGTTCAACTTTAACCTTTTGACAGGGAGACATTTACACCATATTTCGGTATATCCCTCTTCATATTTCTTCACTAAAAGGTTTGCCTTAAGTCTCTATATGTTTTGGTACCTCTAGGGTGGACAAAACACTTCGTATTATAGGCGTCAAAAAATATCATTTCCCTTCGTTCCATCATTTGAGGCACACATATTTTGTTTGAAAGTCTTATAACCCCTTGATCATGTTTGTTGAATCCCAAGGCCTTCCCTCATCTTATGTTCGCTTTCTCCCTTCCCATCCCTGAATCTCCACTTGTGCCTGTTTAACCTTATTAAAGGGGGGGGGGGGGGGATAGGCTACAGAGGAACGACTTAGGGCCATGTGGCAACATGAGCTCCATTCCCATGTGATGTATCTGCCGATGACCCAAGCTATGACTCAATTGAAGTGAGTTAGCTTACAAACCAAAGTAGATACAATCAAGGATAAATCAAGGAAAATGGACACATAAGATGATGGTTGTGAGGCATCAAACATGTGAAGGGGGAATGGAACTTAGAATCAAGTGATTCTAAGTGAGAGAGCAAAAGAGAACGTGAGGTATTCTTGTGTATAACTCAAGGGAGGATGGAACCATACTATAAGCTATCAAGAACACGAAGCAACAAGTGAGAACTCATGGTTTTAGGATAGGCACAGTTGTGCCTAAGAGCATGGGGTGGCCGTGCCAAGTTGCTGCCTACGCACGCCTAATTTTGTGAAGTTTCACGGTTTGAAGCAAGCTTGGTGTTTTGGTTGATAGCTAAGCCAAGGGGCTACCTTTAGCTTCGGTTAGGCATGGGAATGGAAGTAAGAAAGGGTTATGAAGGTATGGAAATGGAAAGAGATTCAAAGTAAGAATTACTAAGTCAAAAATCAAGCTAGTTAAACCACCTTTACTCTCTTTGAAGGCTTGAGTCTAAACTCTGAATTGGATAGAACTAAACTTGGTGTTTGGATATAGAAACACCACCAAATCCAAGTTTAGGGCCCTTAACTATTGATTAAGATACAGATATTACCACTTGGTCAAAGTTAAGACTCACTTTAACACTACTTAGTTTGGCCTAAACTAAGATAAGCAAGCAAGAGTTTGAAGACTTGAAAGCGAAGCTCTTAAAACTGAATTTTTATTTCAAGATATGTTGTTTTTTTGCAAGGGGCCGTGGGGTGCCTTTAAATAGGCAGCGAAAGAATGGCCAAGCTAGAAAGTACAAGCAAGTACACATGACTCTCACCTTTCCTTACTAAGGAGGAAAAGGATTAAGAGCTAATTACAACCGGTTTGTGCTTAATACAATCACTAGCATATTTAACTAATCTAATACATCAAAACATGAAGTAAAACTATGTCTAAGCTTATTATAGATCACTTAACACTAGCTTAAGCATTAATACAACCAGCAAATGAAGGTAGAAGCATGTGCATAGCTGAAATTTCCCCTTCCCCTTTGCGGCTGGCCAATAGGAAGCAAGGGACAATTTCTTTTGCAGCTCCTCTCTTATTGGTTGTTCTTCTCTAGGTTGCAGCCATCATTTGATGTGTTGGGATGTGTAATAAGTCTAGATAAGGGTACCCAAGCTGTTGAAGTGAAGGAAACCCACCGGTGAGGGCAAAAACAAACCGGCTGTATGAACTCGGTTCTTGGGACAGTTTCTGGCCGGTTTTTGTGCAATCTTTAAGCTTATGAAAAGTGGGTATGATTGTGATTTCCGACCATGGTGGGTAACTTTGGGATGTATTTAAACCCCCCCCCCAAAGCAATCAAGGTTAGGACATGTTTATGTAGGGTAATTAGGCTTAAATATTTTACCGCGCAGATTAGAGCCTAATCTGACTGGTTTGGAAAAAGTCCTTGATCTCTCATCCTCTTGTGGGTATGATTGAAAACTAATGCTTGGAACTGAAAGTAGACATCATGAGGATTCTAAAAATGTATAATTTGAAGACTTAAGCCATCCTATAGCTTAAGTTATGACTTAATCAAAACCGAGCCTTTTCTGGTCCTACTGGGCAGTTTTGACACCTTGGGTTTAATGGATGATTTGAACGACCAAATGAAGTCCAAATTAGATGTAACTTGACTTGTTGGAAATCTGGCATCTTGAAATTCAAATCCATCAAAAAATGTCAGACTTAAACCTTGAAGATGCTTGTTGAAATTTGTACACAAAAACGAGTCAGTGCTGGATGGAATCTACCCTTTTACCCTGCAGTTTCAAAGCTTAAACAAAACTGGGATGATTTATTCATCCTTTAACTAGCAAAATAATCTCACCTAATTGATTTGATTCTTTTAAATCAAAGGGGATGGAGAGAACTCCGTCACCATGCTTTGTAATTCCCTTAAATTTTCTGGTCGAATGACTCCCACCGCATTTGCAGTTTTATATACTTTATGTCTCAATGCATTGGCAGTAGTGCTGGCCCTCCATGGGTGGTATTGTATTTGGAGATCATAAACCTTAGGAAGTTCTAGCTACCTTCGTTACCACAAATTCACCTTTGTTTAGGTAAAGGTGTGCTTTAGATTCTTATAGCCAATGAAAGTTATGCAAGGAATCTCACATAAGCAATGTCTCCAACGTATTAGTCACAGCAATTGTGTCCAACCCCAGGCCAAGAATGGAATAATTCTTCTCACAAGGCTTTAATTGCCTTAAGGCACCACTCTAGATGGTAAATTCTCATCCTCTTTTAGGTGAAGCCAAAACTGTTACAGATAGTAAGGCTTTCTGTAACTCCTGAAAAATCGGTTCATGCTTGTCGTGCCATTCAAACTTTGTTGTTTCTCTTAATGGGTTGGTGATAGCAGGGCTATTTTTTGAAAATCTTACAGAAAACGTCTATCACACCCCGCCATTCCTACGAAGCTTATCTTAGTAACGTCAATAAGTCTAGGCAACTCAGTATTGCATTTTACCTTTTGCGAGTCAAGTTTAATTCTTCCTTAGAAATCACTTGTCTTAGAAAGTGACTTTTGACAACCAAAAGTCACATTTTGATAACTTTTCATACGGCTTATGTTCCCTTAAGGTTTGTAGCACAATTTTCGAATGCTCCACATGCTTTTTTTTTATCTTATAATGCATCAGAATATCATCAAAGAATAGAACCGTAAATTTATTCAAGTAAGATCTAAATACCTGGTTTGTCAAATCTTTGAAGGCTGCTGGGACATTTTCAATCTAAACAACCGTAAAATGAAATCCTAGTGCCATAACAAGTCTTGAAAGTAGTCTTGGGACTTCTTAGGTTTAATTCTTAGCTAACAGGTACCCTGACCTAACATCAATCTTCAAAAGGCTCCTATTCCTTGTAGTTCACCAAATAGATCTTCGATCTTATGCAATAGGTACTTATTCTTTATTTTAAACTTGTTCTATTTCTTTGTAATCTATGTAGAACCTCAATGTCCCATCCTTTTTATTTCCAAACAAGACTAGATTACCCCAAGGGAGCACACTTGGTCTTATATAGCCGTTTTGTAACAGCTCCTCCAGTTGCATTTTTAATTCTTTCAGCTCACTTGGGGTTGTTCTATAAGGGGGTTTGGATATGAATCACGCTTCAGCCTCCAATTCCATCTTAAAATCAATTAATCTCTATTGGGCAGTAAACCAGGAATTTCGTCTTGGAATCCACTAGGAAATTCTTTGACTACTGGAATATTCTCAATTTTTATCTATTTCTTCTGATCTTTTTCCATACATACATGCTTGCGTCATGTCTCTTATGAACAATGTAACTCTTATAGCCATCCATCTACACTTGGATGTCATAGACGCATCTCTTCCCCGATCCCTACTTTCCTTTTTATGTACGTAACTTACCAAGAATAGAACTTAGACTTAGAGTCTTGAGTGATTAGCTCTATCATTTGTAGGCATTTCATTTAATCTCATAATCTCTTTAACATAATTGTTGCTACCAAAAAATATTGTGTATGATTAACAAACAAGTAGTCCTAAGTGGTTGTTATGACCTAAATAAAAAATCACGTGAATAGCATATTCTATAGCAGAAACCCCTTTGATGTCATTAAGCCATAGACTTCCAACTCTCTAGCTACTTAGATATAAGTACAACTTAGCTCACCTTTATCCATATTACTTTATTAAAAGTTTGTATCCCATAAAAAGGAGCCCATGTATTTGTCAAGTAGTAGAACACCTGTTTTCTTAAACGTTGAGTTACAACCTTGTTACAACCTTCTAACACATTGAGTTTACTCATAATTTGTAAGTCCTTATTTGTCTATAATTTTAAACTTTCCCCACACAAGTCTGCATTCCATTTGACTTTCTTCATTACTGAACTTCCCCATCAAATTTCTATAGTTAGTGTCTTATTCCAAAAGCTCATCACAATTGTAAAGTTCTCCAAACAAAATTATCACCCCTAAGCCATAAGTCTCAAGGAGTCCTAATAATGTAAACATTTTAACAATTCGTATGCCCAAAACATCAAGTGCGCATGCTTATTACAACTTCTATCCTTTATAGGTCTACATCTTTAATGTTTCAATTCTCGAAGGCATAATTCCATCTAAAAAGGTTTGGCGTAGATAGCAAGAGGCACACTCATGATTCCTTAGTGTTTATAATACCACCCCCAATTCCCAATATTTTCTTTGATCTTTAAATAAGCTAGGATAGGATCTGTAAAATAGTCCTAATATATGTTCATGTAGTTCATGGCTTTAATCCATCAAAACCATAATAAAAATACATGATACTTATTACCTTAATTAGTATAATCCTATATCCACTGCAATCTTGTTTGGCTCCAAAAGCAATCTTTTAGAACATTCCCTAACTCACTATTAACAAATGCTATTTGGAGTCTAGGTACTAAAAAAGGCTTCAGTACTCTATCTTTAATTAACCAAAGTATTTATCTTTAATAATGGCAGCCTTTGCTCTTCTACCATTACAATCAAGCTCTATAACTATACATATTATTAATTCTCACTTTTGTAAATGCCTTAAGTAATAAGTCCTTAATGTAAGTAATACACTTTTCTTAATTTAGGGAGTATGGCCATGTAGTAATTCATATACGTGTTAAACTCCAACTAGTGATCCAATTTGAGATTTGAACTCCTTCCATGACCACTATTATGATTCTTAAAAAGCTTTCAAAGATCCATTATCCACTGGCATTCCTTCAATCTCACTTCTTTTCTTTTTGTCTTTAGCTACCAAGTACTAAAGTTCAGTCACTTATTCTAAAAACAACAATCCTCCCCCCCATCACATGATTAGTACATTTGTATCTTCAGGAATAATTTACTTCTATTTATACTCAATTGTAAGGCAATCGAGAAATTGCTCTTACACATTGGTTTGAATTTCTAAGGAATGGTGAATTTACTTACGACATCTTTGTAATAGCATACTACTTACTTACTAGTATATTGCACCATTTGAAGTATACTGCTTATCACATCTTTGTTTTAAATAGCTCCCATTAGGAGACCCAAGTTCACTCTCAACTTATCTTACTTTAGCAGCTATCGTAAGATGATAATATAATGGTGTAAAACCCCAAATTTTTTTTTGTTTAATTAGGACTGTTTTTTTATTTATAATTATTATGAATTTGACTGACTTAGAATGCTTGATCTCGTAGGGGTTTAGCTCCTAGAAAATTTAGCGGTATAGTCTGGATGTTAGTCAAGTGGTCCAAGCCAAAGGAACATAAGGTGGCAGACTATGAGGCGAAATGTCTGACGTGTCAATGAGTGAAGGCGGAACACCAAATGCCCACAGGACTTACAACCGTTGGAGATTCCCTAGTGGAAATAGGACTAAGTTTCTATGGACTTTGTAGTGGGTCCACCACCAACCCTAAGGAGGAACAACACAATTTAGGTCATCGTGCATTGACTCACGAAGACAACCCACTTCATTGCCATGAGAAAGACATGGATGTTAGATCCATTGGCCTGTATGTACCTAGAGGAGATAGCCTAATTACATGGGGTGCTGAGTTCTGTAGTTGTACATCGACACACTAGATTCCAATATGGA
Source organism: Selenicereus undatus (assembly GCA_017589665.1). NCBI lineage: Eukaryota > Viridiplantae > Streptophyta > Magnoliopsida > Caryophyllales > Cactaceae > Selenicereus > Selenicereus undatus. Next base: position 92,092,570 of record JACYFF010019584.1, read on the forward strand.
TTTTGGCAGAAGGTACAGGAGGCGTTCGGGACGTTGTTACATTTCAGTATAGCCTTCCACCTAGTGACAGATGGTCAGACTAAACAGACGATCCAAATGCTCGAGGACATGCTACGAGCATGCGCGCTAGATTTTAAACAAGCTTGGGATAAGCAGTTGGCGTTGATCGAGTTCTCTTACCACAATAGTTATTATTCCAGCATCGGGATGACCCCTTATGAAGTGTTGAATGGTTAACAATGTAGAACTCCATTGTGTTGGTAGGAGATTGACGATGCATTGACCATTTAACCTGAGCTAATCCAGGCGACTGCCTAGAAGGTCAGAGTAATCTAAGAACGAAGGAAAGCAGCCTAGAGTTGATAGAAGCGCTATGCAGACTAAAGGCGCAGACCTTTAGAGTTTGAGGTGGGAGACCGAGTTTTCCTTCGAGTGTCTCCAACCAAGGGCATCATGAGGTTTGACATGACGGGCAAGCTTAGCCCCAGATACATCAGGTTGTACCCCATCAATCAACGTGTTGGGGAAGTAGCTTATCATTTAGAGCTACCACCAGAACTACTTAGATTGCACAACGTCTTCCATGCATCACAACTACGTAAGTATGGCCCTAACCCATCCCATTTCATTAAACCGGATCTCGTACAACTGTGAGAAGATTTGTATTATAAGGAGCAACCGATTTACATCTTGGATCGAAGGGAGAAACAACTCTGTAGGAAGATGGTGCCTTTAGTGAAAGTTCTCTGGGCAAATCATGAAGTATCGGAAGCCACATGAGAACCAGAGCAAGAAACGCGATCCAAATATCCTCACTTATTCGACTGATCAGGTGCGTGCAAAGTTTCGAGGATGAAACTTCCTTTAAGGGGGGTAGAATGTAAAATCCCAGAAAATTATTTTATTTATTTAGAATTATTTTATTTATTTATAATTATTATGAATTTTTTGACTTAGAATGCTTGAGCTCGTAGGGGTTTAATTCCTAGAAAATATAGCGGTATAGTATAGATGTTAGTTAAGCGATTCAAGCTAAAGTAACATTATTCTCTTGATTTCTATTTTCAAAAAATTCAGAAATTTCTTTGAAAAAAAATAAAAGAAGAGCAAGAGGGAAAACCCTAGTATTTAAATTTTCTGTTTCCCTTACTTGCCTCACAAAAAAGCTAGCCCACACACTCTCTCCTCCTCTCCCTTTCTCCCCTCTCACAACACCCCCGACTCTCTCTCTCTCTCTCTCGCTCCCCAAATGGGTTGTGCGCCGCCCTGACCACCCCGAGCCACCGACCGCCCTCCCACCCATTCTGTCACCTTCCCTTGGTAAGTTATGAATATTAATTCAAACCCTAGCCAAGCATATTAGCTTTATACTAAAATTTCTTCATAAAAGCTCTATATTTTGGCATTAAATCAAATTGTTTTTCATGCTATTCTATGTACTTCACATTGGAGCACTTAGTTAGAGAGTTCATACATCCTAAAGTCCCATCTTTCTCTCCACTATTTGTTTTAAGGCAAAAGATTCATTCTTTCTATGGCTTGGATTGTTTTGACGATTATGAGTTGTAGGATTATGGGAGAAAACATTGTATGCATGTTTGGGGAAGGGTCAAGTCGGGATTGAATGAACTTGAGTCTAAAAGTTATGATATAACCATTGTTCATTACACTCAAAATTTAGTCTGATTTCATGGATTTTTTGGTAATTATTGGACTCTCTAAAAATTTAAAAAAAAATCAAGAACGGTAGATCTATGTGTCTTCTGATTATGGAATTTCGAATTTTGTAAATTGGAGCTAAAACCATTGAGTTATGTCCATTGTATGATGACTGCGCAATCCTAATAGTCACTGGGTCAGCTTGGGGTTTTGATTATTTTTGAGTCAGCAAGACTAAAAGTTGCTAATGGCCACAAAAGAAAAGTTGTAGTTTGAAAATCGGCCTTTTCAGAATGGGCTATGTCCTTATTAAATACCGATCTTTTATCTAAGGATAAGAACTAAGGAAATGATTAGGCTAGACTAGGAAGTTTTACTCTTGCTTATCTAAAGGCCATTAGCCTTCCCTGGGTAAAGTGCATGCATGTTTAGCGGCCCCGTGCCACCTTGTGGGTGGACGTGGACTAGGTTAGCCGTAACTGTCCAAATTGATAGCAAGCCATGATATGGTTAAGCGACTACAGTAAAACCAAATGCAAGCCATGAGACTTGTTAAGGTGGTTCGCCCCTTTTATCCTTAAAACTAAATGAGTGTGGCTGAGAAGGGTGTATGACTGGTGCTGAGACTAGTAGGGTGTCTTCATGATATAGTGGAACTACTTGTATCTTCCCCACCCTTAAAATGGTTTGAAATGAATTTGTGTTCGTGTTTTGACAGTTGGGGGTGGTCGTTACTAATTTTATCTTCTTTTAAAATGTTTTGTTTTCAGGTGAAGTTCATGAGCAGGGGGAAGGGACTTTGGTTTAGAGTATGGAAGTGACACCTAAGAATCCTAGTCATGATGAATAATGCTGATATTGGTTGTGTTTTAAGATAAATGTTTTTTTAAATAGGGACAATTTGATGATTTGTAAACAAGATTTGAGATTTTGTTTTGAATTTGATATCAAGTTACTCACTAGAGGTTTTATGCAATACTTAGCCTTGGATTCCTTAACAGAGAATACAATGGTAGCACCCTTAGGTTTTTCTACTTCTACATAGGTTAATGTTAGTAAATAAAAGGAATAGAAATTTTGGGGTGTTACAAAGTGGTATTTGAGCTCAAGTTGACTGCCCTAAAGGCTCACCGAAAATGTTGTAATTATGAGGAAAAAAAGAATTTTTTTTTGTAGAGTTAAGAACATCGCGGAGCATGAGTGTAGGATGGAAACAGGGGCATGTTTGCATGTGCTTAATTACTTTTGAACACATGTCTAATTTGAACTTGTTGATATACACGTCATTGTGATTGCATGGGTCGTTGTTGTCTCAACTAGAGGGTGGGAAGGAGAGCTAAAGTTGACTGAGTTAGCTCTACAAAGAATTGATTAAGGATGTTATACACGGTTTAGTGGGGGCATAAAATGATTGTCTGAAGTTTGAGGACAACCAGGCCTTGTTCTTTCTCTTGACCCTCTGAGGTGATCTAACATGGCATTATAGGATTAGCAAGCTCCGCCCTAAGATCACAGTGTTCCATTACTATGATAGGTGTTGCTTGTGTGAATGGGAATCGATGGGAATGAATCTCGTGGAGTTAGTGGGTCAGCTAATGGATATAGGCCCATATGATCAACCCCTACCCTCGACACTGATGATGAGAACCCACCACCAGGGGAGGAGGAGGATACTAAGGATAGTACCATTATAAAACCCAAATTGCACGAGGAGAAGTCCGTAGAGGAGGATAACCCTGAAGAAAAGCCAATTAAGGAGGGAGACTTTGAAGAACAGTGGGCAGGGGATGAAGACCTCGAAGAAACAGCTTTAGACCAGGGATCAGGGGAGATACCCATAGAAGAACCTAACATAGAGGGGATACTTACAACTGAATAGGAACCCAAGCTTGAAGTTGCCCACTAGAAGCAGGGAAGGTATGGAAGGATGTGTCGGGGTAGCTGCCCGTTAGATGCTCCTGGGTAGTAAATGGAAGAAGTTTGCTTAAAGATAGGGTCATTAGTCTTTATATATTGTACTGTTCTCTCCTTTCTTTGTTAGTAAAGTATGAACTAAAAATGTTTACTGAGTTGCTTATGTAATAGTAGTACATGTGTGAGAAATAATTTTTATTTCCAATCTACACATTGAGATTTTTATTGAGTTACATAAATACAACTGCTTGTTATGAGTAATTGAGAATTGTGTACTTGAGTTATGCGTGAATACTATTAATGTTAATGGAATATGTATGAGGTATGTGGTGATGAGACACCAAAACTAGGCCACATGAATATGGCAAGTGAGTGTAACAGTGAACACTACCCATAACTGCTTGTTAACAACAACATGATATAAGATGCATTATTAAATGGTGGAGAAATATATATCGTGAACTATTAGGCAAGTAACTAAACTCAATTTCATTCCAAATCGGGATGTCGAGAAACAATGGCAAATCTTAAAGCGGGCTCCATCCCACTCCAAGGCCCCATATGAACTTGGGAATTCCCATGGTCAGCTTGAGAGAACGACTGGAAGACCTTCGACCTAGGAATGAAATGGGCCTCCCAGTTAGATGGATGAAACTAACCCGCCCAGTGGGGCCGATCTCACCAACCTCCTGCTGTTGGAGCTGCTGCAGAGGCAAGGGGAGCAATTACAGTAACCGAATGAGCGCCAATAGAAGTTGATGGGAGCTAAAGAAAAAAAAGGCATAGGAGAACAATTCCTATATATTCAAGATGCGCGCCAGCCATAACCCACTAGTTTACGATGGTGCTCCCTACTGAAGGCTTTTCAAGACTGGATTCAGGGCCTGGAGAAGTTGTTTCATGCTCTCCAATGCCCTGAGGAATGGAGGGCAGGGTTCGCAGTGTTCTACCTTAAGGACGAGGCTAATCTTTGGTGGGCTACCATGTGCGAAAGATAGTATGAGCCTAGGTTTGAGTAGAGGAGATTTAAGGAGCTAATCAAGAACCGCTTCTACCCAGTGCCCCTCTAGAAGGCAAAGGAGAATGAGTTCATGCAACTGTAACAAGAAACAACAAGTGTATGGGAGTATGCATCCAAGTTCATTGAACTCTCTCGCTTCGCCCCTGCCTTCATAGCTGATGAAAAACTGAAGATGATTAGCTTTGAGGCAAGGCTCAACCCAAACCTTAAGGAAAGGATGTCAGTGCACCAGTATGTCTCCTATGAGGACCTGTGTGACACCGCTGTTAATGTGGAAAGGGAAATGAAGGAGAAAAATGAATACTACAGTGAGCAGCAGGGGAATAAGCGGAAGAGGACTAGAGAGAAAATTTCTACTCTCAAAGCCAGTACAAGAGGTCTCCCAGGAACTACTACAACAACAACATGCTTGATGACCAGCAAACCAACAACCAGCCTAGAGTGACATACAATGCCTGCGGGAAGTCGGGGCACTATGCGCTAGAGTGTCGGGTCAACAAGAGATGCTACCGTTGTGGGAGTCCTTCGGATCAAGTGAGGGACTGCCCGCATCCACCACCTTCTGCCAATCAGTGTCCTGGGGGACAGCAGCCTCAACAGCATTACCAAAACAAGGATAAGCAGGCGACGAGCCCAAACTATTAAGCCCGAGCACCTCAACAAAATAAGGTAAGACCCCCTAACCAGCCGCCACGACACACAAAAGGCTGAGTCTACGTTGTGCGCAGGGAGGAAGCCAAGGACGCTCTAAACATGGTGAATGGTACATTTTCTATCAAAATTCAACCTGTAGATGTCATGTTTAATTCCGGTGGTACGTATTCCTTTATTTATGTCAAGCTGGTTGAGACATTAGGGTTATTTCCGACATCTAGACCCCTCTGCTATCTATGACTCTTTCTAATGGGAAGACCGTAAAATGTGCTAAGCTATACGAGGACTGCCCATCTAGATGTAGGAACATGTGTTCTTGGCAGACTCATACAAATTCAAACTGACCGATTTCGGTGTTATTATGGGAATGAACTAGTTAGCGAACTACCAAGCCCAAATAAACTATCCTAAACAAAGAATCACACTAAGGGGGCCCAAGAGGGAGAAAGTTGTTCATAAAGGGAAGATTCTAACAAGTGGGGTGAGACTTATCACTGCGATGGAAGCCCATGCTGCTAGGACGAGGTTGTGAGGGATTCTTATGGAATTTGGTAGACATCGAGACCTCTAGGTCATCCCACCAGGACATTCTAGTTGTTCAAAAGTTTTTGGATGTCTTTCCTGAGGAGATCCCTGGCATGCCACCCCTTAGAGAGGTGGAATTTTGCATTGACTTAGTACCATGGGCAACTGCTATCTCCATAGCATCCTGCTGGATGGCACCAACAGAACTTAAGGAATTAAAGACCTATCTTGATGAGTTGTTAGAAAATGGTTACATCCAACCTAGCACGTCCCCGTAGGGAGGGAGCCCCAGTATTTTTCTTGAAGGAGAAGGACAGGACCTTGAGGTTACGTACAGACTACATAGAGGTTAACAAAATAACCATCAAGAGCCGCAACCTTTCACCCAGGATAGATGACCTCTTTGACCAGCTTAAGGGTGAGGGAACTTTTTCTAAAATAGATCGCCGTTATGGATACCATCAACTCTGGATTAAGGAAGTCAATATACCCAAGAATGCCTTCTACACTCGATACAGACATTATGAATTTGTGGTAAAGCCTTTTGGGCTTATTAATGCCCCAGCGACATTTATGGATCTCATGAATAGGTCTACAAACCTCACTTAGATCAATTCGTAGTGGTGTTCATAGATGATATACTAATCTATTCAAGGACAACGAAGGAGCATACCCATCACTTAAGGATAGGTTTAGAGGTACTAAGGAAGAATGAATTGCATGCAAAATTGAAGAAGTCTGAGTTTTGGTCAGGGAAAGTGGCATTCTTGGGGCATATGGTGTCTACTGAGGGACTATCAGTAGATCGTCAAAAGATAGACGCCATAATGCAATAGCCAAGACCCAATAACACAACTGCGGTGAGAAGCTTCTTGAGATTTGCAAGTTACTATTGTAGATTTATCTCAAATTTCTTGAAGATCACCACTCCCCTCATTGATTTGATGAGAAGATTGTCAAGAATGAGTTGACTGATTGGTGTGAGGAAGTATTTCAAGAACTTAAGAAAAGGTTAACTAGTGCACCCATATTGGCCTTACCTGCCAATGACAAAAACTTCATGGTGTACAGTGATGGGTCTAGGAATAGATTGGGTATGCGCTGATGCAGGATGACTGTGTCATATCTTATGCCTCACGGCAACTAAAGACTCATAAGCGAAACTAACCAACTCACGACCTAGAGCTAGCAATAGTAGTGCTCACACTAAAAATTTGGAGACACTACCTATACAAGATGCATTGTGAGATTTTCACTGACCACCAGAGTCTGAAATGTTTGTTTTCACAAAAGGACCTGAACTTAAGATAGATGAGGTGGTTGGAATTCCTTAAGGATTATGACATAAACTTTCGATACCACCCAAAAAAGGCAAACGTGGTAGCTGATGAGTTAAGTCGTAGACCAAACCTAACCCTTAACAGCTTGTTGGCACTACCTAGGCAGTTATGCGAAGAATTTAAGAAACTGGAGATCAATGTCGTGATGAGGGAGATTAGACCTATGCTTTATACCATGGAGGTGCAACTTCCCCCCATTGAGGTAATTTGGGCTGCTCAGGGCACAGACCCATAGTTGCATAGGATCAGAACTAAGGTGCTAGCAGGCAAGGCACCTCGCTTTGTGATTCACAAAGATAGGACGCTAAGGTTCCACAACCGGTTATGCATCCCTACCATAGAGGAACTCAAGAAGAAAATTTTAGATGAGGGGCACAACATCCCACACTCTGTTTAGAACAACTTGCACAAGGACTTGAAGCGAAGTTTTTGGTGAGCAGCATGAAAAAAGAGGTGGCAGACTATGTGACGAAATGTCGGACATGTCAACGAGTGAAGGTGAAACACCAAAGACTCGCAGGACTCTTACAACTGTTGGAGATTCCTTAGTGGAAATGGGACTCAGTTTCCATGGACTTTATAGTGGGTCTGCCACCAACCTAGAGGAAGAACAACAAGATTTGGGTCATCGTGGATCGACTCACAAAGATAGCCCACTTCATGCTGATAAGGAACACATGGAACTTGGACTAGTTGGCCCATACCTACCTAGAGGAGATAGTCTGATTACGTGGGGTGCCGAATTCTATAGTTTTAGATAGGGACACTAGATTCCAATCTTGATTCTGGCAGAAGCTACAATAGGCGTTTGGGACACTGTTACATTTCAGTACAACCTTTCATCTAGTGACAGATGGTCAGACTAAACAAACGATCCAAATACTAGAGGAAATGCTACGAGCATGCGTGCTAGATTTTAAACAAGCTTGGGATGATCAGTTGGCGTTGATTGAGTTCTCTTACAACAAAAGTTATTATTCCAGGATCGGGATAACCCTTTATGAAGTGTTGTATGGTCAACAATGTAAAACCCCATTGTGCTCGCATGAGATTGATAATGCGCTAACTATTGGACCTGAGCTAATCCAAGCGACTACCCTGAAAGTTAGAGTAATCCAAGAACGAATGAAAGTGGCCCAGAGTCAACAGAAGAGCTATGCAGACCGAAGCTGCAGACCTTTAGAGTTTGAGATGGGAGACCGAGTTTTCCTTTGAGTGTCCAACCAAGGACATCATGAGGTTTGGCATGATGGGTAGGTTTAGCCCTAGATACATGGGGACGTACCCCATCACTCAACGTGTTGGGGAAGTAACTTATCATTTAGAGCTACCACTAGAACTACCCAGATTACACAACGTCCTCCATGTATCATAGCTACACAAGTATGGCCCTGACCCATCCCATGTCATTACATCGGATCCCGTATAGTTGTGAGAAGATTTATCTTACGAGGAGCAACCGATTCGCGTCTTGGATCAAAAGGAGAAATAACTCCATAGAAAGATAGTGCCTCTAGTGAAAGTTCTCTAGGCAAATCATGAGATATCAGAAGCCACATAGGCATCAGAGCAACAAATGTGATCCTAATACCCTCACTTATTCGATTGATTAGGTGCGTGGGAAGTTTTGAGGATGAAGCTTCCTTTAAGGGGGGTAGAATTTAAAACCCCCCAAAATTATTTTGTTTATTTAGGATTTTTTTATTTATAATTATTATGAATTTGATCGACTTAGAATGCTTGAGCTCGTAGGGGTTTAATTCCTAGAAAGTTTAACTGTATAGTCTGGATCTTGGTCATGCGGTCCAAGCCAAAGGAATATTATTCTCTTGATTTTCTATTCCCTAAAAATTCAGAAATTTCTTTGGAAAAAAATAATAGAAGTGCAAGGGGGGAAAACCCTGGTATTTGAACTTTCTCTTCCCCTCACTTGCCTCACAAGAAAACTAGCCCACACTATCTCTATTCCTCTCCCCTTCTCCTTTCTCTCAGCACCCCCCAGTTCTCTTTCCCCCTTGTGTTGTGCGCTGCCCTGTCTGCCGCTAGCCACTAGCCACCCTTACTCCCATTCTCTCACTCTTGGTAAGTTATGAAGATTAATGCGAACCCCAGCCAAGCATACTGGCTTTATATTGAAATTTCTTCATAAATCTCTATATTTTGGCATTCAATCTGATTGTTTTTCATGCTATTCTATATACTTCAGAGTGGAGCACATAGTTGGAGAGTTAATACACCCTAAAGTCCCCTCTTTATCTCTACTATTTGTTTTAAGGTAAAAGATTCATTCTTTCTATGGCTTGGACTATTTTATTGATTAGGAGTAGTAGGATCATGGGTGAAAGCATCGTATGCATGTTCGACGAGGGGTTCAAGTCGAGATTGAATGAAATTGAGTCTAAAAGTGATGATATACCCACTGTTCGTAACACACAGAATGTAGTTTGACCTCATGGATTTTCTGGTAATTGTTGGACTCTTCAAAAATTATAAAAAAATTAGAGATGGTAGATCTATGTGTCCTCTGATTGAAAATTTTTGAATTTTGTAAATTAGAGCTAAAACCATTGAGTTGTGGCCATTGTATGGCGATTACGGAATCTTAACAGTCACTAGGTCAGTTTAGGGTTTTGATTAATTTCGAGTCAATAAGACCTAGAATCTACTAATAGTGACAAAGAAAGGTTGTAGTTCAAAAATCAACCTTTCCGGAATGGGCTATGTCCTCATTAAATGCCGACCCTATTTGTAAGGGTAAGAACTAAGGAAATGATTATGCAAGATAGGGGAGTTTTACTCTTGCTTATCTCAAGGCCATTAGCCTTCCATGGCTAAAGTGCTTGCATGGTTAGCAGCCATGTGCCACCTTGTCGGTGGACACAGGCCAAGTTAGCAGTAACCATCCAAATTGATGATAGGCTATGATATGGTTGAGCGGCTGCATTAAAAGCAAATGCAAGCCATGAGACCTGTTGAGGTCGCTCGCCCCTTTTATCTTTAAAACTAAATGAGTGTGACTGGGATGGGTGCATGACTAATGCTGAGATTAGTAGGGTGTCTTTCATGATATAGTGGAACTGCTTGTGTATTTCCCTCCCCTAAAATGGTTTGAAATGAATTTGTGTGCGTGTTTTGACTGTTGGGGATGGTTATTTTTGAGTTTATCTCATTTTTTTAAAAATTTTTTGTTTTCAAGTGAAGTTCATGAGCATAGGGAAGGGACTTCGATTTAAAGCAAGAATGCGACACCTACGAATCCTCGTCATGATGAATAAGGCTTAGATTGGTTGTGTTTTAAGATAACTGTTGTTTAGTTGTGGACAAATTGATGATTTGTAAACAATATTTGAGATCGTGTTTTGAATTTGGCATTAAGTTACTCATTAGAGGTTTCATGCGATACTTAGCCAAGTATTCCTTAACAAGGAATACGACGGTAATACCCCTTAGGCTTTTCTAATACCACCTAGGTTAATTTTAGTAAATAAAATGAATTAGAAATTTTGGGGTGTTACAAATGGTCTTACTGTAAAGGTGTTTAACTTTTACCAAATTGAACCATTCTCTTATAACTATTAACTTGATTCTAGCATGCCCTTGATAAGAATGAAAATTTAACAACATATATTATCGGTAGGCATGTTCATTTTCAATCCCGTTTGCCTTTGTCTCTCGGTAACTTGTAGGTAGTGTAATTCACATTTTTTCCCCAAAAGTTAAACCCGAATTGCATCATTACCTGCAAGTTTGCCTTTAACAATAACTCTAATACAAATATGAGAACACTCATATATTAGACTTTGACAACACTCCTTTGACATTAACCAATTAGAAGTGGCTCCTGGCTTTTGATTCCCTAGACTAATGCTCTAATACCATCTCTGTAATGCCCCCAACATATAATAGTATAAATAATGTATAATGGTTCCTTAAATAAATGTAAACAACAAATGAATTTAAGTTGGAGATGTTACTACCTGATTCAAAACAAACATAAGGTTAAATTTTTTTTGAAAGCTTCAAGGTATTCACGTGGAAAACAAGGGAAAGTAGTCGAAGATGATATTTGTCAATGGAATTCTCAAATTGAGAAGCAAAATTAGCCAACATTCTTAGTTACGCTGAACTTTTACAAACATTACTTCTTAATAACCCTGAAATCGTAAAGTCAATCACTTTTGTAAGAGAGAAGTGACCAAGAGCCACAACCACTACAATCTAAATACGGAGACCAAGCCAGCCACCAAGATATAACCTTATTTGACTAACACTAGTGTTTCCCTTCCTTCCTCAGTGATCGAGATCTAACTTAATATGTGTTTCCATACCTAAAATCAAAAACATAGAAAATAGCAGACAAATGAACCCTAAGCCTAGTACATCACCCATGTATAATAAAATATACACTTTTAAGAGTCAATGAGCGCACACGCAATGTTAAAGCTTGCTTTATAAATGTTCTTTAAAAAGCACTGTATTCAAAAATCAATTATTACTTGTTTCTCAGCCTGGACTAGGACCCGATTCTATGACCAGTAACCATGGCACTAATGAACAATGAACTATGAATTTTTTGTTTGATGGGAAGGACCCAGACTTTGAATTCTGCTAGTAGAAGCTATGAACAATGAACATTGAATATTGAACCTTAAACATTGAACATTGCATTGAAACAGAACAATGAAACGGGTCCATAAGATTCCATTAGTTAAGTAAAACTTGTTCGTATTAGGAAATATAAATTTAGATGCCTTTGGTACGAGTAGTAACATACCTAGATAGATATAGTATTCCTCCTATAAATGATTTTATAGGCCTTTCTCGGAACTAAACTCAATAACACTTTGTATTAACTAGAAATTAATACCTGTAAGTTTTAAGCCATATTAGGCATATTTTAAGCACTATAATGAACTTTGGCAATATAATAAGTTTTGATACTTTAGTATTTTCCTTTTTATTATTTTGTTGCAAATTCTCATTTTCATTTAGGGCCTTGATATAGAAATGAATAAATTGGGTACTCTTACTCCAAATCACAATTTAATTAATCCCAACTTTCCATTAGTTAAGCCACTATTATTATTACGCTTCATTCCTCAGTTCTCATCTAGAATTATTTGCTTCTTTATCACAACCCATTAGCTCTCATTACTTAGTCATGCCCCTTGACTCAAAATCCTTTACAAATAGTAAATCTTTCATTTTATGGGGATAATTCAAACAAGCTTTTCTTAACATATTATAGCCCTGATGTTCAAACCTTATTCACCATCAAAAATTCTTGGTTCCTTTGCTCAAGTAAGCTTGCTCATATAATTACAACTTGATATTCATTCAAGGTTTTTCCTTAACAACCACCTCTGTGTTCTTTTGTATAAATTAACCCAACGAATAACACACTTGTCTTTAATATCACTAGAACATCGTTGTAATTCTTACAAACACAACTATATCATTAGCATTTCTCTAAATTCCCACCATTGACTCAATCTCTTCCTTACTTTAAAGTCCATAAAACACCTACTTCCACTTATTATTATTCATGCTCAAATCAACATAGTATACTCACTATATCGCAATTCACCATATGCCTAAGTCTTACTTAGCAAGACTGCATAAATTTGTTTAACTTTCTTTGGAGCACTTCCACGCCAAAATGGATCATACAATTTGTTCACAAAATATAACGTGACCATAATAAAATCAAGAATTTATCCATACTTATTTCAAGCGTGCTTGAACAGTTGACCCATTTTTGCTCATTTTCCCCTTAAGCACACATTTTACACACAACCTCAATCATGCTTAATCATCTACATACATCGCAAAGTTAACTCATAAACCTCACAGTTAAGCAATTCACTCATAACAATAGCATAGTTTCTTCTTCCACCCAAAGTTAACAACTTGCAATTTAATTGAAATAAGAGATGTACAACTTTAAAATCACTTGTTCCTCGTGTGATCAACACCCTGTACTCGCTAGTCTATAATTGATCTTATGAGTACAGGGTGTCAATCCAACGAGGAACAATAGCATTTTTAAGTTTGGCTTTTCTAGGATGTTGAGGAGAACAGAAGGAAAAAACAAATAAATAAAAAGAATAAAAGGAAAGGTAAATTAGAAATCACGATTTGTTCCCCGAAAATAGCACCAAAAACCTTATATGGATTTTATGTTCACTTTTAAAAATCCTTTTTACTTGCAAGTGCAAAAGATCAATTCCAAACTATTGAGTACAGAGTCATGATCCCACAAGGAGTAATAGTAATCTTGAATTTGGCTTTCCAATTAAAAAGAATAATTCAAGGTTGGAGTTCAATTTTATCAATATGAATTAAAGGAACAAAAGAAAAACAAATGAGCCACGAAAATATAGAGAAATCAAATCAAATGAAGATATAGGACTTTGGATTTCACCAATAACACAAATATTGAATTACTAACTCAAATGGGAGTTCAAGTAGTCTCTTGTTCAACCCAGCTACAAGCATTAGTCCATGAATTAAAAAGATAAATTATAATTATCAAATGATATTATTTATCTAGTGGCTATCATGAATCGTTCTCTTTAGACGTAACTCATCTAATTCCTAGCATAAATTATTCAAGTTTAGTAATTATAATTTTAAGCTTAATTGCATAACATCATATTAGCTTGCAAGGTCTAACATATATTTGAGGCAGCAAAGTAAGTTGTTGTACCTAGTCATCGGTGAGCTAGTTAAACTAGTAGATCCTCACCTTTGGGAGCAAAATGGAAATGCTCATCTCATGTGTTTAAGGTAAAGAAACACCCAAAGCAGCTCTCAATGCATGCAAATTGCCATAAGCTTAGCAAACCCTCAATTCACTACCAGTAAGGACATATAGCATAAGTGTCAATCACAAGGGTTTTACAATGGCTATAGCGGGGTTAATGTTAAGGGTAAGGAGGGATAGATTTGGGAAAATGGGCTAAAATGCCAAGCAGGGAGCATATCAACATCCACTACACACCATCATGCCATCATTACCAATAACCCCATGAATGAGTATCAGGAAAGAAGTTGAAAGAATTTATTAAAGACACCTTATGCGAAACATTTTATTCACATGCTCTTTTTGTCTCTCTCTTTTTCTCTTCATTTTTTTCTTTTTCCTTTTTTTGGTTTTTTTCTTCTTCTTTTTCCCCACGTTTTTGGACATTGTGAGAAATGGATGGCAAGGGTTACACAAAGTTTCCACTAGCATTTCTAAAAACTAAGCAACAACCATGACAAACCACCAAGATAAACCAATGAGCATAAACCTCAACCAATATGGATCACAACCTTACTCTACTAACTTGGCTTAGGGTAGGATAACACATTTTAGTGCAATGGTTAAGCAGACGTTGGTGAACTGAATGACAGGAAAAGCTCAAAAGGGCTAGCAAACTGGTCATAATACCATATGGTGGCTTTTTGGCTTATGTGGTTTATAGATCAATCTAATGCCTCAATCATACAAGCATTATCCACATGTTAAACATGATTTTGAGAAGATTTAAGTTAAGTTCTAGAGATGCAAACACAAGAGGGTTGAACACTCATAAAAGGAGGTTTTAGACTCTGTAGAATGAATAGTTATTTAGGGCTCAAAAGTCTCATTGGTGCTTCTACCACATTCTAGAAACTAGCTCAAGTAATTGGCCAACTACCAACGTTCCACAATCCATGTCGCAGCAATTTGCTTGGGAGAATACGTAAACACAAAGCCAAGTAATCAAAGTGTTTCTAAAATCCATTTCACAAGATTTTACCTCAGTGGAGTCACATTTGTCATGAAATACCACAACTATCATTCAAACTCATCACCCCTTGAATATCATCATTGGAGGGGTTTTGATGACCAAAGTTAACTCATTTTCATTTCTTTTCTCTTTTTTCTTTTTTTCTTTTTTTTTTAGAAGTTGTGACTGCTAGGGAAATTTGAAATCAAGGAGGGGTATTTTACATTGGCACCGTACTTGCCATCACTTGCCCTTTTATGGATGATCCTCTTGAGGCGGTTCTAATTGACCTTGATGCAACTGACACTCAAATAGGGGAAAAGGAGTACGTCAAGTTCCTCAATGCCTTTATGCATACATACCAAAGTAGTGCCCTTAAGGAGGTTCTCAATGTCGAGGATCAAGCCTCTAAGGAGAAGGAGAAGAGCTCTCCAAAGGTGAGTTAAAACCTCCACCTTTCCACCTTAGGTATGAATTTGCTGGCACGATTCCACATTCCCTATTATTGTTAATGTTAGAGTTGATGGCGTCCAACTTGAAAAGCTATTCAACATTCTTAGAAAACATGGAAATGTTGTTGGGTATAGTATTGATGATCTCAAGGGCATAAGTCATTCAATCTACATAAACCTTCTTGGCAACCCCCTAAGGAGACTAAATCCTAATATGCAAGAGGTTGTAAAAAAGGAGGTTGTCAAACTACTTGAAGTTAGAATCATTTACCCTATCTCAGATAGTAAATGGGTGAGTCTAGTTCAAGTAATTCCTAAGAAAGAATGTATGACTGTCATTAAGAATGAATGAGATGAACTCATATTTACTAGGACTATCACTAGGTGGCATATGTTCATTGAGTATTGAAAACTCAACAGTCATTCGGAAAGATCACTTTCCCATTCCTTTTATTGATAAGATGTTGGAAAGGTTAGCTAGGCACTCTTACTTTTGCTACTTGGATAGCTACTCTGGATTCCTCCATATTTCTATCTATCCAAGTGACTTAGAGAAGACCAACTTCACTTGCCCTTATGACACATTTGAATATCAAAGGATGCCCTTTGGATTATGTAATGTCCCTTACACCTTCCAGCGGTGCACGACTGAAATCTTTTCTGACTACATTGAGTGCATCATGAAGGCGTTTATGGATGACTTCTCAGTTTATGGAGGTACCTCTTATTTGTGTTTGGCTAAGATACTCTATAGATGCAAAGGAGTCAACCTTATTTTAAACTGGAAAAGGTGATATTTCATGGTGTATGAGGGGATTGTTCTGGGACACGTTATTTACCAAAGGTGTATTGAGGTGGACAATGTGAATATTAAGGTCATTGAGTGATTACCTCCTCCAAATTCAACGGAGGGGATTAGAAGTTTTCTTGTCCATGTGGGGTTTTGTTTTATCAAGGGTTTTCCTATAATCACAAAGCTTTAACTCCAATCCTTACAAAAAATGCCCCGTTTGTGTTTATTGATGCCTGTTGCAAGGGGTTTGGCAGTATTAAGCAGGAACTGATTTCTGTCCCCATCATCCAACCAACTAACTGGAGCTTTCCATTCAAAATCATGTGCAACACTAGTGACCATGCGGTGGGGGTAGTCTTAGGGCAAAGGAAGGATAAGAAGTCTATTATGATTTACTGTGCCAAGAAAACACTAGATGAGGCCCAATAGAGTTACACCTCCACTGAAAAGGAGTTGCTTGTAGTTGTGTATGCAATGGAGAACTTTCAATCCTATATGTTGTGCTTTAAGTCATTGTGCACACAGACCACTCTACTTTCAAGCACCTCCTAGAGAAGAAGGACACAGAGAATTGCCTCATCTAAGGGATCTTACTCTTGCTAGAATTTGATCTGGATATCGTGGATAAGGCAGGGGCCCAGAACGTTGTTGATGATCATCTCTCTATGCTTAGAGCTAGGTTATCCCGTACAATGATGCTGTTCCAGATGGGCATCTACTTGCCATCTCCTCGGGTAAAGTCTCATTGTTTGCAAACATTGCGAACTCTTTGACTTTTAAGATCTTGCCACCTAATCTCGCATCCCATCAGAAAAAGCTTTCATGATGCTAGGTTTCACTTTTGGGAAGAACCTTTTCTCGAAAAACTGTGCAATATTGGAGTATATAGAAAATGCGTTCCTGAGGAGGAAATTTAGAACATGATATCTCATTATCATGACTCTCCCAGTGGGGGACATACTAGTACCTCCAAGACCACTGGTAAGGTACTCTAAGCAAGCTTCTTTTGGCCCTCTTTGCTTAAGGATGTCCCAAACTATGTCCACTCTTGTGATAGATGCTAAAGGATAGGAAATCTGTTAAGGAAGAATAAGATTCCCTTTAATTTTATACCTGAGGTCGAAGTCTTCGACATTTGGGGCGTTGACTTTATTAGACCCTTCCCATCTTCTAGGGGCAACAAATACATACTGGTTTTCATGGATTATGTCTCCAAGTAGGTCGAGGTTGTTACCAGCCCTACTAATCACTCATGGGTAGTGGCAAAGCTCTTTAAGAAAATTATCTTCCCTTGTTTTGGAGTCAATAGGGTGCTCATTAGTGACAACAGGATGCCCATCATTGAGAAAAAGATTGAAACCTTCTTAAAGAAAAATAGAGCACACCATAAGTATAGGCTTAGCTATCACTCTCAAACTAGTGGCCAAGTCGAGATCTCTAACTATGAAATCAAAGCCATTCTAGAGAAAACAGTTTTAAGATCAAGGAAAGGTTGCGTTGGACAAGCTAGATGACACTCTTTGGGCTTGTCGTGCGACGTTCATGACTCCTATTGGCACCATGCCATTCATGTTAGTTTATGGTAAGCCATGCCACCTCCCAGCGGAGCTAGAATACAAGGCCTACTGGGCTATCAAGCATCTTAAGTTTGATATGATGTTTACATGGAAAAAGCAGTTGTTGTAGTTGAATACACCACCAACTCCTAGGATTAGTCCCCTTTTTGCCGGTCTAGGGAGATCTAGATATAGGCGGCCTTACCCTTTCGCACATGACAGCACATAGAGAGACCATTTCCAATACACCTACATAAAAAGAGTTATTGGAGCTGAATGGACTCGAGGAGATCCGTTTGGATGCCTATGAGGGTTCTAAGATCTTTAAAGAGAAGATGAAAGGTTGGCATAACAAGTTGGTTAATAGGAGAAAGTTTTGAGAAAGTGACTTGGTTCTTTTAGTCAACTTCATATTAAAGTTATTTCACAATAAACTTCACTCCAGGTGGTCGGGCCCCTTTAAGGTTTTGAAAGTCAACGTATATGGACTTATTGAGATTAGAACAAAAGCAATGGGTCTTTTAAGGTGAATAACTCAAGGCTAAACATGACATTGCTACTAAAGGAAAGGTCTCCTTTAACCTCCTCAATGCCCCTCCTATTTAAACAACGGTAAAGGGAAACCTAGGGACCTAAAGCAAGCACTTCTTGGGAGGCAACCCAAGATTTATTGCTTTCTTATAAAAAAAAAGAACAAAGGGGGAAGAAAGAATCAGAAAGAGGGGAAGGAAGTCTAGTATTGGTGAATAGTTGAGAAATTTTTTTTGAAGGAAAACAAGTTTGGAAGTGCACGACCATGCTTAAAAAGTGTACAACATGCAATACAAGGGTGCATACTGCAGGGAGGCAACCCAAAGCTGTGCATGGTAGTTCGTGTGCTATTGCGGTAACTTGGAAAAAAAAGGACACACAGTCGACCACGCGCCCCCAAAACTTCAAATTTTCTGGGCTAGCACGCGCTATTCTGCCCTTTCCTCTTCTTCTTGCTCACACACACACACACTATCTCTCTCTCTATGTCTCGCACAAGCCTTTTACTCCTCCTCTCTCACAGCACCGTCTCCGACCTCCTCTGACGCCGACCAGTCACTTTCCCCGCCACTGTGCAGAAGCTCCATTCCTCCTCTCACTCACTCATTTCTTTCTCTCTCTCTTCTTGCTTGGTTGCAGCACACTCCACCATCGACCTGCCTGTCAATGCCTTCATTAAACACTGTTATTGCCCCTCTCCTCTATCCTTCTCCATCGATCGTCTCCACTGTGACCCACTTTCCGCCCACCCACACTCCCTCCACCCCAACCCAAAACCCTAGGTCTTGGTCCACTAATCCACCCAATAACCACAATCTCTCCACCCTAAGGTCACCCATACCAATCCAGATTCTGGCTCCCCCACGTCCAAAATCCACCACCACAATCCCCTTTTGGGTACCTTGGAGGTCAATTGAAAATTTGTGCACTTGATCCATGAGTTCAAGAATTGAGTTATTTGGTTTGAACTAGTTGCATTGCTCGAAACTAGGTTGATTTGGCTTGAAGCTTCATTATCATCGTTCCCAAGAATCACTTGAAGCCCATTATCGCTTCTACTAGATAGGTACTATCCGCCCCAGGTAATCCTTCCCCTCTTCATGTCACTAACAAGAATAGAATTGTGTTTCTCGATAATGAACATGCTAACCGTTATGATCCTATTGTCACTAGGAAGATTTGTGCCCCTAACTACCTTGATGAACAAATGCTTAAAATGTTGCATTTGTTAGGAGATTTACATACATTGCTTGGTAAATTAGATTGGTTGCACTTTGTGACTTTACAAGAGTCAGTTTATAAATGGCTTGTTTGAGGGTTTATGAGCTCTCTTTCAGTGGATTTGAGGAGGACATTTAGGGAAGATATTGGGTACATTAAGTTTCGATTTTTTAATCAAACCTTTGAGCTAAACCTTACCCGCTTCAATAAACTTTTCCAACTCCCCAATCATGGTGTCCTAGCCCTGTTCATGATCACTATCACCAGGGTAGTTTTTTGTTCACAATCAGCTGCTCTAGTAGGAGGTATGAAGCTTGATCTACTAAAGCCATGTAAATTTCTAATCCTATACTCCATGTAAACTTCCAATCCCATACTCCACTGCCTTCAATGCCTTACAGAGAACTGTGTGTTTGCTTATACTGATTGCAAAAATGGGTTGCGTAAGAGGGAATTGTTCATCTTTTGGGTTGTACTACACATTAAGGTTATGAATACTGGGGCTTGTATCACCACTCACCTCAAGGAATAGACCCAATCCTCTAAGATGGTTATAGCTACGAGTGGTGTCTTAACCATCATTGCTTGAGCCTTAGGATTTGATTGCCAAGCTGACAGTTCGCCGATATTGTGCACTCTTAAGTGTATTGATGTTGTTACATGCATCATAAACATCTTTTGAGCAATTGATGGGGGCCAAAGATGGCTTAATGATCATGGTCACCCTCTCTATGCCCTCTAGAACCATGAGAAAACCCTCATCACTAGCCTCACTAACCTCATATACGATAATGATACTGTGCATTGTGAATTTCAGAGAGAAATATCCCCAAACGAGTGAATGATTATGAGGCCATAAGAGGTCATAGATCTAGGCAGGGAGCCACTTCCAATCTTAGGGCCAGACTGTTTTAGCACTGGTATTTTTGATGTGTTTATGTTTGGTGTTGTGGGTCCTTCCATGTTCTGAATCATCCTCGACCACTTAGACTAGTTACATTTTGTGAACAGGGAGATCCTCTATAACCAAAGGAACATGGAGCACTTAGTTAACTCTGCTTATGAGCAGCAATAGTGGCCTTACCCTCCCGCTGATTAGAGGCCTCGTGGGCCTTTCGGTCTCTAGTGATGCTCTGTAAATGTTTTCTCCATCCCTTTGTTTTATTTGCATACACTTTTCATTGGGGACAATGAAAGACTTAAGGATGAGGGGGTGAGCTAGCCTCTAGCTCATGGTTTGTGTTGGCCTTATGTAGGGACTTGACGGGTCATTAGCATCTTATTTGGCCATTGTGTTACTTGTGATGAGAACTATTGGTGGATGACACATGTGTAGCCTTGTACACAGTACATATTCCTTGCATATCTTTCATGGCACTTAAGCCAACATAGTACTTTTCATCAGAATAGTTTAACTTTCATCTCTTACATGAACATGCATCTAAGTAGATCATATAGGTTAGATGCTGCACCTTGCATTGCATATAGTTCTTTTTGTCCTTGCATGGTGGCAAATAAAAGGAGGTGAAATAGAATTAGAACTATTAAACAAATGAGGTAACCTTCCTCCTCATTCTCTATCTCATTCCTTGTTGTATGCTACAAGTATGTAATCTCTAGTGCTTTGTAGTTTTGCTTTTGTTTTTTGTTATAAAACAGGAAAAAAAAAAGAGAAGAAAATAAAATGAGTTGGCTTTGGTTGTGAAAACCCCTTCAATGATGATATTCAAGGGGTGATGATTTAGATTTATAGTTCTGGTATTTCATGACTAATGTGACTCAATTGAGGAAAAATCTTTTGAAACAAATTGTGAAAGCCTTTTGATTGCATGGCTATGTGTTTGCGTATTCACCCTTGAGAATTGCTACAACAAAGATTTGTTGAGCCTTGGTACTTGGCCAATTACTTGAGCAAGTTTCTAGATTGTGGTAGAAACAGTTGTGAGACTTTTGAACCCTTAGTTACTATTTATTCTATAGAGTCTATAACCTCATTTCATGAGGGTTCAACCCTCTTGTGTTTGCACCTTCAGAACTTAGCTTAGCTCTCTTCAAAATCACATTTAACATGTCTATGGTGTTGATATGATTGAGGCATTCGATTGATTCATGAACCACAGAGCCAAAAGGCCACCATATGATATTATGACCAATTTGCTAGCACTTTTGAGCTTTTCCTGTTGTTCAATTCACCAATGTCTACTTAACCCTTGGCCTAAAATTCATTATCCTACCTTAAGCCAAGTTAGTAGAGTAATGTCGTGAGCATTGTTGGTTGAGGCTCATGCTCATTGGAGTATCATAGTGGTTTGTCGTGGTTGTTACTTGATCTTTAGGATTGGTAGTTGAAACTTTACTTAACCTTTGCCATTCATTTCTCATTATGTTAGAAAAAGAAAAAGCCCTTGATCTTTAGCATGTGAATAAAATGTTTGGCATAAGGTGTCCTTAATAAATTATTTTGACCCTTTTCTTCATACTTAGTCATGGAGATATTGTTAATGATCATATGATGGTGTAGAGTGGATGTTGATTTGCTCTTTGCTTGCCTTTTTACGCCCTTTTCCCAAATCTGTCCCTTCTTACCCTTAAGCTTAACTGCTACAACCATTGTAAAATCGTTATGATTGACACTTATGTTGTATATCCTTAGTGGTGGAGAATTGAGAGTTTTGCTAAGATTATAGTGGTTTGCATCCATTGAGAGCGGCTTTGAGTTATCGGTTTACCTTGAACACATGAGAGCAGTGTTAGTTTACTCCCAACGGTGAGGATCTACCGGTCTAATTAGCTCACCAATTGCTAAGGGAGGCATAAGATGACTAGTGATTCAACACCGGGTGCTTATTCTTGTATCATGGCCTAGTGATCCTTTAACTTGTGTTTAGAACATGTGTTTTGAAGAATTCAAAGTTTCACCTCAGTTGAGTATCCTAGTTGTGAGTTATCGTACCTATTAACTTGGTTGCTATCGATTGCCTGAAGAGGTTGGTATTTTGAGGAGAGCCTCTCCCCATTGATCCTTTGACTGCTAATCTTTCTTGGGGACAAGCCAGAGGTAAGAATAAGGGAATTGATAAACCTTTATTTTGACCTCACTTTAGCCCCCATTTGATCCCTTCTTCCCATTATTTTTATGTTAGATCTTGATGAGAAAGGGTCAAATTTATCTCCTTTCAATTGATATTGTGCTTATAAAGTGGTTTTCTTTATTTTCAAGAGGTTTGGCCGAGAAGATGAGAAAATCACTAGTTTTGATATAAATGAAGGCCATGGGGATGAGTTTCAAGAAGGATGAGAGATCCAATGAAGTTCTGAGGGCTAGAAAGCATGACTAAATGGCTGTGAGAGCGCACAATTGGCTGTGTACTATGGCACAAGTGTGCAGAAATCTAGCAGTGAAGACTCGAATTCTCGAAGTAGTGCATGATTGATCGTGTATCGATGTGCATGTGCTATGCAAGATTTTGCGTTACTAATTGATTTTTCACAATTTATTGTCGAACATCTTCCATTTACCAGAGAAGGCTTCTTTAGCGAGATTTTACGATTTATTCTTCAATTTTCTCTTCTTTTGCTATTACTTTTCTAGGCTTTCTTATTCATCCATGTTTATCGAATTAGGTTTTGGAATTGTGATTTTCAATGTGTAAAGCCTAAATCCCAATCTTGGGTTTGGAATAACTCCTATTATATGATTTAAGCTTTTGTAGACTTTGCCTATGTTTATGTCCTGGATTCTTACTTAGCATACCAATGTTTGATGGAAGCGTCAAAAGAGAATACATTCATTGTTTTTAATTAGGATTTAGGAGATCATCGAAATTTGAGTACTTTGTCCAAGTGTGACATCGTAAGAGATTGAGCTCCTTAATGTGAAAATAAGTAGGGTTTGAGTTGGGATCGTTAATCACTTAATCCTGTGGCTTCGTTAATTCTAGTTCATAAAAATATATAACTGGGATTGAGTGGCTAGTCTAACGACCTTTGAAAAAAGGTGTAGATGAGTTTTCATATATAGTCTTTTCACTCCAAGCATTTTCATGGGTAGGTTTGCATAGTTTAGCTATTGATTTGTAAAGCATAGTAATGTGATGAACTGCAACCTGAGGTTTTCAGTATTTATTGTTAAGTTCAACATTCTATCACTAAGCAGTTTTAAACTGATTTAGAAATCTTCAACCTAAGTGACTGTTTGCCTAGATTGAGTATTAGGATCAATTTTGGTGGTTGAAATCAAGTTCACTGTGGGCACAACGGTACTTTCCATTGCTAATTACATTGGCACTAGTTAGGATGGCATTTAGGCCAACATACTAGTTTGCATTAGAATTGTTTTGTTTTCATCTCTTACATGCATTTGCACCTAGGTTAGGTCATATGGGTTAGGTGTTCAATCCTTGCATTGGATATAGAATATGGTTTGTCAATACGATCCTCTAAGGGCAACAAATGTATACTGGTTGCTGTGGACTATTTCTCCAAGTGGGTGGAGGCTGTTACCAGCCCTCCTAATGACTCAAGGGTAATGGCCAAGCTCTTCAACAAGATTATCTTCCCCTATTTTAGAGTCCTTAGTGTGCTCATTATGATGGGTCATGTCAACAGTGAACTGGAATTCAACCATCAAAACTAATCCTGATAGTCAATCTAGGCAAACAATCACTTGGGTTAAAGATTTCTAAATCAGTTTGAAACTACCGAGTGATAGAAAATTGAACTGAACAATAAATAGTCAAAACCCCAAGTTGGGGCTCACCACGTTACTACATTTTATGAATCAATAGCTAAACTATGCAAACTTGCCCATGTAAATGTTTGGAGTGGAAAAATTACAAATTAAAACTCATCTACACCTTCTTTTAAAGATCATTAGACTAGCCAATCAATCCCAGTTATCTATTTTTGTGAAACTAGAAGCAATGAGGCCAAAAGATTAAGTCTTGAAACCAAATTCGATAAACAAGGATGAATATGCAAGCCTAGAAAAGTAATAATAAAAGAAGAGAGAATTGAATAACAAACTTGGATTAAGCACGATAATGATCGTCAATCAATCTTAATTAAACTTGGTACGGAAGAATCTCATAACTCTCACAAATAAACACTAAAATCCTCTAGAGAAGTGTTCTTCGATAAAACTAGAGATGTCCAAAACTAAAGTGTAAAAAATCAATTAGTGACACAATATCTTGCAACAAAGTGCATGGTCGGCCATGCGCTACTTCGGGCATTCAAGTCTTCACTATACGATTTATGTACGGCTGTACCATAGTGCACAACCGATCGTCAATCGTAGTACTTAAGGGTCGGTCCACAGGGAAGACGTGAAGTTATGGTAATTTTAAAACTAAACGATTAAATTTAACTAATTAAACTAAATGGAATTATTCAAGGTAATTTTATAACCTAATTCAACAAAGCATCAAAACAACCTAATGACTAAACCTAACCTAACCTTTATATTGATTAACCAATTAAACCAAATTAAACAACTAAACTTGAAATTAACCATAGTTTAAAACTAAGAAACTAATTACTTTATTATTCCAGAATTAACTAAGGCAAATTATGCCATGGAATTAAACTAAGGGGAGGGGGACGAATTGAACAAAATGATTTTGAGGAACAGGGGAAAGGGGAGCGAAGCAAGACAAGCAGAGCTTGAAACAGAGCAAAGCAAACCGAGACTGAACATGAAGAACAACAAGGAAGAATCGAAAACAGCAAGGGAAAGGGCAAATCGAAGCAATCTGGAAAACGAAAAATGAAGAACAACTAAACAGAAATTTCAGCAAGGGGAAGGGGAATGAAAGCAGAACCGAACCAAAGCAGAATGAAAACTCACAAAGGTTTCGACAACCCAGAATTGCAACCAACGAATACCAAAAGAACCATTCGAACAACCGCAACAGGGGAGAGGGGAAATTGAGCAATAATGAACGCAATAAACCCAGAATTTTGCAAAATCAAACCGAAAGCTTAATTACACTGATTTAAATGCTGAAATTTTACCTAAGAACGAAACCCTAACCTAATTGCGAAATCTATGAAATGCGAAAATCAAATACGAAATTGGAATGAAAAGCGAAATTTAAACTAAACCTAAACGAAATTAAACCTAATTTACTCCTAATTCTGCCTACTCTTCTTGACCTCCCATGATGTCGTCTTCTTCAACCTTTATACCCGACCCCATCTTGATTCTCAGCCGTTGATTCGAATGGCATGCATGGATGGATGATATGGTGAACAGCAAAGGGGTGTACCTGGCTTGTGGAGATGAGACCCAGCGAGGGGTGGTTTGCTGGTGTTCTGGGTTTGGTGTTTCGGTGGGCTGGGGTGGTTTTGGGTTACTATGGGTGAGGGTGGTTTTGGGCGAGGGTGTGCTGGAAGAGAGAGAGAGATGACGAGGTAGAGAGAGAGTGGAGCGAGATGGAGATGGAACGGCATGGAGGATTCGAGAATGGGGGATGGGTTTCGGGGTCTGTGGGACTGTGGGGTTTCTGGACTTAGGGAAAGAAGAGGACGCGAGTGAGGGAGAAGAAGAAAGCAGACGCGAAGGGGTGGGGTTAAATAGGTGAACCGGTCTAACTAAACCGGGCCGGTTCGGGTTTTTTCTGGACCGGTCTGGTTTCTTTTTTTTTTCCTTTTTCCTTGGCCGGTTTTTCATCGATTTTTGGCCCGGTTCTTCAACCTCCAACATTTATTCTATTTTTCTCACTTTTTCTGCCATTTAAACCCTTTTTTCCGAATTTATTCAAAATCTGTAAAATAAAATAAAATCAATTAAAAACCTTAAAAATATTATTAAAACGAGCCTAAAATCGGTGTAAAAATACCTATCACATTTTTAGCTCAAATATGCACTCTCTTAGCCTTCAGTCTCGCATTTCTAGTCCTTAGATCTTCATTAAACCTCTTTTCCTTCTCTAAACTCATCCCCATGGCCTTCCTTTTTATCAAAACTAGCAATTTTCTTATCTTCCTAGTGGAACCTCCTGAAAATAAGTAAAACCACTTTATAAGCACACTGTGGACCAAAAGTAGACAGATTCCCTTCCCCATTAAGATCCAAGATAAAAAATAATAGGAAGAAGGGATCAAATAGGGGCTAAAGTGAGTCCAAAATGGAGGCTTGTTGATGAACCTCTATTTTATCCCATTTTTAGCCCCTATTTGACTCATTTTCTCCCGCGTTTTCGCGTTAAGGAAGAATCAAATTGGTCTCCTTTGGCATACTTTTTACTCATACAGCATCTTCGATATTTTCAGGAACTTTATCTAAGAAACGGAAATATGAACAACATTTAGCAAAAAGGAGTGCCAAGGAGGCGAGTTAAAGCCACGAAAAATCGTCGCACGGAAGGCCCGAGGAATAGAACACTCGCAGCACAACAGGACCACGGAAAACCGACGAAGCAGCCGACCAGCCAAGTGGCACGACTGTGGCACATGGCATGGTCTGGCCATGCCAAGTGGCACGCCAATGCCGCTTGGCCGGTTTTGGGTGCTTTTGCTTGAACTTTGGCACGATCCCACTGTGCGTCGAGGCACGACTGTGCCGAACCCGTTCCACATCGCTACTTAAATTTTCCTTTGGGGTTATTTTGGGGGACATTCAGTTTTTGTTTAGCTTTTCCTCTCCCAGACTGTTCTTTAGATGAATTTTAGGTTTTATTTGAGAGTTCTATTTTGGTACTTTTGATTACACTATTGGATTGAAGCTTATTGTACCTTTAATTTATTCAATTAATTCCAGGTTCTTTTCTCTGAATTCTCCTCTTGTTCTTGATTATCAATTCTCCGCTCCTGTTCTTGATTATTTTGGGGTTTAATATTGGTTATTGAATTGAATGCCATGGTTGTTGTTAGAAACATGATTGTAGGCTAAATCCTCCAACTTAGGTTGGGATTAATGCCGACTATGTACTGTTGAATTATGGATTAGCCCCAGTCCTTACTTTCTCCTTGTTTGTTTGCGATTTCTACTAGGCGCGTCACATGCTTGATGAAATGCTCCAAAGAGAATTCATCTATTTTTGCTAGAGTTTAGGGGAATGTTGAGAGACAAAACCTTAGCTTAGTGTGGCTTACTAGACAATTAGGATTTTAATATGAAAATAATTAAGGTTCTAATTGGGATTTGAGATTGTATATCATGTAATCCTTCAACTTTTAGTCCCATGGGAATAGGTGACTATAGTTGTAGGATTAGTCTTCGACGCTTGAGAGAGGGAGGAGATGAGTTTAACTGACGATCTATCCACTCGTAATGCATGCTTGGGTTTATTTGGCGGGGGTAATAATTGATTCACTGGCATAGTCGTGCTATTAATTCCAACCTAAGTGTCTTCCATTCTGCTGCTTATTTCACCAGTCAGTCGTTAGAATTTCCCTTAGTTTAATTCTCAATCAACAATTGTGATCGCCTAGATTGAGTAATCTAATTAGTTCTAGTAATTAAAACCAAGTTTCCTTGTGGAATACGACCCGTACTTGTCGTGTGCTAGCTACAACTACACCATGCACTTGCGGTATTTTTAACTCAACAAGTTTTTGGCGCCGTTGTCGGGGACCTTGCACCTTTCAATATTATAATCAATTTGAGTACCCTAGACTAGGCTTTTCTTTCTTTCTTTTTGCACCTTCTTGGTTTTCCTTATTCCTGCTTGAAACTATTTACGCCGGGGTAGTGTTTGCTTTGTATGTGGAGAAGGAGTCAAAGGGATCAAGACCTTACCCCATTGGACCCTGATATAGAAGCAGCAGCATGCCGGTGTAGCGGAGAAGCGAGAAGAAGGAAAAAAGCTGAAGCAGGAATGGCAGGGCAAGACCAGAGGGTGTTGCGCGATTACGCCCCGCCACAAGTGTCGGGTATCACATCGTATATTGTGAACCCGATGGTCGAAGCCAATAACTTTGAACTCAGTCCCGTACTCATCACCTTCGTGGAGCGGGACTAGTTCGGCGGTCACCCTTCAGACAACCCCAACGTGCACCTTCGCAAATTCCCAGCGAAGTGTGACACCATCAAACTCAACGGGGTGACCACCAACGCGATTTGACTAAGGCTCTTCCCATTGTCACTGAGGGATAGAGCCAGTGACTGGATGCAGAACGAGGAGCCCAACTCGTTCACAACCTGGGAGGCTCTCTCAAAAGCTTTCCTCAGCAAATACTTCCCACCTGGCAAGACTGCCAAGCTGAGGATGGACATCACATCCTTCACCCAATAGGATGGGTAGTCCCTGTACGAGGCCTGGGAGAGGTGTAAAGACCTCCAGCGGCAATGTCTCGACCACGGAGTTCTTGATTGGTTCATAATCCAAACCTTCTACAATGGGTTGGAGTGGTCAGTGAACATTTTTGTTGATGCCGCAGCGGGGGGTGCTCTTATGGGCAAGTCTATTGAAGCGGTGAAGGCCTTGTTGGATTGTTGGAAGAGATGGCTTCCAACAACTATCACTGGTCAAGTGAGAGGGCCACCCCTAAGAGAGGCGGTGGCAAACATGAGGTGGATGCTGTGACACTCCTGTCCAGTAGGGTTGACGCCCTCACACAACGACTAGACAAAGCGGTTACCCTATCAGTCACTTCTGCGGGGCCATTAATGGGGGCATATGCATATTGTCAGACCTGTGGTGTACAGGGACATGCATCCGTTGAGTCTCACAATGCCCCCTAGCAATGAACACATCAACGCTTTCCACGATTACAAGCCCCCACCATAAAATAACCCCCACCCCTCCGCCTATAGCCAGGGTTGGAAGAGTCACCCAAATCCTCTTTCCAAGAACCCCAAGCCTCAACCCCAGAGTTCTGTCTAGCCACCTGGTTTCCACAACAGAGCTCCCTACACTCCTCTACTCCCTCCACCTTCTCAACCCACATCACATTTGGAGAGTCTCAAGGAGCACTTCATAGCAACTCAGACCAAGGCCAATTAAAGTCTTGGTAAATCGATCAATTTATTGACATCCATACTCAATGCTATGGCTGCGTATCAGAAGACAATGGATGCCCAGATCGCTTAGATCGCTCAGCAGGTGAGCCACTTGTCTCGGCCTTAGGGGCATCTTCCAAGCCAGCCCAAGACTAACCCCCGAGGTCACGTCAATTCCATCTCCACGATGGGATAGGGGTTAGAGGTGAGCTCGGTGATGGTTCTCTAGGAGATAGTTCCAGTTCCTGATTCTACAGGAACATAGGGGAAGAAGAGAAAAGAAAATCTGAGTTCTGCTGAGGCAACTAGTCCTCCACCTCCTGCTCGCACTTACCAGCCCCCGGTACCTTTCCCCCAGAGACTGGCATGGTATAAGCTATCTCAGCTTGAACCTAGATTCGTGTAATTCCTAAATACCCTTCGCCGAATCTATGTCAATAGCCGTTTCCTGGAAGCTCTCGAGGATGCACCTGCCCATTTGAAATTTTTAAGAGAGCTCCTGTCCAAGAAAGGAGAACCTGGGGAAGTTTCAGTGGCCCTTATTAGCAGATCCTGCAGCTCGCTTTTACAGGGGTGATCACCATCGAAATTGCAGGATCCTGGCAGTTTCTCTATCTGGGCGCTAGCGTGAAACTCATGTCGTTCTCTCTTTGCAAGACGCTGCAACTACGGGACCTCACTCCCACCAGCATGACCATTCAGCTAACAGACTGCTCCATCAAGCAACCTGTAGGCATTTTGGAGGATTTCCCGGTTCAGGTGGGCACATTCCTCGTCCCATGTGATTTTATCGTCCTTGACATGGACGAGGATTTCCCGACCCCCCTCATCTTAGGTGACCCATTCCTTGCGACTGCGGGGGTAGTGATTGGCGTATCAACCGGCACCATGACCTTCACTCTGTGTGATGAATAGATTTCTTTCTGCCTCCCTTCACCCACACCACCTCCAAACCTTGTTGCCCATTCCACTCCTACAGCCCCTACTCCCTCCACTCCTCCTCCACCTGTCCTGGGTGTGGAGCCTACTTATTGGGGTGGTGGACCCCATATGAGGACCACAGTCCTCCCCCATCGACCCCCATTGACTACTCCTACATTAAGAGGGTCCCTTTGGGAGACAGACATTTCCTGGGCAGCACTAATTTCTGATTCCAACCTTGGGGAGGTGTTGGATGTACAACCATGTGATGTTGCAACTACCCCACCTCCCCCCGTCTTGTGGTCGTATCTCTCCTGAGGTAAGGGTCGAGCTTAGGACCTAAAACAAGCACTTCTTATGAGGCAATCCAAGGCATTTATAGCTTTCAAAAAAAAAAAACCTCAAAAACTTTGTTTGTCACTCCCGCCATTTTCCCTCCCCCTTTCCCTCTTTGATCCTTGCCTTCCCTCTTCCCTTGCCCTTTTTTTGCGTCGTTTTCATTGCGGAAAATAAAAATCTCAAGCATAGGGGGGGTGAGCTTGTCGCTCTTTGGGTGAAATTGTGGATCCTAGGATTGGGATGTATGACATCACTTGCATTCGCATCATATAAGTAGGACTTCATATAGTTTCACTAGGTTGTTTTTGCATTTTTCGTTTATTAGACCATGTAGTATAGAGCATATAGGTTAGATTTTGCATCTCGAAAAGGAGAAGTGATCAAGTTGGGCTTCCTTAAGATCTTCAGGTACTACTTCTTGCCCTTCTCTTCGTTTCCCCTTATATCCTTTACTGCTTTCTTAGTTAGATTTATTGTTTTTTAATAAATGTATGCAAAAACCCCTCTTATGATGAGAATGAAAGGGGTGATGATTGATTGATCTGGTTGAGTTGTGTGTTGAAGTGTGGCCTGTTATGGTGTGAACTTTTGTGAATTGTGCTCTAACATTGCCATCTATATTTCCCCCTGCCCTATGTTGTATGTGATATTGCCCTTGAGATTCATGTGACTTGGCTTGATTGGGCTCGATAAGTGGGACATACCTTGAAGTAAGTTATTGGATTGTGGTAGACTTACCTGTGAGACTTGGAGCCTGACGACTATTCATTGCATATAGTCTCATACTTTCCTTCATATGTGACTCATCCAGGATTGCATCTCTAGAACTTGGTCTTGTTCTCTTTGAAATCGCATATAGCATGTGCATGTGTTGATATGACTGAGGCAATTTTTGTTCTATTTAGCCACATGAGCCAAAAAGCCACCCATTGATATGTACTACCCTCTTTGCTAGCCCTTTGTGCCTTTCCTCTTGTCTTTGTTGTTGCCCCTTACACACAACACACTTGGCCTATCGATATTCTCCATATCCTTGTCAAGGTCTAGTGGAGCGACACTTCCATGTTGAGATGGGTTTGCTTCGAAGGTTAGCTCACCCTGGGTACGTTATTAGTGGCTTATTTGGGGGGATTCGTGATTCAAGTTTGTGTTCCTCATGCCATTCACATGTCTTTCTCCTTTCAAAGAAAAGAAATAGAAATGAATGAAAAAGGAGGAAGCAGAGGAAAAGAAAAGAAAAATGGAGAAAAAAAGGAAGAAATAGAAAGTTGTGAATAAGGTGCTTGACATGGGAGTGTGACAATGAGATTGCTGAAGTCCTCCTTTAAGGTTTTTGTGGGGCTTGTTGCTCAAATTTTCGATTGTGGTGTGAAGTTGTTGTTCCGACATTAGTTGTGGAAGTGTTTTTTGCTCCCTATTCTTTTGACTATTAGCTTATCTCTTCCCAAATTTGTTCCGCTTCTCACTCTTTACCTTTGACCCCATTACATCCCTTTACAAGTCCTTATGATTTACATATTGCATTTTGCATTAGGCGGTGGAGAATTGAGAACTTTACCAAGCTTATGGTAGTTGCTTGATTGGGTAGAGTATTGAATGCACCCTTGTTACATATTCTAAACACATTTAGGGGAGTGTTCCACTTTGTCCTAAAGGGAGGTTCTACCAGTCCTGCTTACTCATCACTCATCAAGGAAGGTCATGTCTTGTTATGTGCTTCGATAATAGGGCATTTGATGCATTGCATTTGGGTATGGGGATTCATGGAAGGAAGTATGCGTGCTATATTTAAATTGTTTCACACTTTGACTTAGCCATCTCTATTGCATAGTTTAACTTGGATTATTGATTATTTGTCCCGTGCCTTGAAGAGGGTGTATTGAGAGGTTTACCATCCTCCCTTATCTTTCATAGTGTGGTCTTGTTTGGGGACAAGCAAGAGATAAGCATGGGGGCGTGATGAACCTCTATTTTGTTCCATTTTTAGCCCTTATTTAACTAATTTTCTCCCGTGTTTTCACGTTCAATCGCGTTAAGGAAGGGTCAAATCAGTCTCCTTTAGCATACCTTTACTCATACGGCATCTTTCGATATTTTCAGGAACTTTATCGAAGAAAAGGAAAGATAAGCAGCATTTAGCAGAAAGGAGTGCCAAGGAGGCGAGTTAAAGCCACGAAAAAGCGTTGCACGGAAGTCCCGAGGAATCGAACACACACAGCACAACCGGACCACGGAAAACCTACGAAGCAGCCGGTCAACCAAGCGGCACGACCGTGCCAAGTGGCATGCCAGTGCCGCTTGGCTGGTTTCGGGTGCTTTTGTTAGAACTTTGGCACAGTCCCACCGTGCCTCGGGGCACAACCGTGTCGACCCCGTTCCACATCACGACTTAAATTTTCCTTCGGGGTTATTTTGGGGGACATTCAGTTTTCATTCAGTTTTCGTTCAGTTTTTCCTCTCCCAGACTGTTCTTTAGACGAATTTTAGGTTTTGGTTGAGAGTTCTATTTTGGTACTTTTGATTACACTATTGGATTAAAGCTTATTCTATCTTTAATTCATTCAATTAATTCCAGGTTCTTTTCTCTGAATTCTCCTCTCGTTCTTGATTATCAATTCTCCGCTCTTGTTCTTGATTATTTTGGGGTTTGCTATGGTTTTTGAATTGAATGTCATGGTTGTTGTTAGAAACATGATTGTAGGCTAAATCCTCCAACTTAGGTTGGGATTAATGCCGACTATGTACTGTTGAATTATGGATTAGCCCCAGTCCTTACTTTACCCTTGTTTGTTTGCGATTTCTACTATGCACGTCACATGCTCGATGAAATGCTTGAAAGAGCATTCATCTACTTTTGGTAGGGTTTAGGGGAATGTTGAGAGACGAAACCTTTACTTAGTGCGGCTTAGTAGACAATTAGGATTTTAATATGAAAATAATTAAGGTTCTAATTGGGATTTGAGATTGTATATCTTGTAATCCTTCGACTTTTAATCCCATGAGAATAGGTGACTATAGTTGTAGGATTAGTCTTCAACCTTTGAGAGAGGGAGGAGATGAGTTCAACTAACGATCTATCCACTCGTAATGCATGCTTGGGTTTATTTGGCGAGGTTAATAATTGATTCACTAGCATAGTCGTGCTATTAATTCCAACTAAGTGTCTTCCATTCTGCTGCTTATTTCACTAGTTAGTCGTTCGAATTTCCCTTAGTTTAATTCTCATTCAACAATTGTGATCGCCTAGATTGAGTAATCTAATTAGTTATAGTAATTGAAACCAAGTTTCCTGTGGAATACGACCCGTACTTGCCGAGTGCTAGCTACAGTTACACCGTGCACTTGTGGCATTTTTAACTCAACACTTGTCAATTCTCTCGTCCTTGGTCAAAATAATGGCAAGCCAACCAGCGAATCAGGTGCTACCTTCATGGCATTGCCGACTTGGTCTTTTGCTATTAGCGTGTGAACCTCATGTTAAGAGGACACTCACATGTGATTAGGATGGTGACCTGGATGAATCTAGGTCAACCTCAAAATATGTCTTCACCCTTGGTGGAGGAGTCATATCATGGTGAAATAAGGAACAAGACTGCATGGCTCTACCGATGATGGAGGCAGAGTATGTCGCCTATGGCATTGCCACTCAAGAGTCGATGTGGCTTAGGAGTTTCCTTTAGGATTTTAGTCTCACTCTTGGAATTAATGATCCAATTGAGATGATGTGTGCTTTCATACAGTTTGCTAAGGATCCAAGGCTTCATTGGAAGGTCAAGCACATCAAGAAGGGTTATCACTTTGTGCGGGAAACCATAAAGACAAAGGATATTGTCATTATTTATATATCCACTAACAATATGATTGTTGATTTGTTGACTACGCCGATTCGGAGAGAAGCTTTTAAAGCTCATATGTTGCGTCTCGAGCTTTGTAGAGCTTAGTTTTTGGATGTATCTTGTTATGTGATGAACATGTTTCTTTTGTAATAAGCATTTATGCAATAAAGATTGGTGTTTCTTTTTCTGAATGTTCATGATTTATTATTACATATTAGGCATATTGAAATTTCATAAGCTTTTGATTGGCCTAAAACTTTTAGAAATTACATAAAGACCCAGAATTGGGTAAATTGCAAATAAGCTATTTTAAAGGTTTTTTCAAGAAATATACTTGCTTTAAACGATTAAACTTCTTTTAATGACTTTACTGGTACCAGTTATCACAATTTACTACTTATATTATAAAAATATTTTCTATGGTTATTAGGCCCATCATGCTTAGCAAAATAATTAAAGCTTAATTACAAAGTTTTGATCATTACCTGAATTTAGTTGGCATTAGACCCTGGCGATCCTCTAACTTCCGGTTTATAGAGATTGTTAATCTCAACCACACCTTCCTCAGATCAGGCATGGCCCAGGTCCATTTTGTTTCATACCACAGACCATAATCACTAATTAAGTTTTGAAATTTTAAAGGATAGTGGAGCTTTCATCAAGAAACTATAATGTTTAAGACATAAGGTCCAATTGAATAACGTTCTCTACTAGAAAACTTCTTTTATTGAAACCTTGAAAGTGAAAATATTGCAATGGAAAGATTTAAGAAGGACTTAAACTACTTTGATCATCAGAGATGCTTGTTCATAGAGAGATGGAGATTCCCAACTTCTCTTTTGCTCAAGTATGCTCAAATGATTGTGTCCCTTCTCAGCACGCAAACTCTCCTTTTATAGAGGGGATAGGGGTACATAGGATGCCCTAAAGGCTACTGTACACACTGATATTTTGACATTGCTACAGTTGTCTGCAATAGGTGACGTTATTTACTGACCGGATAGTGGACAAACTAATACAATAATGGTGCGATGACTTTTCAGAGCCTTTTACTGTTGCCATGTCTAGTCATCCATATTGAGATTATGCATGCCTTAATCTCCAATAATGTCTTTCAGCCCATCAATATCTAGATAATCATCAAAATCTTCATCGAGTTGAAGTTGCTTTGGATCCCATTTTTAAAAAAACTCATGAAGATATTTCTGCCATTTTTTCAATAAAAAATTTTCGTCTCCAACATCAAAGAGATAATCAAAGGCATCTTCTGAAGTCACACCCTCTACCTTCATATATTTGCCAAACTCATTATGATAAGGCGAAAGTAGTCTTCCCGTAATGCATTAGTGTTCTTCCTTGTTCAATTAATGCCCACGTTTGATAATAAATGTTATAAATACTGGTGTCTCTTGCTAACGTAGGATCACTAACTAACTCTTATCGTTCTAGAAACCATTCTTGTTGTTGGTCATTAGGTTCATCTAAATCAATTATTTGGACAAGATCATGGATTGGCTTGGCTTTTCCATTTTCATATTTAATCAATGCATAATGTACCTCCACATATAGGCATCTATTATATGGAATTTTCATTGGTCCATCAAGAGATGTGAGGACCCAATAGATCCTATGAACATGCATTGTTGGAATTTAGTGAGTCTTGAGAAAAATGGGTACGTGAGATCTAGGATTTACATGAGGTAAACTATCATTCCACATTCTCAGGCTTTCACGACGGGGACATCTAGGGAGATTGAATTTGCTAAAAAACTAATACCACCAACTCTAGATCTATCGCAAAAGTAGATTGTAGTACTCCGTGATTCTCCAATATTATAGGAATAATTATGACAATAGTCAATGCAGGTTGCATACCACTTGAACATGAGAACTTATTTTTTCTTAGATATGATAAGGGCACCTTAAGTAATTAATTTGTAACTCTAAAGACTGAATCTTTGTGCTATTAGATAGGCAAAAGACAAAGCGTTGTCTACTTTTTATATGAAATTTCAAAATATTCATAAGGATTTTACTAGAAGGAGATACTCATTCTAGTAGTAATTAATGGCATTTCATTTTGGATTTCCTACTTTCGGCAGAAGTTCTACTTTGATTATCACAACTGACTCGTTCTCAATTTAACCTATATGCCAGAGAGTTCTTTGATCTCTGTATATGTTCAATAGAGAAGGAAAACTAGTTAAGTCATAATTGTCAATGCAAGAGTGAATGCAAGAGTCGCCCTTGCACTTGCATATTTGATAAATTCTTTTTCACAAAACCAAGTATTTCTTTGCAATCAATTTGAATAAGAATAGGTTTTAGAGCTAAAAGATTAAGAATTTTTCAATATGATTGTAAGGATTTCTTTTTCCACCGTAGGACAGTTGCATTTTGGTTTATTAAAACTTTCACTGCAATATTTGCAGAGTTTTTGTCCTTTTTTTATTTTGAGTACTGCACTCTAATATTCATTGTTGGCATCTGTCTCAAGAATTAAACCATCTCCTTCATTAGGTAAATTAAGAACATGAAGGTTTTTACACATTGTTTTTAAATTTTGAAAAATCTTTGAATCACTAATAGTCCATGACCAACTTGCTTTTTTCTTGAGTTTTTGCTGCAATGGTTTTCTTAATTTGGTTAGATCTTTAACGAAATTTGAAGCATAGGCAAGGCATCCAAGAAACATTTTTAAGTGCTTCCTATGTTCAATCTTTTCAGGAAAATTTTCTATTTTTTTAGAATATACTTTTGTAGGATGATTTGTCCAACTTTTATCTCTAGACCTAAAAACTCAATTTCTTGTTCAGCATAAATACATTTGTTCTTACCAAGAATAATACCATGATCAACGCAGACAGTTAGGATATCATATTTGTGTTGTTCTATAGTTTTTGAAAAGAAAAGGATATCATCAATGCAAATTAGGTAGCAGTGATTAAGATCTTTAAAGATGTTATCCATTCGTCCTTGGAATATTCGAGGTACATTTTTAAGACATAATGGCATTACTATCCACTCATAATGTCCTTGAGGAGCACTAAAAGCAGTTAAATGAATTCTTTCTTCATTCGTTTTAATTTGTAAGTATTCACTTTTGCAATCCATTTTCAAGAGCCAAGAGGCTCCTTGAATTCTATTGAAAAGAACTATTTCGTTAGGAATATAATAACCATCAAAGACGGTATTATCATTAAACTTTTTGTAATTGATTACCATTCTAGCTTTTCATATTTTTTCCTCAGCATGATTTGTTACCATGAAAGGGGGGCTGGTATGAAGACTTCTGCTATTTATGATCAATCCTTAATCCAGAAGCTCTTTTCATGGTTTATCAAGTCCTTGGATATCTTGGTGTGTATACACCATTTGTTTGACTCGAATAATAGAGTTGTGATTTAATAAAATATTTTTTGCAAATGTCTTATCTTAATCCTAAAATTTTAAAGGATTATCAAAGTACAGTTATTTGCATAAATGTTCTTGTTGTTCAGCAATTTGTTCTTTAATAGATAATTGAAGTAGTAGATTGTTAGTGATATGTCATGTTGTGCACGCATTACCTTTTCAGCATGCTGGCTGCGTGTAAACTCAATATTTTGATGAGTGTAAGCCATGCTTAATTTTTCAATAGGAACTAAGTGGCCATTGATTGTAAATATTATTTGGTTTATGGCCTATGTGCATGGAGAATGTAATCTCTAAAAATTATTTGTATATTTAAAATTACAAAAATGGATTTTTTGCTACGATTGATTGTAAACTCAATCTTTAAAAGAGGGCCTCGAGTAATACTAATGAGAGAAATTATAAATGTACAAATTTAAAATTTTCGAATGTAAGTTTTAAGTATTTGGGTTAAAAAAGCAAATTTCAAAAGTTTCGGGGGTCAAGAAAATATGGAGGGTACCTAACAATTTAGTCAGCAAACTTCGAGGTACTAAAATATTCGCTCCAAAAACCTAGACATTGAATTATGAATGTCACATATGTTGGGAAATCTGAAGATTAACTTCCACATATCGTATCAGATAAAGGACTAGGTATGTTACCGGTGATGCTAGGACATATGCGGTATGGTGTTATGTGAAAGTGTTATATAAGTTAGATGGTGAATTAATATAACACTATTGGTTATCTTTGGTTGCGCGCCCAATTCGTGGTATGAAACATGAAGAGTTGTGTTTTGTGGAGACATATGTCACTTGCGGCTTGCATGACCACATGGGAGCTATTTCAGCCATAATTTTATTACTAAACGGCCATGACTCCACCTAAGAGGTGGACACCTATTACGACACTAAACCTATAAATATGGGTTTAGGGACCTAATGTAGAATCAGTGGCATAAACCTAAATAGTAGCCCCAACTCTCCTTTCTCTCCGTTCATGGCAGCCTCGCCATCATTTGGGTTAAGGTTTTCGACTTGACTTGTTTGGTGGCTCTGATAAAACAGAGAGAATTTCCATGAGAATTGATGTATATTTCTTGATCTCTTCTACAGTGAAAATACAGCCCTATAAATACAAGAACTAGGCCGCCTAACCCTAACCCTTGCTTGGAGTCCAAGCCATCTAATAGTAGGCACATAAGGTAAATTAGGTAAGAAAATATTTCACAATATTTATCTCTAATACTCCCCCTCAAGTTGGAGCATATGGATTAATTATGCCCAACTTGCGCAATAGAAACTGAAATTGTTGCTTCCCAAGTGCTTTGGTAAAAATGTCTGCAAGTTGATACTTGGAGGGTAGATAGCTTGCAACCAATTCGCCTGAGACCATGCGTTCCCGAACAAAGTGACAATCAATCTCATTTTGTTTTGTCCTTTCATGAAAAATAGGACTGCGAGCTATATGTAGTGCTGCTTGATTATCGCATTGTAACCGAATGGGGCTAGTGAGAAACACGCCCAAGGATGCAAGAAAGGATTTGATCCAAATAAGTTCACTAGTTACAGTAGCCATAGCTTTGTATTCTGCTTCTACCGATGACCTGGAGACTGTACCTTGCTTCTTGGTCTTCCACGATATAGGAGATCCTCCGAGAGTAGCAAAGTATCCAGTTAGAGATCTGTGAGTGATGGGGCATGCCCCCCTGTCTGAGTCACAGAAGGCATAAGCTGGAGGTCACAATTGTTGCGTAGCAGAATCCCTTGTCCTGGATTTCCCTTTAAGTACCGCAAAACTCGTCGTGCAGCTTCGAAATGCTCCTCTCTTGGTGCGTACATGAATTGGGATAATATATGAACTGCATAACACAACTCTGGACGTGTAATAGTAAGGTAGATCAACCTTCCGACAAGGCGCCTATATTGAGCAGGATTTTCTAAGATCCTTCCAGTTGCTAGGGCAAGTTTATGATTTGTCTCCATAGGAAAATCAACAGGTTTGGCTCCTAGAAGCCCACATGCGTCAATGATCTCTAAGGCATATTTTCGTTGGCATAAAAACAATCCTTGAGAATTTCTAGCAACCTCGATCCCCAGAAAGTATTTCAGTGGCCCAAGATCTTTAATATGAAAACAGTCATTCAGATATGCTTTAAATCGTGCACAAGTATTGGGATCATTACCCATGAGTACCAGATCATCCACATAAACTAGGAGAGCCATGAATTTACCTTTCTAATTGTATGTAAATAAAAAGTAATCAGCATAGGATCTCATAAAGCCATACTCGAGTAGTTTTGATGATAACTTGGAGAACCATTGACGAGGTGCTTGCTTCAGTCCATACAAGGATTTTTGGAGTTTGCATACCTTGTTGGGGTTAGAAACACGAAATCTAGGAGGCATTACCATGTATACTTCTTCATCTAAATCTCCATGAAGAAATGCATTGTGTACGTCCATCTAATGTAGTTCCCATCTTTTAGCTGTTGCAACCGCAAGAAAGCATCTAACAGTAGTAATCTTTGCCACAGGAGCAAATGTTTCATTATAGTCGAATCCTTCGACCTGTTCATCTCCCCTACTTACAAGTCTGGCTTTGTATCGTTCCACACT
>JACYFF010019584.1:92143048-92171356 GCA_017589665.1 Selenicereus undatus
CTTTGCAATTGAGTCAACAAGAATCTTTTGGGTAGTATTGATTTTTTCTTCTTAGATTCTTGTTAATGTGCCAACTAGGAAATCTTTGATTCTACACTCACTTTGTCAAGATTTTAAAGACCCCAACACTATCTTAGAACAGGTCTGCAAACAGGGTGTCCAGACTGTTTGGTGTTGCGCCGGTAAAAACGTTTTCCAAATTTTTCTTTCAAATTTTGAATCAGTATTTTTAGGGGTTTTGTTAAAACTGATTTTCAGCTAGCCGTTAGTCAGCTAAGCTATTTTTAGCTTGGGTATTGACTAACCTAGATTTTCTTTACTTGTTTTTCAATTGAAATAACAAACCTCTATTTTTAGTAAATGGTTAAATGGAGCAGCAATTTGACTGAGAGAGAAAATTGTGGCTGACCTAAAAGTCATGCCCCACTAGCCGTTAGTTGCTGAGAATATGCCTAAAGATTCTCCTCCATTTTCTCCACTAAAATCATTCATTTTATCTATTTATTCAAAACGTGGACAAGGAGTTATGCACCGGTTTTTGAAGAGAAAATTCTCAGAATTAAGTGTGGCGATTTTTTAAGAAAACCGAGCCCAGTGAGCAAAAAGATCAAGCTTTCCAAAATTGGCACAATAGGGAATATTGTATCTCACATTAGCTTACTTAGAAGCAATTCAAGTGAGGGTTTCTTTTCTTCATTCATTTTGAGAGTGATTGAGTGTGTTTGAGTCAAGGGTGACTCAGACGTGGGGTGACAAAGTCTTGGGAAGACAAGTCACGGTGTGTTGCAAGTGTAACAGCAAGGTTACTTTGTAACGATTTTCAGCCCGAATAGTGAAATTGCGTGAAAATCCTACAAGGTAGGTCGTGGTTTTTTACCTCAGATGGGCTAGAGGTTTTCCACGGAAAAATACTGTGTCGATTCTATCTATTTTTAGTGATTACTTGCTGCACAGTGCTTCGTATACAGTTCCAAACACCCTCTCCAAACAGTTCCTGAGCCTATTCGGTGAAAATTCCGAAAATCTGTCACAACCCAATTCACCCCCCCTCTTGTGTTGTGTGCTCTCAAATCTAACAAGTGGTATCAGAGCAGGTTCTCTTCCAAAAGATTAACATCTTAAGAGAGATCCTAATCATGAGCACACCTCAAGGAATACTTGAAGGTCAATCTGTGACCCGACCACCATACTTTAA
Organism: Selenicereus undatus; assembly: GCA_017589665.1. Lineage (NCBI taxonomy): Eukaryota > Viridiplantae > Streptophyta > Magnoliopsida > Caryophyllales > Cactaceae > Selenicereus > Selenicereus undatus. The sequence continues at coordinate 92,144,244 of JACYFF010019584.1, forward strand.
TGGTGAACATTACAGTTGGTGGAAAAATCGCATGGAAAACTACATCCAAGCTTATGACTACGAGCTTTGGATAATCATAAAAAATGGTGCTCTTGTCCCCACAAAGCCTTCAGAAGATGGGAATACTATGATTCCCAAAGAACCCAAAGAATTCAATTCTGCAGATTTTAAGATGATGGAAAAGAATGCCAAGGCTAAAAAGCTCCTATACTTTGGCCTTGGTCCAGATGAATACGTATGTATTTTCGAGTGCAAGACCGCCAAAGACATATGGGACGCTTTACAAATAGCACATGAAGGGACAAACCAAGTAAAGCAGTCCAAAATTGAATTACTGATGAGGACATATGAGTTGTTTGAAATGGGTGACAAGGAAACAGTAATGGAGATGTACACGCGATTTACTCACATCACCAACGAGCTCAAGTCCTTGGGAAAATCCTTCACCTCGGAGGAGTTGGTAAGAAAGATATTGAGATTTTTGCCACAATCCTGGGAAGCCAAAGTCACGGCTATCCAGGAGGCAAAAGACATGAAAAGCATCTCGCTAGATGAACTCATTGGAAACCTCCAAACCTATGAGCTTAGGAAAAATTCCCAACAAAAGGAGGAAGCTAAGAAGGACCGAGGACTGGTCTTAAAAGTGATGGATGAAGATAGCTCAGATTTGGATGATGAGGAGATGGCCTTGATAACTCGCTAGTTCAAGAAGTTCTTCAAAAAATCCAAAGAAATTTCTAAGAAAAGGAACTTCAATAAGGCCAAGAATAATGACCGAGAGCAGTTTACTGGATGCTTTAAGTGTGGCAAACTCGACCACATTGTGAAAAATTGTCCGTTACTAAAGGAAGAACAGGAGCAGGAACAGGCTCGCAAACAGGGCCGAAGACGGTTTAGAAGTAGTTTTGCCAAACGCCTCTCAAAGGCCATGCTTGCTGCCTGGGGAGACACATCTGATGAAGATGAAGGTTCTGAAGGTGAAGAGGCTGCTGTGGCGCTTATGGCAATTGGTGAATCAGACACGGATGAGGAAGCATTGGATAGCCTAGCCGAGCTAAAAAGGAAGGTAAGTGTTCTCACTAAGGCAAAACTCGAGGAGTTGTTTCTTACTTTGATAGATGAATATGACTCCATGAATGCTGAAAATTGCATGTTACAAGATGCTTGTGCTGATTTAAAAAGGGACATAAGGAAACTTGAGCAAGAAAATGAATCCCTTAAAAATCACAAGTCCGTGGTCGATATTGAAAATCTTGTTTTGAATAAGGATTTAGATGATCTAAAGAAGTCCTTAAGCATGAAAGAGGAAGAATTCAGTGCTGCTTACTTCAAACTGGAAACTAAGTCCCTTAAGCTTAAAGAAAGACTGGAAGCGCTTTTAAATGAAAACAAGGATCTCATGGAAAAAGTGAACAAAGCTGATTCTGACCTGGCCAGAAATAGGCGCTGGAACAGGGCCTCACTGGCTCTAAATTGGCTGAACACACACTTTAACCGAACTAAAAAGGGGTTGGGTTTTGTTCCCAAGAAATCTGTATATCCAGTAAACCAAAAATATGTGAGCTTGCCTGAAAATATTATTTGTTATCATTGTGGTAAAATCGGACATTATCAAAGTATGTGTGCCTTAAGGAAGCGTGCCTTAGAAAGAAGCATGATCTATGTGAAACAAATTTGGGTTAGAAAGGATCAACTTGGCATGTCAAAAGGACTGGGGCCCAAATGGATTTGGGTCCCCAAAACTAACCTTTGATTTGTTTTGAAGGCTGAAGTGAGCAGGAGCAAGCTACCGAACACCCCACCAAACAGCTCGGGGACCTGCCCAGAAAACGAGCGATTGTGGTATATTGACAGTGGGTGTTCAAGACATATGACTGGTGAAAGATCAAATTTCCTCTCACTTACAGCCTCTGAAGGAGGGAGTGTGGCTTTTGGAAACGGCAAGTTTGGGACAATTGTCGGTATAGGTAAGATTGGTAAGTCTCTCTCCCATTCCATCGATAGTGTTTATCTTGTAGATGGCCTAAAACATAATTTGTTGAGTGTGTCCCAACTGTGTGATAAAGACAACCTAGTAGTTTTCTCTTCAAAACGTTGCTTGGTTGTTAATATGAACACAGGAGATGTTGTGCTAAGGGGGAAGCGTGATAAAAATGTTTATAAAGTGCATATCTCTTCGCTTTCCCAAAACAATCTAACTTGTTTGAGTGTGTTAAATGATGACATTATGTTGTGGCACAAGAGGCTAGGTCATGCGAGCCTTTCTCTCTTAAATAAATTGGTGAGTAAAGATCTAGTAGTCGGCTTACCTTCCATCAAATATGATGATGGCAAGGTATGTGACGCTTGTGCCATGGGAAAATAAGTTAGAAATTCTTTTAAAACAAAAAACTATGTGAGCACATCTCGACCTCTTGAAATGTTACACGTTGATTTGTGTGGTCCTATGAGGACTAGGAGTAGAGGAGGGAAGAGATATGTGCTTGTCATAGTTGATGACTACTCTCGGTTCACATGGACTTTATTTTTGTCTTCAAAAGATGAAACTTATGAATTGTTCATTAAGTTTCTCAAAAGGATTGAAAAGAGAGTTGGTCATTCACTCATGTGTTTAAGATCTGATCATGGTACCGAGTTTGAAAACTCGAGCTTTGTTGATTATTGTAATGCACATGGCATTGTTCATAACTTTTCAGCCCCAAGAACACCCCAACAGAACGGGGTGGTAGAACGTAAAAATAGAACTCTAGAAGACATGACTAGAACCATGCTTATTGCTAGTGGTCTTCCTAAAAACTTTTGGGCAGAAGCTTTGAACACTGCATGTTACATTATAAATAGGTGCATGATCAGACCCATTCTTAACAAAACTCCCTATGAACTTTTTAAAGGAAAAAAACCCAATATTATGCATTTAAGAGTATTTGGTTGTAAATGTTTTGTGCATAATAATGGGAAGGATGCCTTAGGGAAGTTTGATCCAAGAAGTGATGAGGCAATCTTCATTGGATATTCCTCACATAGTAAGGCATACAAAGTTTTCAATAAGCGAACCCTGTGTGTTGAGGAAAGTGTGCATGTGCTTTTTGATGAAACTAACTCTCTAGTTGAGAATAATGCACAGGAAGATGATTTCGAACTAGGGCTTGCTAAGAAAGATCTGCTGCCCAAACAGGGGCTGGACGGTAAGAATTCTGAGGACGGATCAGGGCCTGGAGCTGTTTCTGGAGAAGACAGGCAGGGTCTGAACCAAACAGGGGGAAGAAATGGCGAGCCCCATCTGGTACAGAACCAGCCTAACTCTCCAGGAATAGGGTCCAGATCTGACTCAGTAACAAATCCCAGGACTGATTCAGCAACAGGCTTTCAAACAGGTGCGGGAACAAGTTCCAGAACAGTTCCGGAACCTGTTTCACCGATTGGTCAAGCAAGGGTAGAAAGTGAGTCCGTGGATCCTCGTACTCCACGACCATGGAAACATCAGAGTTCTCACCCCCTGGACCAAATATTAACTGACCTAAACACTGGAGTGCAAACCAGATCTAAATTGAGAAATTTTTGTGCTTTTTATGCATTTCTTTCTAACATTGAGCCAAAGAATGTTAATGAAGCTCTTGCAGATTCAGATTGGGTCATAGCCATGCAGGAGGAGCTTCATCAATTTGAAAGAAACAAAGTATGGCACCTTGTACCAAGGCCAGAAGAAAGAACAATCATTGGCACCAAGTGGGTGTTCCGAAACAAGCTTGATGAGTCAGGAACAGTCACCAGGAACAAGGCCAGATTGGTGGTGCAAGGTTACAACCAGGAAGAAGGGATTGACTATGAAGAGACATTTGCACCGGTTGCAAGAATTGAAGCCATTCGTATCCTAGTAGCCTTTGCAGCTCACATGGAAATAAAGCTTTACCAAATGGATGTCAAAAGTGCTTTCCTTAATGGATACCTAAAAGAAGAGGTGTATGTTATGCAACCCCCTGGTTTTGAAAATAATGAATTTCCTAACCATGTTTTCAAACTTGACAAAGCACTTTATGGTTTAAAACAAGCTCCAAGAGCTTGGTATGAACGTTTGTCAACCTTTTTGTTAGAAAATGGTTTTAGAAGAGGCAAGGTAGATAATACCATGTTTCTAAAATCCAACGGGGAATATCTATTAATTGTCCAAGTATATGTCGATGACATTATATTTGGAGCAACCCATGATGATTTGTGCAATGAATTTTCTAAAATAAAGAAGAGTGAGTTTGAAATGAGCATGATGGGTGAGCTTAATTTCTTCCTAGGCTTACAAATCAAGCAAACTTCAAATGGCACCATGATCCATCAACAAAAATATGTCCGGGAATTATTAAAATGTTTTGGTATGGATTCGGCCAAGCCAATTGCTACTCCCATCTCACCTTCAACCCGGTTGGTAATGGATGATGGGAGTCCCTCAGTTGAAGAGAGATCTTACAGAGGAATGATTGGGTCACTTCTTTACCTAGCGGCCAGTAGACCTGACATTGTATTCAGTGTTGGGTTGTGTGCACGTTTTCAGTCTAAGCCCAAAGAGACACATTTAAAGGCTGTTAAACGAATTTTTAGATATTTGAAACATACACCTGATCTAACCTTATGGTATCCTAAGGGTTGTAATTTTGACCTTGTTGGTTATGCTGATGCGGATTATGCAGGCTTCTTGGTGGATAGAAAAAGTACATCAGGTATGGCTCATTTTCTTGGACCCTGTTTGGTGTCTTGGGCAACCAAGAAACAACACTCAGTGGCCATGTCCACAGCAGAAGCTGAGTACATAGCAGCCGTTTCATGTTGTGCCCGGCTACTGTGGATAAGGCAGCAATTAAAAGATTTTTGTGTTGACACGGGGTGTATTCCCATATTTTGTGATAATACAAGTGCTATAAATATTTCCAAAAACCCATGTCAACATAAAAGAACTAAACATATTGACATAAGACATCATTTTTTAAGAGACAATGTTGAAAAGGGATTAATTACAATGAACTTTTGTACCACTGAACAGCAAATTGCAAATATTTTTACAAAAGCCTTGAATAGAGAGCATTTTGAAAAGAATCGACTTGAGTTAGGGTTGATTAAACCATTCTAGGTTTGTGATACTAACCCTAATTGTGTTTTTAGTTAAAAGTTGTGTTTCAGGTCAATTCAGTCAAATTCTGGTTATTGTCAATTCTAGTGTTGTAACTGGAACATGAGTCAAAAGCTGCTTGTTGACACTCATTGAAGTCAAATGATACTGCCCTTATTTTCCAAAGACACCAAACAATTCACTTCAAGAACCGGCACCATGAACAGGTACGACCCTTGTTTGTCAAAACAAATGCATCCAGCAGTTATTTATGTTGAGCAACATTCCTATGCATGGACACGTTTTTCTGGAAATGGGCAGCCGGTTATAACTTCCCTTGAGTCTCGGTTAGTGTGATTCTCCCTCTCTCCTCTTTACTTCTTGCGTTAATTCTTGCATCAAACCCTTTTCACCCAAGAACCATCAAACTCTCTTTCTCTCTCCTCTCAACCGAAAACCAAGAGGCTCTCAAACCGCCATGGCCAACTTCGCTAGCTTGCCTCTCTCACTTGTCGACAGTCGCCTGCCGGAGACCTTGCTATTGACGCACCGCCGCCTGGCGTCTACGCCGGCGACACCATCTCCTCTCCCCTCGATGGCCGATGAGCTCCTCCACTATTTGGGTATGAAATTCGAACCCTCACCTCCCTTGCCCTTAAAAGTTACGGGTTTCAACTTCCTCAAATCTATTAATTTGAGTAGTGTGGGGCTTGCATTAGAGGAAATTCCATTCAATTTTGGATGGAAATTGGTAAAATTTCGACCTTCTGGGGTCGAACCAAGGGTCGAATCAAGGTGGGGTGTTGAATCTGGGTGCGAAGACAAGGTCTATGGGGTCGATATTGATATTGATGATTTTGACCTGACCGACCCCCGAACAGGGCTTGAACCTGATTTTGAACCCGAAACCGAACATCCTAGTTTTGAGGGTTGTGAGCCGGCTTCCCCTCTCACTAAGACCACACCTCCCATTCCTCAACACTGTCGCAAGAGACGCCTAAAAACCCCTGCAGGCCGAACAGATCTACCCTCTTCTGGTAATGTTCAATTCTTCGATTCTGACAAAACAGTCTTTCCCCCTGTGCCAGAAAAACGATTGCCAGAATCAAAAACCCACAAAAATCCCACCAAGCCGACCACCACAAAACGCCCAAGAAAGTCCTCCCGAACAGCCTTCCAAACAAAGCCTCGATCCTCCCAACAGTCTTCCACCCCGATTGAAGTGACTGACACTTCATCTGAATCACCTGCCTCTAGTGAAGACTGGGACATGACTGAGGCTTCCAGTGTCCTTAAAGGCACTGCTATTCCATCCCCATACCACACTCCTGCCACCAAACCATCCCTCAAAAGGAAGGGTGCCCCCAAACAGGGATCCACACCGGGCCCTGCTAGGGATGACACCACTGAACCACACTCAAAGAAGGCCAAACGATCACCTGCTCCTGCCTCAAAACTGAACAAATTTTTGCAACGAAGTGTGGTGAAAGGGAAGATAGTGAAGGCTGAATACTTCCAAGAACAGGGCCTGGACATGTTCTTGGAAAAACTACGTGCCCAGGGCTGGCTCGAATTGTTTGGGAATGCAAAAGTGGGATGTTCTGCTCCTGATTTAGCAGAATTTTACGCAAATTGCTCTGTCACCCAGGGTATGGTGACTTCGGCGGTTGGAGGGACATAGATTAGCTTTGATGCTATTAGACTTGGGGAAATTCTGGGATCCCAACTGTTGGGTGCACTGATTATGTCCGAGAGGACAAATCAGTGTTGGATCAGGCTCAGCTGCTTGATATGGCTCGGAGGTTGGGCCAATAGCCTGATTTGACAAGGCCCAAATCATTGCGAAAGGGTGATATGACCCCCATTCATCAACTCCTCTTTTGGTTCGTCATAAAAAACATTATTCCCCGTGGCCAAGGAAGAAACTTGGCCGATGCCATGGATCAGCACCTCGTGGATCTATTGGCTAGGGGCGAGCCGATTAATCTCCCTGCCATCATGATAAGGCACATTCATCGCATTGCCACCTCCACCCGAGATCACGACTTGGGTTACGGGTTTTTCCTCACCCAGGTGCTGGAAGAGTTTAGGGTGCCACTGCAGAGAAGGATTGGGGCCCAGATGGTTGACCTGATTGGGAGTACTACTCTGTTGGGCTGTGGCTTCAAGTCTGGACCAGGTGGGACAGTCGTTCCTGAACAAGGGTCCCAATCACCCTTTACTCCTGTCCCTGGGACTTCCTCCAGCGCACCTCCAGTAGACCTTCTTCAGGAGTTGACCAGATAGAAGGCTGAGATCACACAGCTCAAGACTGCTCTAGATGAGGAGAAGGCCTTGCATGCGAAGCGCCATGGGCAAATCCTATCTCTCTTCTCCACTTTGACAGCCAAACTATCCAATCTCCCTCCCTAAACACCCTATCCCCCTATTCTGGCACATGTTCCTTATTTTGCTTTGATACTTTGCATCCTTCTATTTTATCTTCATCTTTTTCTACACATCGCTATTGCTGGTTTGTCATTTGTTTTTACTAACCTGGGTTGATTCCGATTCTTAGTTTGGCTTGCTATATTGCTTGGCTATGCTTGTTTTCTGTTTGGTTGTTGTTTGTGCGTGACTTGGATGGCCAGTCTCCTTGTGTACTGTATACTTGAGTGTATCGCAGGTGGTGATGGTAACCTACCTTGACTGGTTGTTTGTACCCTACTTTTGCTGATGCCAAAAGGGGGAAGTTATAAATGACCATAGGCGTGGGAAGTAATCTAGACTCAAATCGTCTTTCTTTTTTCTCTTTCTTGGTTTTATTGTCTCTCTCTTGGTCAATATGGTTGGTCAATATGGTCATTTAATTTGTCATCATCAAAAAGGGGGAATTTGTTGAACCCTTCCTTATAATATGTAAGGAGTTTTGATGATAACAAACATAAATGACAGCGTAATGCACATACTTGAGTGTTGCACAAAACAGGTCTCCAAACAGGTTGGTGATCAGGTCCCCAGAGCAGCAAATGAAATGAAAAGTCAAAGCACAAGAAAAGGTGTCCAAACAGGGTGATGCAAGTGATTGGAGCAGCGGAACATCTTTGCAATTGAGTCAACAAGAATCTTTTGGGTAGTATTGATTTTTTCTTCTTAGATTCTTGTTAATGTGCCAACTAGGAAATCTTTGATTCTACACTCACTTTGTCAAGGTTTTAAAGACCCCAACACTATCTTAGAACAGGTCTGCAAACAGGGTGTCCAGACTGTTTGGTGTTGCACCGGTAAAAACGTTTTCCAAATTTTTCTTTCAAATTTTGAATCAGTATTTTCAGGGGTTTTGTTAAAACTGATTTTCAGCTAGCCGTTAGTCAGCTAAGCTATTTTTAGCTTGGGTATTGACTAACCTAGATTTTCTTTACTTGTTTTTCAATTGAAATAACGAACCTCTATTTTTAGTAAATGGTTAAATGGAACAGCAATTTGACTGAGAGAGAAAATTGTGGCTGACCTAAAAGTCATGCCCCACTAGCCGTTAGTTGCTGAGAATATGCCTAAAGATTCTCCTCCATTTTCTCCACTAAAATCATTCATTTTATCTATTTATTCAAAACGTGGACAAGGAGTTGTGCACCGGTTTTTGAAGAGAAAATTCTCAGAATTAAGTGTGGCGATTTTTTAAGAAAACCGAGCCCAGTGAGCAAAAAGATCAAGCTTTCCAAAATTGGCACAATAGGGAATATTGTATCTCACATTAGCTTACTTAGAAGCAATTCAAGTGAGGGTTTCTTTTCTTCATTCATTTTGAGAGTGATTGAGTGTGTTTGAGTCAAGGGTGACTCAGACGTGGGGTGACAAAGTCTTGGGAAGACAAGTCACGGTGTGTTGCAAGTGTAACAGCAAGGTTACTTTGTAACGATTTTCAGCCCGAATAGTGAAATTGCGTGAAAATCCTACAAGGTAGGTCGTGGTTTTTTACCTCAGATGGGCTAGAGGTTTTCCACGGAAAAATACTGTGTCGATTCTATCTATTTTTAGTGATTACTTGCTGCACAGTGTTTCGTATACAGTTCCAAACACCCTCTCCAAACAGTTCCTGAGCCTGTTCGGTGAAAATTCCGAAAATCTGTCACAACCCAATTCACCCCCCCTCTTGTGTTGTGTGCTCTCAAATCTAACAATTTATTTAGTCATTGTAAAGAGAAAGAATGTCACACATGAACATATAAGAAATACCGACACCCTTTCAATCTTAAGTATCCATACTTAACACTTGTTTCATAAGACACTCTGAAAAGTCATTTCGTACCACATAGCTTGTCAAATTCTTAAAAAGAAAAAGAATAATATCATTTAATTAAATGAGATCTTTATCTAATAATTATCTTTAAGGCCCTAAGTATGTTAGGTTTTTAAGTTTGATACCCCCTCATTATTTGTTAGCGGTGTTTACATCGATTCATTTAAGTCTCCTTTCTACATTGTTACACAACCAATACATGACAAACGATTTCCAAATACGCCAATCTGTCTATCATAAATCATGTAGATTGCCAGACTGTTAATTATTTAGTCTCTGTAAATGCAATTTTCTTGATATAAAGTCCATACAGCGCAAAGTCTTCGCATAGTTTTTTAATCCTTTGTAATGACATGCTTTTTGTTGATTGCCTTAGATATAATTTTTTTTCACAAGTCTTCTCACATACATTATTTTATGACTTGCAATACTATTCTCTCTCCCATGAAAACCACTAATGGTTGCCTTTTGAAAAAGGTGGTCCTAAATATCCGTTCTTTTTAGGGTAAAGTGTTAATTGATTACTTTAGGAGTTTCTTCGACCAAATGAGGTCTTTGTACATAGAAATTTTTTTTGTCTTCATTATGCATATATGGGGTTATTCTTATTTCTCAATATTCACATCATCACATGCACCTTTATGTGTCTAAGCATTTTAGAGCAGATATAGCACGCTGGGCTCATGAGCCGTGGAGGAGGGCTAGTGCGCTCGCGAGCCGCAGCATTAGGTTTGATGCTTGCAGCTCGGCAAGCAGCTCGTAGCCGTAATGGCATGTTCATTTTTTTTGGTCGTTTTGCAGGTCAAAACAACATCGTTTGACATAGTTGACCTACTTTTTTTTACCGCTACATTGAATTTAAAAAAAAAAAAGAAAAATTTGTGTTGGGCTAGCAAAGAGATGTTGGGAGCTTCGGGCTGAATTCTAGCAATTGTGAAACGGTTATTTGGAGGTTGTCATGTTTTTTTTGTTTAATTTATTTATATTCTCTATAAATGGCATTCATTTTTCACAAATTTAACATACGAAAAATCTCAATTTCCCTCCCTCTAACAAAATTGTGAGCAAGCTGGTTGTAACATTTATGAGTTGTTTCATCCAAAAAGTGAAGAAATCTAGTAAGTCTTTATAATTTATATTCAATTAAATACTTACTTTTTGTTGTTTTAAATTTGTATTTACATTTCTCTTGTTTTGTTATTTTTTGTAGAAACATAGGAGGTTCTCTTAATCAAGTAAGGATTGAAGAAAATTCTGAGTATGAAATTTTTTTAAATTAATAAGAAATTTTGTTATGTGTTGGTTTGTATGTTAGCAACTAAAATAATTAATAAATTTAAATATGTTTGGTCATGTTAGTAAAGTATGATTATGTGTTCGCAGGTTAGTTTACTATCATTTATTAAATTTTTAAATGCTGACATGTTATTGAAATTAATATGATTTGGTTATTTAAGTGCTGGCATGTTAGTTAAAATAATTTCTTTTATCAAGTTTTGGTATGATAATTAAATTGTTTAAAATACTTTGTAACTTGAAGAAGACAAAAACCATAAAAGTTGGTCAAACTACAATGAATTTTACAAATATGATTTGGCATGTTAGTAAATGTGACACGAATGTATAAATTGATTTTATAGTAAACATAATGAGGATACGCTACTAAATAAGACATTATTATATGACTTGATTTATGTTTATATGACTTTACATAACACTAATATGACTAATATTAATATTTTAAGTTTTGGCATGTTAGTTGAAATAATTTATTAGTATAACATTATTTGAAATACCTTATAAAGTTGGAAAACAAAAGTGAAATTTATAAACATATAACAATATTAGACATGAATTTATAAATTAGAATTTTGGTATCTAAAATTAATATGATTTGATTCATGAAATATAATTTTGAATATGATGATATATTTATATGTTAATATGATTATCTGTTACTATGATTTCATGTTTATATGATAACATGATTATGTTTTGCTATGATTGTATGTTTATTTGTTAATATGATTATATCTCTAGGAGGCTCACAGGTTGGAAGTGGAACGTACTAATCAAAATGGGTTGAACGAGGCTATAATTTTGAAGAAGGCCCACTAGTTGTACAAAGAACGCACGGGGAAAAAGTTTGACTTAGAACATTGGTAGGAGATGCTCAGGGAGCAACCACATGGAAGATGACCTTTGATCCATCTATCTCGATGTTAGCATCATCAAAAAGGACTAATTCCAAAAGCGAAGAGCTAGGAGATGAAGGTGTAGGTGAGAGTGATCGGCTCGAGGGGAGGAAAGCCAAGAAGAGAACGGACAACGAAAAGTCTAAAAACACCACTGTTGACTTAGTCACTAGCCATTTCAAGGAGTTTAATACCACCAACAGTAATATGAGCCATGTGTTCAAAGATTTGGTCACCGTAGTTATCGAAAAGGCAACAACAGCAAAGGAGGCCATTCGCTTAGGGGATAAAGAATGGGCTCATAAGTTGATGTTGCAGGAATACAAGTCGAGGTCCCATGAGGATGAGATTATGATGTTGGACTGCTCAAGGGTGATTCCGAAAGATGTCGCATATTACAAGTCAAGGAAAGTAGAAATCAAAAGTAGGAGATTGGGGCATTGATCATCAACTTAATAATATGTTTCCCCTCCGCCTTATTAGATAGATTCCAAGAACTACGTAACTCATCATAGGTTGTAAGATGTTATTATATAACTTTTATTTATATGTGTTGTCTTAAACATTAAATGTTGTAACCATATTTTGTTATGAATTCGATAATTATTCTGCCTCTTGTTTAATCAGATGATTAGTCTTCCATACATTAACATTTAATCATTATTATGTTACACAGGTCGTTTGCAATGGATAATTTCAATGTTGGGAAGCTGCCACTTAAGGAAGAATTCTCCTCCTCATCCTCCCCATCTTCATTAGACGGCTTGAGTTTCATAATCGACAATTCATATAATGGTATCATTTTGTTTGTTGTGCAAAATCTACTCCATTGTCAATAGACAAGCGCCAAAACATATGATGTTCCTTCTATAACTTATGTAAGCAGCAAAAGAGTTGACGCCTTCGACATCCAAGCCTCAGGTAAAGAAAAGATGTCCTAAGAGAGACATAGTACGTAGTTGCCCACGATCACCCTAACAAAGACTACTTCGCATAAGATTCGATCTACAACAAACATCATTTTCATCGTATATTTAGAATATGAAGACACTTATTTCTTCGCGTTGTGGAGGTGCTTGTTAATCATTCTGAGTAATTATAGCTAAGGTAGGATGCGATTGGAGAGCATAGGTTGACTGGATTAACCAAGTGTACTACAACCATGTGAATGCTTGCATATGACATAACAGTTGATTGCGTGGATGACTACTTAAAGATTGGTGCAAGCACTGCACTATAATGCATGAAGAAGTTCGCCTTAGGCATCATTGAGGTATTTGGGAAATAGTATGTTATAAAACCAAATGAGGTCAATGTTGATCTCCTATTCAATTGAAGTTGCTAAAGCCCGCGATTTTCCTAGTATGTTGAGAAGCATTCATTACATGCACAAGGAGTGGATGAATTATCCAATGGCTTAGAAGACATCATTTCAAAAGAAACTTTATAGGTGTCAACTATCATCCATGAAGCCGTTGCATCATGGGACCTTTCGATATGACATTCATCCTTCGATTTTCCTAGAAGTCTCAATGACATAAACGCCCTTGACAACTCACCAATTTTGCAAGAGTTATATGAAGTCTAGGGTCCTAAATGTGAGTATGTCGTCAATGACTCTGACTGCAAGATAGGATTTGTTTTCAAACAAAACTTATCTGAAATGTGCAACATTTATTAAAACTATCCCATTTCCGCTAGGGTCGAAGGCAAAACTCTTCCCTAAACGTCAAGACTCGGTTAGGAAGGACGTTGAGCGGGCATTCGGTATGTTACAAGATCGATTTTTCAATGTACATGGGCCTGCTCATTTAATGTAGGAAAAAGACATTGGTGTTATAATGAGAGCATGTGTGATACTCTATAACAAGTTTGTCAAGGATGAGCAGGATTACTACGAGCTTACATTCGACTACAATGTTGTGGAAGGTACTGTCTTGAAGCTGATTATTAACCATAAGCACCATTCATGCTATTTAGATGTACTTCCAAAGATCAAAAGACGTTCGCGACCTTGACACACATGCACATCTCCAAACGGACTTGATTGAGGAAATTAAATATGGAAGCAGAATTTAGGGCAATGACAAACATGATAGTTGAATGATCCTCATATAGTAATATTTTTAAAAATTTGAACTATTTTATTGTTTTTATTTTTTTTGTCGTTGAATATTGTAATCAATGTATCTTTTTTAACCGAACTCGAGTATTTTTTTTTTATTTTTTCATATCTAGCATGTATATTGTTTTTTTAATCGAATGTTAATAAATGTATCTTTTTTGTTAATTTTTTTTATCGAACTCTTGTAATTTTTCTTCAAGCATGTGTGAATTTTTTTTTAAATCAACCTCTTGTATTGTTTTTTTTAAAAAAAAAAGATCCTTTAACTAGTTGTATTACCAAATTATTTTATGCAAATTATTTTCATAAAAATAATAAAGCCATATAATAAAACACCACATAAAAACTAAACTAATTAAGTATTATTAGTTGTGAGGTTCATAGGTATTATTTTAGTTGTTGAGTCAAAGTGGTGAGTCTTACTTTGAAAAGAATGGAACTTTTGAGCCAAAAAAATGGCTCAAAAGCTAATGTAGAGGGAGTATGCCCCTACTAATGAATTAAAAAAGGCTCACCATTGCACGTGCTCACAAGCTTTAACGAATGCCTGACATGCACGATGCATGCATATTTGTTCATTCTCATTCTTCTTGAGAAGGGAGCCAGATTTGATGCATGCAAGAAACCACACTTCCATGATTGCAGTTGTGGAAGATTGAGGTGTGACTAGACACTTTTGTTTCAATTATCATATGCGGTATTGTCTTTTGGTTGTTTTTTTAATGAGTTACAAATAATAATAGTATAATAAATTATAAGATAAAGAGAAGAAGATTAAGCTTCAGAACTAGTATATTTAAAATTTTAATTTTAATCATTATGTTAAAATCTCATTGCCAAATTTTCGTTTTCTTTTCTTTCCTTATGGTTATAATCCCTACCTTAGATACAATATTGGGTTGGGCTATAATAGCATGACTAAATTAAATAGTCAATTAAAATTAATGTTTGAAAATTAACTGAGACCTAGTGGGTTAGAATATGATCGAACTAAAAGTACCACATATCATTCTTACCGGTGCTCTGTTTTAATCTTTTAAGTAATCATTAACTAATGCATTATATGACATCTATAAGGCTTATTATGATTAAAAGTTAAAATATTATTGGCTAATCCTTGTATTATAAGTAGCAAAATGATAGGGGTTAAAAAGCGTTCCCTCCTTCAATTCTAAAATATCATACACTGAGATATGTGGATCGTTCATCTTTTCCAAAATGTGATCCTAACTTTTAATGTCATTCATTGTTTTGCAAATCAGATCTCAGTTAGATTGCAAGATGATGTGGAGGGTGCGGACCCCCACTTGTGATCCAAAAACATTGATCACCATTGCATATGCGCTAACAAAGAATATAGAATCATAAACTGTCACTCACTTCTTTGTAACTACCTAATATTTCCCAGTGTAACCTCCAAGGCTCAATTCATGATATAACCTCTGATTTCAACTCTATCAATATAATCGCTTGCACCATTATTTCTGTGTAATTATTCTATAACGATTGAAGAAACTTTCTCAAAAATATGATTTTTTTTAAAATTTTAGAAGTGGTAGAAGATGAGTTAAGAGTGAGGAAGATGTAGTCATTTATTTGACCAACAAATCAAGCAGAACAATCAAAATTGTGATTCTAAAATGCTTTCTCCCTCTTTATTTAGATTTGAACACCATTAGTCTCATTTCCTTTTGCGTTTTTTGTTTTTAGTAGAAGGGTTTAATAATTTCAATTGTTTTTTATAATGTAGTAATGTGTTTATCTTCTTATGATTTTAATTGGGTTTGTATTTAGGAGGTTTACTTCCTCCCTCTGAATAACTTCATTTGGTGCTTGTTATGCTCACTTGCATGGTCAGCACCTAATAGTGATTGAAGATTGTAGATAAATGATGGGAGAAAGTCATTTTGATTAAGGTAAAAGTTTATGTACTTATTTTAACGTTTGTATATTGAAGATTGTATATTTACACTTAAATCCTTTGCCAATTTTTCACTCTTGGTAGTAGGAAAGATAAGATTTGATCAGGACTGAGAGCAATTGAAGTTTGTAGATAGAGTGATTGGAGGAACTCAATTTGGTTAAGGCATAATTCAATTATTTATTTTAATTATATATTTGTTCTTGTAGTAAATTCCATGCAATTTATATCTTAAGAAATTTTAAAATTTATTATTTTAGTTACAGTTAATTGTTGTCAATTCTATGCTTGGTAGGAAGAAAGGTGAGCCCTAAAGTTATTCGATAAAAAATGGTCATATGTTCTATCTATAATACGTCATTTTCTTCATGTGAAAAGACAATAAGCAACAAAGACCATGAAGTTTTTTTCCCTTTTTGGGAGGGAGAGGATTATAATTAGCATATGAGAATTATAAAAAAAAAAAAAAGCTGATTGGTTCAAAGATTTTATGGCCTCAAATTAAGCAATGTTAGCTTACTATTTTGGAGAAATTACATTGACACCAACAAAATTTATCCTAAAGGTAGATCAATTAATTTTGGTTTTTATCCACAATCTCCTTTAGTAGCATGGTGAGATTTTTCATTATAAGTCAATTTGGTCTACTTTTTGTCGATATACTTATAATGATTAATATTTTGGATATGTAATATAAAATAATCCTGAAAATATGTTCTAGAAATATTTTGCCAATAGCCCATTAATGCATAAATATTTTGAAGGATTCGAGTCAAAATTGAATATTTGAAGTTTCATAATCAATATTGACTATCCAATAAAAAGAGCAAGCCCATGTACCAAGATGCTATTGGGGCAGCATGCTTTATTATGTTAATAAAGCATGTAGAGCTATACTAATAAAAGATGTGCAATGACTTTAGGGTATCCTTTTTATAAACTGTGGTAAGCTTTCCCATTGGAGGGACCATATCTTCTGGGGACACCTTTATGGAGAAGTTATAGAACGGAGGAATGAGTAAGAGGAGGAACATCCCTTGCATGCCTCTGGTGTTATCAAGGTGAAGAAAATAACACTGAACCACCCCTAAGGTGGTTAAATAACTTTAGGGATTGAAGCTCCACAATGTAGTCATATTATTTTGGTGTTGTCAAGGGTTTATACAGTTTATACGGTGGCTATAATTCAATATTTGTGAGACATTGATAAGAGGGAGAAAGAATAGATGTCTGAGAGAAATCTAGTCCCCTCCCTCCCTCAGTTCTAGCTCTATGAACCCCTCATCCATCTCTACAATGCACCCCACACAAATCACTGATTCTGAGCCCCTATGCAGTAAGATATATATTTTAGCTATTTTGCTATGCTTGAGTACTTTGTTTCTTATTTAAGCATCCACACTTCATCTCTTTTATTTTAGGGAACCTACTAATCAATGAGTCACTTATGCTTGTGATGTAGGAAATTATGTGATACAGTGTGGTGGTTTTCTTGCCCAAAGTAGAATCAACATGATATTAATCATGGTGATCACCTTATATTCATCCCTTTTTCTGAACAAATAGGGGGCAGAAAAACATTCTGTAGTGACAGATGTAGCATTTAAGTAAAAATCACCGACAACTTTAATTTTCACCTCTGATTTTCACATATGCTCCCAATAATTTATGAAAATTATCATTTGCTCTAGATCTCATTATATTAAAAAGTACATAATCTTTGGATATATTTCAAATAGAAAAAAAATAACTTTAGTTATTTGATAAATTTACTCAGAGTTATGTTCAATGAGTGTTTTGAATGTTAGCTCAAATTATTACTTGAATAGAAAACTATTTTTTTCTTTGCATTGCACTTGTATAACATGAACCTTATTTTAAGTTGACATTCAATTTTATTAATTTTACCAGTAAAAGACCCGTGCAAGAGTATGGACAAAAACTAGTAGAATTGTAAAATAAAATATGCGTGAACCTTGGCTGCTATTCGGCATTATATTGAAGTGAAAGAGACTTTTTATGTGGCATTCTTCACCTCATGATCATACATGCATTGTGCAAGTAGATGCCCTTTGTTGTAATGAAAACCAACATACTTAAAAGTTGTACATTTTGCAAGGACTACTTTCTACTATAAATAATGTATCTCATGAATCTCATGAGGTCTGGTCCTGATATTGCCAGATTATTGTATATGTAATTAAATCATGGGTTAAAAAAAGTATGATTGGACAAGATAAGTTGCTTTAGATAATTTGGCATTAAATTTATTTTGTTTATGTATGTTGACCAAAGGATAACGGTTACATTATGATACCATAATCTCCCATTAATACATTGGTTACAAGGTGATTAATTAAGTATTAATCAGCTAAATTAATTCCCTAATTCTGTACAAGCTATATGCTACTATATAAGGGGGGATAAACACATAGGGAATGTGAGATAGTTGAGAAGCTAACATTCCTAGATCAATACTCTTTATGCCGTATCCCTCACACTAAATCTAGTCATCATAAAGATTTGGATTTGGAGTGTGAACCTCACTGGTGACTCTAGTAGCTACCATGTTCATAGGTAGCACTCAACTGGTGAGATCCAAGCAATGTTTCCTCATCAAGGTAAGTTCTTACATTTTCAACAATGGCATTAGAATCATGTCTGACAAAACTTTGTTGCCCTAGATTCTCATTTGACTAATCTGGCTATTAACTTAATATAATTCCATGTGATATGATATTAAGCAAAACTGAGACAAATGATTCTGCTACAGCAACATATGCCTAATGTTATTCTATCTGAGATAGTTTACGCTATTGTTGTTTATGCTAAAATTGATATGCTCAGAATATTCTGTGTAATAATCTAACATGTTCATCTAGACAATTACCAAACTATCAATAGATAGAATTTCTTACCCTTAAAAAAAATTCCCCCCTTCTCCTCTTACTCCTCTTAGACGTGGTAGACAGACCGCCCCATCTTCCCCTTTTGACACAAAGGCATTTGAAATCCAAAACTCTAATATTTGCTATTTAGATCTGGAATAGAATCCCTATCTTATATCTCACCAACTCAAATCTAGATTTCCCCCGTTTGGAAGTAGGGACATTCTATTAGCCACCCCACAGACCCCAATACACAGGAACATTTAAATAAACTAAAAAAAAGGGTAGAGAGATATACCTGAAATCCATTAGTGCCGACGGAGGGATGGCGAGTGTTGGTCACGCGATGCCGACAAAGGCGACCTTATTGCGTGTGTACGTCACACGCCGCCACCCGAGAGGCTCATGGTGCGAGAGGCTGGCGGCAATCGACTCAACAACGACCGATCTACTCAATGGCAAGGTGCTTTGGTCGGATTGGTTGCTTGTTGAAGCCGTGGGCTTCATTTAGGCAATGGAGGGGATGTGGTGTCATCATGTGGGTGGTTATGATGGAGTTTTCGAGGAACCGCAGTGGCCCGTGTTGAAGGTGACACTGGAAGAGGGTCTTCATTTGCTAGTTGCCTCGGTTGTGGACTAAGACCGAGAAGAGAAAGAGAGTGTTCGCCAAGGGTCTTAGAGAGAGAGGGGTCGGTGTAGGGAGAGAGAAAGGCTAAGGGTATGGAGTTAGAGACAGAAAGGCCCAATGAACTAATACGCCGAATAGAAAAGGAAGGGAGGCCTCTCAGTTTTGTTTAGTTTTATTCAAAGTTTTTTTGAATTTTGGTTTAGTTTTAAAACAATTTTCAAGATTATTAGTCAAGGCGTAATTTCTAGTTGAATTATAATTTTGTATAAGCTGATATAGTTCATCCAATTATTTCATCAGTTGAATTAAGATTTCGAATTAATTTTAATTCGGAATGCATAAACTCGTTATAAAAACATTAATATATTTAATGCCGCATATAAATTCATTTTATATATTAATCAACTTGAAATTTTCATGCCAAGTGACTTGTGAATAATCAATTGGATTGAAGTGATATGAATTTGTTTCATATATAAAATCAGTATGTATGATGTAAATTTGTTTTACTCGAATTTCATAAATATCTATGTGATATTTAGATTAATGTTAATCCCCCTATTTTCTATTGATGAATATGTTTCATATGTTATATTTTATAACTTATATTATATAAATATATTTTATGTAATACTCAGTTACATGAATATGTTTCATGATTTAATAATTATATGCAAAAACATGAGCAATTATGAATCATTTAATTGTTTTGTCATTGTTGTAGTTAATAAAAATGATTCATGAATATGTATATGAATAATTTCCAAGCCGTTATTTGGATATATAGGGTATTTGATTATTTTATGAATTTGTTTCATGAATTTTAAATTTGCAATATTATATGGATACGTTTTATATAATAAGTGAGTTTTACTATGAATTCGTTTCATCCAAATTTTAATATTATATGGATCTTATCTATATAATTAATTACGATTGATATTTGGATATATTTCATATTACAAATTATGTTGCATTCAATTACATGAATATGTTTCATGTCAATCACCAGTTAGTAGTATCATATAAATGTGTTTTATATATAAGAATTACATGAGTTGTAGTAAATTTGCTAATTGTTTTATCACTTTTTCCTTGATCAACAAATATGAATTCGTCTCATGTTTCCTATTAATTATGCAATTTAGTAGTATTTTACGAATTCGTTTCATAAAATCTAAATTCATAAAATTATGAATGTTTTTTATAATTTGCGAGTGAGATCTGAATAAGTTTCATATTATCTATAATTATATATAAATGTGTTTTATATAATATTCTTTGGGCTTCAATGTACTACTTGTAACATGTTCAAATATATTTCGCAATATTGATTCATTTTATTATATAATACGTTTTATATAATAATATGAATTTTGTGGTTGATATGTCATTGATAGAGTTTTAGATGACATATTGGTAGTTATATAAATTCACTGTATATAATGATATAACTTCATGTAAATTTGTTTTACATGGTTAAACTGAATATCTTTGTGATATTTTTGAACTGTTAATTAGTTTAACCAAAATGTTCTCCATAAATTTTATTTTATGGAAAAATGTGATAATTAAATTATAGAAACTTCTAATTATGTTTGTATGTAATAATTATGAGCTTA
This sequence comes from Selenicereus undatus, assembly GCA_017589665.1. NCBI lineage: Eukaryota > Viridiplantae > Streptophyta > Magnoliopsida > Caryophyllales > Cactaceae > Selenicereus > Selenicereus undatus. The sequence goes on from JACYFF010019584.1 coordinate 92,164,997, forward strand.
CCGAAATTTTCGATCACGCCACATGAATGATGGAGTTTTTGATAATTTAATTATTTGAAAATATGACTAATGTCCATATTTTAAAATATATACTCCTACATATGGGAATTATAATGTGGTTGGTAATTTATTTACCAATGAATAGCTTGATAGCGCTGACTATGGTGCAAAGTGTTAGAAGATTCAATTTCTTCTAAAAGAGCGTAAAGTATTTTAACACTCGTGAGGTTCTAAGTCTCCTAGAGTGACAAAGATGGTACTGCTAGTGAGCGGTATCGAGAAATGGTTCGAGAATGGATTGATCAACATGCTATACTTTGTCGTATTATATCAATGACACTCTAGTGAGGGAATTGAAAGTTATCCCACTGTTGAGCACATGTGGAATTAGTTTAGCATAGGTTCGTCCAAATTAATTTTCTCATAAAGTTTCGGAACTAAGGTTGGTATTGTACAGGGGAAAAAAGGCTAAGGGAAATAAAGAGATGCAAATAGCACGTCTGAAGTGCTGTAACTATGGAAATAAGGGACCCTACAGTCGGGATTGTCCTAAGTCGATTAAGGTACCTTCTTTCACAGTTGCTCTTGAATAATATGTATACTTCTAAGCATCAGTTGCCAACTATAATCTTAGCGGATTGTAGGCACATGAGCAACCAAGCACATAGTTCAGGATTGAGTTGATTTTGTGAATTTTCATCGCTAACCGATGAGTTCACAAACTTTCATTTTTGGTAATGAGCATAAAGAAGGCGTCATTAAAATAAGGATATATCTCCATAAAAAGAATGCGTTGCTTCTTCATGATGCTCTCTATGCACATGGGGTGCGATGTTCCCTTATGTCTTTTGTTTATGAGATTAGTTTTCTCTTTAATTTTCATCTAGACGTCTTAGATATCATATACAATGGCAATTTGTTTGGCCATATCACATTGAAGGTGTTTTCAATGTTTTGGATGGAACAAGACATCTTCCATCTTTGCCTCATTTTACACTCTATTTTAGGCATGCTCGACTTGTCCGTGACGGTCAAGGTAGAGTTAACAAACTAGCGAAAGATGGTCTTTTAAGACCAACTCATTAGGCTTAAGTTGCAAGATGTGAGTTATGTCTAGCTAGTAGAATTCATTCACTCCAGACATTTGCGGCCCCATGAATGTGAAAGCACATCATGGTACGATATATTATTCATGATATAGGTATGTGTACCTATTATCTCACCGCTATTAGATATTTGAAGTGTTCATATACTTTATAGCGGCAGTAGAACTCAACTAGAACGATATATTAGAACTTTTCAAACCAATTGGGATTGTGAAATAAATTCTTGCAATGTCAATCTTCTCAAGGATGAGTTCTGAAGATTTTGGTTAAACTTAAAAATGAGTTGGAATTGTACAAGTTACAACAAGACCTTCAACCATCTCTCGATGAGGGGCAGGATTTGATTTCTAACTAAGTCACCCAGGATTGTTCACCTCCCTTATTTGATAGGATCGGTGAAAGTTTGTCTATTAAGGAGAACGAGATTCATCCTCAATCTCCAAATGTTAGGGAGAGTCAGCCTGAGAATGAGGTTTATCCTTAATCTCTCATTCCTGAACATTCAGTTAGTCCACACGCTCAGGATCCCACTTTCAATGGATAGTGGGAGCAATTTCATATCAATGCTTAGGGTTCCATACCTCTTAGAGAAAGGGGGAGGGATTGCTCAACTAGGTAGACAATTAATGAAGGTCCCTAGATCTAAAGGAGTGGGCATGGAAGCAGACGTTTTCCTATGCACTTTCTTGGAAGTTGAGGAACCTACCTTTTATCAAGAAGTGATTTATTCACCAAATGACAAAGAGTGGATCAAAGCCATGAGGGATGAGATAGACTGAATGGCAAGAAAAAGGCTTTAGAACTTGTTGATCCTCTGCCCCGATGCAAGTCCATCGAAAGAACATGAGTTTTCAAGATAAAACGTGAGGCAGATGGTGTAATCGATGAGTTTAAACCCTGCTACTCCTAGCACTGGTTGCCTGTTTGGAGTTTAAGATGTTCGAAATGGAATTAAAGAATGCTTTCCTCAAAGGTAATCTTAAGGAAGAGATTTATATGGACTAACCTATTGGTTTTATATCAAAAGGACAAGAGGACCAGTGTCATCTTAAAAGGTCCATATATGATCTGAAGCAAACTTCCAAATTTTGGTGCTTTAGATTATATGGAGCCATAACTTAGTTTGGCTTATTATGGTTTTAGAAGACCATCATGTGCATGTCCAAAGCTTAACATAGGGGATTATGTTTCTCACCCTCTACGTTAATGATATACTACAGGTTAGGAATAGCTTGGAGTTGATCGAAGCAACTTAAAAGTGGGTCCTATGTCTTTTAGATGAAGGACGTGGATGAAGCTAGGTATGTCCTAGGAGTGGAACTAATTCAAAACCGTCCTAGGATGCATGCATAAAAAGGTCTTGGAATAATTTTGGAAGTATAATTCCAGAACCATAGATACTTCAGTCGAGAAGGGTCTAACCTTGAGTCTTATTCAACGCCCTAAAACAAATGATAAAATGGAGATAGTGAACAACATCTATAATGCTAGTGTCATAGGAAGCTTAATGTAAGCCATGTAATGTACATGGTTTGACAATGTTGTACGGTTAGTTTGGTAAGTCATTATCAAAGTAACCCAGGACTCGCTGATTGGCAAGCCAACAAGAGAGTCAAGCATTACCTTTGTGGTACTGCTAACTTAGTCTTTTACTATCAAGGAGGACACCTCAAGTTGAGAAGATATTCAAATGTCAATTTGGGTGGGGACCCGGATGAGTCTAGGTTAACCTCAGGACATGCCTTCACTCTAGTTGGGATAGCCATGTCATGGTGCAATAAGAAGCAAAACTGCACAACAATGTTAGCTATGGAGGCAGATTGTGTATCTTGTTACCATATAGTCAAAAAGTATTGCCATTAGGTATATACACACTAACAAGGTGATTATGTTCCCTGGACTAAACCTATTCCTAGTGATGCATTTAAAGCTCATTTGTTGAGTCTAGGAATTCATAAGTTTTAGTGTTTAGATGTGTCCTGTCATGTGATGGACATGTTTCTTCTATAAATGAGCAAAATGCTCATGATTTATTATTGCATGTTAGGCATATTGAAATGTCACAGGCTTCTGATTGGCTTAGTCATGCAAGCAATCGTCCTTGACGCTTGAGTAGCTGGCAAGATGAGACTGAACTATATTGGCACTAGGTGTACAATATTGATTACTCACACTAGAAGTGTATTAGTAAAATGAATATAGCCGCCTCAGTGACTCTAAGATGAGGCTCAAGGGAGTCCAGTATGAAATAAGATTTCTTATTGAAGCGTTAAAAGCCAAATATTGAATGTTTCCACATCAAGGTAAGTCCATACATTTCCAACAATGTAATATTTCATTATCAAATTTAATAAATAAAGAAAACATGTAGAGAATAACTTTATTTTTTATTAGATACGAATTAGCTCTATTACAGTCAATGGTTCATAAAAAGGAGGAAAAAAGGAGGAAAAAAGGAAATATTACTACTCTAAAGAAAACTCCTATCTATAGCAATGCATTATATTTGAGTTTGATTGAATGTTGTCTTTTTTATACATGCACGCACAACATTGTCAAGATTGTATATTACTCAATTATTATCCAAACTACTGAATGTGAGGATCTTTGAGCATTGGATTTAAAAAGTAATTCAAGCATAATTTTTTTTAATCTGTATTATAACATGTTTAATTTTTTATTGTTGAATATACTCATCATTAACTTACATATATATAAATTTATGTTAATATTTTATATTTATTCTTGTTAGATGATTTTCTGTATAAATATCATATCACTTTTCATTAATAAATCTTCCCATGTCTATTAAAATAACCATCTGTTGGACCAAAAAATAAATCAAAATTGCGTAAAAAAACTATTGCGTTGTAGTACATTTTTCATCTTTGATTTCCATTTCATTAGAGTTCAACTACCATTGGCTTATAAGGGTAAAACTCTTCCATCACAAATTTTTTTTCGTTCTCAAAGTTCAAATATGAGACCTTGCTTAATGAAATAAGTGTAAAATCACTTGAAACAACTCATGTTGATATTGTTGTATTGTAATATGACTATGCTTGTTCTTTCTGTTGGTCAATATGGGTTAGCAAATATGTATAACCAGGAAGGATTGCTAAGAGTTGAAATGATTGTTTTTTTTTTTCAAATGATTGGAAAGGATTGGAAAAGATTGGAAAATTTTGGTAAAATTTGGGGATTTTTTTTGGGGGGTGGAAATGAAAGGAAAAATAATAAGAATTAGTAAGGATCAAGAAAGATTACTAACGATTGAGAATAGCGATGTCAACGGATTGAATTCAGATCGGATATTGGAACAGCTGAATCCGCACTCCGACTATATTTGGATTCGAAAATCCAATCTGACGGATCAAAGGAGAACCTCCAGATACGATATGAGTCAGATTAGATTGGAGTCGGATTTAATCCGATCCGAAATAATTATTTTCGCCGTGCAATAATTTTGTACAATTTTTCTATATTCTACCCATCTATTGATGTGATGATGTGCGTTCGTATATCGTATGAACCGAATCCTAAACATTTAAGTTAAACGAAGAATAAAAGAAGAAACATATTTCAAGCTCAACAAAACGACAACATGTTCGAACAATTACAAGTCTTAACAACTAGGAGATACATCTGAAATACCACAAATAATATGTCAAACTCATAAAACAAAAAATTAAGAGTACAAATCCATCACTGGCTTCATTTAGCCCTTCTTCTCTATTGGTCTCTGACTAGAGGTATATATATAATGATATCTATAAGTATTATTTGTATGGAGCTGAGATTTTCGTTAAAATTAAGTGTTAGAATATAATTTTGATCATACCACTAATCAATATATTACTATCTCTTTATCTCATCATGTCTATTCCATTTTCATATTCATCACAACCATAGTAATATCACCACATATTACCCAATTGGGCCTTCATTAAACTCTTCCAATGACACATTCAGAAGCTAAAAGTAAAGATTGAAGGCCTTATAGTGGAGGTTTGTAGAAACTAAACATTTATTGAAGCATAATACATCAACAGAATCTTCAGTACAAGCTAAAAAATGATCAAAATAAACAATCTTCCCCAACCCCAAAATGGCAAAACCCAAAGTCAAACTTCTCTTGTTCTTAACCCCAAAAATCTAAGAAACACTCCAAGTCATAAAAATATATATTTAGATTTTATTGTATGAACTATTAAATTAAGGAGATAGAGCAGATGTGCACTCACGAGAGACTAGAGAAGGACGATGAAATGTTCGGCGTCAGCGTTGTAGAAACCAGCAACAAGATAGAGGCTCAAAGAGAGAGAGAGAGGGAGAGAGAGAGAGCAGGGAGTTAGAGCGAGAAGCCAAGGACTAAGGAGGGACTACTCTGATAGTCTGATTGGGGAGTAGGGAGCGGTCGAGAGCGACTAGTGAGAGACCAAGATTTGAGAGTGGTTAGTGAGCCAAACAACGATAGCAACTGGCGAAGTGGTGAGGAGAGAGAGAGTAACTGGATGGAGTATTGGGGTTTCAACGTTTTAATTTTTACATATTAAAAGAAAATTATTGACCCAAAAAAATAACACTGGGCTAAGCTGGCAACTTGTGGTTGGGAGGCGGAGGAGGGTAGGTATATTGAGTAGATTTTATTTCTAAAAAATCTAAAATTTTAATTTTAAATTTAAATTTACAATATTTAAAAAACTAGCAGGATCGGATTGAAAGTGGGATCAAATTTTATCCTTCCTCCGAATCTGATCCGAATTCAACTCAAATTTCGATTATTTTTATCGGATTCAGACTCAAATTTTTCTGTCTCGAATTTAAATCGGATAATTTTACTTCGGATCGAATCGAATTTGTTTCAAATTCGGATGTACCCTAATTGAGAAAGGCTAGTAAAGATTAAAGCTTTTTTAACATAATTAGTTGAAACTAATAAGGATTGATAAGAATGCATAACATAAATTCATCAATTAAAAGAACAAAGCCCTAGTCAACAACTTAACATAAATCGAAATCAAAGCAAGTTTTTTGCATCCAAAGACAAATGTGAGTTGGACAAATGGTCGAGAAAGAGTACTCTCACATATGGAGATGTAGAAAAAAGAAGCCAAATAATCCACATGAACTTATCTATATTAATAATCCAATATGTTTGGGCTTCGGCCGCTTCAATCACCCCCAATTTTAATAGCTTCGCACTCCTCTCTCTCTCTCTCTCTCTCTCTCTCTCTCTCTCTCTCTCTCTCTC
>JACYFF010019584.1:92171366-92183981 GCA_017589665.1 Selenicereus undatus
CTCTCTCTCTCTCTCTCTCTCTCTCTCTCTCTCTCTCTCTCTCTCTCTCTCTCCTTGTAGTATGCCAATGTTATGCAACTGCGCTCAATCACTAGTTACTGTCGTAGCATCAACAACAGCCTAGGATTGCTTACAATGCAATTTAGTTATGCAGTTGGTTTGTGATTTTGCTTTTACTAAAATATATTTTAAGTTTTGTGATGATGGGTTCTTTTGATTTTGCTGTTTTTGTGGCGGGTTTATTTCTACATGTAGATTTTTGGGTGTTTCTTCTGTGATTTTTGGCATCATCTCTAGGTTTTTTTTAGGTTGGAGTTTGTTATATTTGAGTATTGAAGATGGGAAACTATGGCAGTAACGTTGGGGGCGGGCGGTGTTTCTTTCTCTCTTTTGTTGGTATGAGTTTGCAATGTACAACCACTTCATAATGGAGTAGGTAGTGGGTAATTGGTTATTTATATGTTGTCATGCCTGAACTTTGTAATTGGTGAGTGACTCCTTTGAGCAAATGAAGTTATTTTTTCCTTTATGATGAAGAATTCCTAGTCCCTATTGATCCTAGCTAGCTTTCCAACGGGTGATGTAGACTACTTATCCAACATCCTACTAGCCTGCGAACCTTGTATTCATAATGTATACATTCAACTTTGCCAACTGAAGTGCTGATCTAGCTTTCTTAATTTAATAGGCTTGCAGGTGAAAGGCCTAGCCTTTGCTCGATTCATAATGGCCTTGGCCCTTGACTTTCTCCTTTTTTTCTGTGCCTGGGTGGTTGAATTTTACTGTGGTGAGGACACATCAAGCTGGAAGTGGGTTTGTTAGGGGGAGGAGGAGAACTATTGACTTTTAGTATCCGAGATTTGATGCATTAATTTTTATAACCCTGAGATTTTTGAGTTTATTTTTAAATATCTCAACTTATGAATTCCTTACAATTCAGTCTCGAAATTACAAAAATACCCTTACTATTGTCCTTTTTGGTTTCTTTATAAAAAAAACGAGCCCTCTCTTTTAAGAACCTTCAACACCACCAATAGGCTATCCAATAACGAAGAGATAGTTTTTGGACTTTTTACTTAAAAAAACAAAAGGACAAAAGTAAGAATGTTTTTGTAATTTCAGAACTGAATTGTAAGGAACTCCTAAAAAGGATACTTAAATATAAACTCAAAAATGTTAAGGTTATAAAAATTAGTGCATTAAATCTCGAGATACCTAAAACTCATTGAGGCCTTAACCTTGATTTTGAGATGGTGCACCTACACTCTTTGCGATCAAGAATAATCCTTTGACTCAGACATTTTGGGGTATAAAAATGAGTTCTAATGTGACAATTGCCCTTGCCTATTTTCCAAAATCATGAACAGTGTGTGATGCTTTTGTTGCTTCCCAACCTAAATAATTTCAATGACTGTGGTGCCTCCATCGCACCATTTTCTAGATTATAAAATGTCATGCTAAAACTCCTAGCCCTAAGCATTATAGTGATGCATATACCTGTCTAAAATTGAGCTGATCTAAAAATTCGACCCGATCCTGCTTGAAAATTTTGGGTTTTAAACACTGTTCAGCCAGAAATTATAATATTTTATACCCTTTTATCATCTAATATTTGCCCTAAATAAATTATTAAATTAGGATTTTAATGTTGTTTTGGTTATTTTGTAGGAATTGAAGGTGATATTGGAAATGTAATAAATAGTTAGCTCCAAATGGGGCTTGATTCAATTGGGCAACGAAGAAGGAAGAATGAAGCAAAATGAAAGAAAAGAGAAAGGTCCAACCCAACCCGAGGCCCAATCGGGCTTATATGCTTGCCCAGCCCTGCGTTTTTTTTTTCCTTTTTCCTTCTTTGGACTGGCCCTATCTTCCTTCTTTTCCACCTTTCTTTTCTTTCATTGGGCTAGGCCCAGACTCCCACCCCCTTTTCCTAGACCGCGACCTAGCCTGCCTTCTCCATTTCATTATTTTGCCACACACGTTGCACGTAACCAAGCCCCCTCCCCCTCCTCCTCTTCTTCTCCCTCATCGAAGCTCCATGGCTGCCCAGAACAGAGAAATCGAAAACAGAGCATGGCACCCTCTCGCCTTCTTCTTTTGACTGTTTCTTCCTCTTTCTCTATTCCTTCATTACCATCATCAACACTCATTGCATTCAGACATTACCCATCCCCTTATCTTCTTCTTCCTCGGCAGTTTCATGACTAGAATACCCAAAAAAACTGGGCAGCGCCCTTTGATTTCCTTCTCCATAATCGCAAACTTCATTTTCCTCCATCATTCCTCACATTAAATTCTCCATCCGCTACTCATTCGTGAGCTCTCATCACTGCCATTAATGGGTGGCTTCTCAAGCATTCAAGGGGCAGTCATTTAGAGGCTATGAACTAGTTCTTCGATGGTTTTTATGTAGCGTAGAATAGCAGCAAAGGGGGGTAGCAGATTAGTTGAAGTACTCACTCAAATTCGAGCTTTCATTTTCTTTTGTTTTCAGATTTAGATTCGTGCAGTAGGAATAGAGAGTAGTTGGAGGGTGTTCTTGTTCTTGGTGTTCTACTGCTGGTTTTGGTTCCAATTCAGCCTAAATTCTCAAGTTTGTAATTGTTCTAGTTTTTGTTTCAATTTAAAAGATCTTTTTTGGGGGGGGATTTAGAGTTGAGTTTGCTTGATTTGGAGATGAACGTCATATTTTGAGTTCACTTAGCTGCTTCGCTGCGAAGACTCCATCGTTTTCCCTCTGCTTCTTCTTCCTCTGCTTCTTTGCCTTGGTTCGAATTACTCAAGTTATGCTCCTAGACAAATCTGATTTGTGGACAGTTGCGAGTAGGTGTTAGTGAGTCAAAATTATTTACATTTTGGAAAATTGTTCTTACTTTCCTTTAATTCTTTGTAAGCTTGGTGTTAGGTAATTTTTAGCATCTACTTTGTTAATTTAGTTTAAAAGTTTTGGTAAACTGATTTCACAATCATCCCTGAGGACGACACCCATTTTTGGTACGATGATTAACCATATACGTGTAGAAAATCACAACAAACATGATTTTCTCGACCCGAACCTAAAATCAACCTCTACTCTTAAGGCATTTTACTCCTGTTCTTCATCCGTTGTCTAACTTGCTATCTAAAATGTGCCATTTCACTTTTCTGATGACTGTCTTGAGGCATTTTCCAAGCTTTAGGAGGCCTTAACCTCTACTCCTGTTCTTCATCCTCCTATCTAGGGAGAACCTTTTGAATTGATGTGTGATGCTTCTAATTATCCCATTGGAGTTGTTTTAGGACAGCGTATTGGTAAGAAACCCCATGTGATTTATCATGCTGGTCACACTTTGAATGATGCCCAACTGAACTATGCTGTGACCGAGAAAGAATTTTTGGCTGCGATTTTTGTGTTTGAGAAGTTTAGACCTTATCTAATTGGGTCTCATGTGATTGTTTATACTGACCACTCTACTCTTAAGCACCTTCTTTCTAAGAAGGATGCTAAGCCTAGACTTGTTAGATGGATATTACTTTTGCAAGAATTTGACTATGAAATTATGGATAAGAAAGGTTCTGAGAACCTTGTAGCTGATCATCTATCTAGGATTCTCTATGATAGAGAGAGTGAGTCAACTGTTTCTAAATGCTTCCTCGATGCGCAATTATATGCTATCCACCCTGATCCTTGGTATGCTGACATTGTGAATTACTTAGCTCTGGTAGGATCCCTGAGGATTGGACTAAGAATGACAGAGATAGGTTCTTCCACCTTGTGAAGTTCTTTGTTTGGGATGATTATTATTTGTTTAAGTACTACTCTGACGATGTGTTTAGGAGGTGTATTCCCGATAATGAGGTGAGGAGTGTCCTTTCTTTTTGTCATGACCAGGCATGTACGGGGCATTTAGTGGGTAGGAGGATTGCGGCCAAAGTTCTTCAATGTGGTTTCTACTGGCTTACTCTATTTAGGGATGCTTTTGAGTATTGTAAGGGTTGCCCTAGGTGCCAGCAGTTGAGTAGAGTAAGCAGGAGAGATATGATGTCACTGAACCCCATCATTGTGGTAGAGGTTTTTGATTTATAGGGTGTTGATTTTATGGGACCATTTACATCTTCCTTTGGGAATGAGAACATTTTACTAGCTGTGAACTATGTTTCTAAATGGGTTGAGGTCATCCATTCTAAGACTAATGATGTTAAGGTTGTTGTGAAGTTCCTTAGGGAGAATATCTTCGCTAGATTTGGCATGCCCCATGCTATTATTAGTGATCAGGGCACCCATTTTAATAATAGATCTTTTAATGCCTTATTGAAGAGGTACTTAATAGTCCATAGGCTTGTTACTCCCTATCATTCCCAAACCAGTGGCCAAGTTGAGGTGTCCAATCGGTAGATTAAGTAGATTCTTGCAAAGGCTGTGAGCCGGAATAGGAAGGATTGGACTGAGAAGCTCATAGATGCTCTTTGGCCCTATAGGACAGCTTTCAAAACTCTATTAGGTGTGTCACTTTATAGGGTTGTTTATGGTAAGCCTTGTCATCTTTCCGTGGAGATGAAGCATAGAGCTTGGTGGGCCATTAAGCAGCTTAATTATGAGTTAACTGAGGCTAGTGAGGAGGGACTACTGCTAGGGCTGTCAAATAGGTCAGGTCGGGTCGGGTTCGTGTTCGGATCGAACTTAAACGGGTTGAAAACCCCCCGACCTGAACTTGACCTGTTTAATAAACGGGTTGAAAAATCCAACCTGAAACCGTTTAACATTTAAACGGGTCAACCTGATTTTGACCTGTTTAACCCGTTTAAGTTAAACGGGTCAGAATCAGGTACCACTTACCTGTTTAACCCACTTAAGTTTCAAACTTTAAATGAACATGTGTGTGCGCCTGAGACTGCAGTTGGACACTTTGTAAACAATACATGATTACATGAATTCTTGGTATACCAACTACTGAACAAATCGGCTTCTGAGGAGATCAGTAAGTCCTAGAGATCAGTAGCGAGGAGATGGGGCGAGGGGAGTGGAGAGGACATGGGGAGATCGGATCATTAGAGAGGATAAGAGGGGGGCGACTGAAGGCTGAAGCAACTCAAACAAGCTCTAACTCTGTGAGGAGGAGTGGTATTGCGAATGAAAAACTGAAGAAAGCAAGAAGCCTTTTATATCTAGGGTTTTCATATGATAGGGTGGGCTTTATGGGCTTAGGAACAAAAAAAGTGAAAAATATAAAATTTGAACTCCCCACCCCCTAGCCAAAGATCTGAAATTTAAAATTTTAATGGCCCCAAAAATGTTCAAAAAAACTACACATAATTATATACTGATAGACGGGTTAAACGAGTTACTGTAAATGAGTAAACGGGTTGACATGTTTAACCTGTTTATTTAAACGGGTTAAATAGGTATTTTTTCGTGTCGAAAATTTCAACCTGAACCTAACCCGTTTAATTAAACGGGTTGATCGTGTCAACCCATTTAATTAAACGGGTTGAAAATCTTTATCCAAACCCGCCTAATTTCGTGTTCGGTTCGGGTCGGTAATCGTGTCGGGTCAGCTTTTGACAGCCCTAACTACTGCAACTGAATAAGCTTGATGAGATTAGAGCTAAGGCTTATGAGAGTGCTCATTCTTATGAAGATAGGGTGAAATTGTTTCCTGATAAGCACATCCTTAGGAAGGAGTTTGCCCCGAGAATGAAAGTAATCTTGTATGATTCTAAGCTCCATTTGTTTTCAGGGAAGCTAAGGTCCCAATGAACTGGTCCTTATAGTGTCTCATGTGTTTTTCCCTACGGTGCAGTCGAAATTTAGGACCCTGAGAGTGTTGCCACCTTCAAAGTGAATGGCCAAATATTGAAGCAATTTCTAGAGTTGACCAGTGAAGAAGATGTGGAGTGTCTGACACTTCGCAAGCCAAGTTCTGATCAGTGATGGTGTTGAGATAGCTCGGGTGTACTTAGCACCTGACCTAGTTTGCTAAGAGTTTCTTCTCTTCTACTCTCTTTCTCTCCTTTCTCTTTTCTTTCCTTTTTGTATAGTTGGCTATTTTTCTTTTTTCTCTTTTGTATATATATGTTGTATAGTTGTTTTTGAGTCATGTCCTTTTAGGTTTTGAGTCCTGTTTTTATTTGTCTTCTTTTTAGGTTTTATTTTGTGGTTTTATGTTTCTTTCCACTCCTAATGAGGACATTGTGAGATTTAGGTGTGGGGGTGGGGAAACTTTCAAATTTTTGAAAAAGTTTTGATAAAAAAATTGAAAAATTTTTTAAAATCCAAAAATATTTTTGTTTTGTTTTAGGGGAAGCTTTGTACTATTCTGATCAGCTTAAATCCCCTGTGCTTTGATTTTTAGCTTGTATGTAAGCGTGATGTGCACGATAGGTCTCTGCCCTTGGTGTGCCATTCTAAGCCCTAATTCTAACCTCAATTGTTCATTTTTGACGTGTGATCCAATCCCTATTCATATTATCATCCCCTTATATTAAGGTCTTAGTTTTCCATGATCGGCTCTCCCACTTATTTTTAACATAATTACTTTGGTTTTTATTCAAAAATAAAAAATTTAAAAAATGAATAAAAAGAGAAGGAAAAGAAATGATGAGAATGAAAATAAAAGAGAAGAAGAAAAATTAGAATGAAAAATGACCAAAAAAATGAAAAAAAGAGAAGAAAGAACTTAAATACAATTTGGAATGACTAGCATTCCTTTGAGGCATGCGCTACTGGATATTACCCTTTGAGGCAATACTGCTACTGGGAAAGCTGGCTTCCTATGTTAATAAATCAATAATGTAGTTTGTGTCAATCAAGTGTGATTGAGTTTGATTCTGGTAAACCTAGGCCCTAGGATCATGATGCACTTACACACGAGTACTATGATGGAGTCAAAGTCTTGATGTGCAGTGGGGTGAAACGTTAATGCTTAGATGTCATCCATGCGGTAGAGAGTCTTGATGTCTACAATCTATTTATATGCAAGCCAATATCTTTGCTACATGAGTGATTTAGTTTATTAGAATGTGTATATATCTTTCCCCAGCCTTGTACATATTCATTTTTGAAAGAAAAAAAAAACGAAAAGATTTTCAAGTTTCTGTTTATGTTTTCTTTTAAAGATTTTGTAGGTATATCTTTTGTAAACCCTCATGAGACCTTACTCATCTACTAGGGGTTTAAAGGGCTTGTTACACATGTTAAGTGCAACTGTGATTCCTACAAAAGTGAGTTAGGATTTTATTTTCTTTCCTAGGGTTTTTAGTTTTACTCGATGACGAGCAAAACTTAAGTGTGGGGATATTTGTTCAACCCGAAATTATGATATTTTAAACCCTTTTATCATCTAATATTTGCTCTAAATAAATTATCAAATTAGGATTTCAATATTGTTTTGTTTATTTTGTAGGAATTGAAGATGATATTGGAAAAGTAATAAATAGTTAGCTCCAAATTAGGCTTGATTCAATTGGGCAACGAAGAAGGAAGAATGAAGCAAAATCAAAGAAAAGAGCAAAGTCCAGCCTAACCCGAGGCCCAACTGAGCTTATATGCTTTCCCAACGCTACGCTTTTTATTTTTTTCCTTTTTCCTTCTTTGGACCGACCCTCTTTCTTGTTTTCCCCCTTTCTTTTCTTTCCTTGGGCCATGCCCAGACTTCCACCCCCTTTTGCCAAACTGTGACCCAGCCTGCCATCTCCATTTCATTATGTTGCCACACACGTTGCACGTGACCAAGCCCCCTGCTCTTCCTCCTCTTCTTCTTCATCATCTAAGGTCCCCGGCTGCCCAGAACAGAGAAACCGAAAATAGAGCATGGCGCCCTCTCGCCTTCTTCTTTCGACCGTTTCGTCCTCTCTCTCTCTCTTCCTTCATTACCATCATCAACATTCATTGCATTCAAACGTTACCCATCGCCTTATATTCTTCTTCCTCGGCAGTTTCATGACCAGACTACCCAAAAAAGCAGGGCAACGCCCTTTGATTTCCTTCACCATAACCGCATTCCTCTTCCCCCTTCATTTTCCTCCATCATTCATCGCATTAAATCCGGCGCCCGTTACTCATTCGTGGGCTCTCATCATTTCTATTAATGGGCGGCTTCTCAAGCATTCAAGGGGAAGTTATTTGGAGGCAATGAATTGGTTCTTCGGGGGTTTTCATGTAGCGTAGAGTAGCAGCCAGTGGGGGGTAGCAGATTTGGTTGAAGTACTCACTCAAATTCGAGCTTTCATTTTCTTTTGTTTTCATATTCAGATTCATGCAGTAGGAATAGAGAGTAGTTGGATGGTGTTCTAGTTCTTGGTGTTCTACTACTGGTTTTAGTTCCAATTCAGCCCAGATTCTCAAGTTTGTAGTTGTTCTAGTTTTTGTTTCAATTTAAGAGATTTTTTTTTTTTGGATTTAGAGTTGAGTTTGCATGATTTGGACATGAACATCATGCTTTGAGTTCGTTCAGTTGCTTTGCTGCGAAGACTCTATTGTTTTCCCTCTGCTTCATCTTCCTCTACTTCTTTGCCCAGGTTCGAATTGCCCAGACTATGCTGCTACACAAATCTGATTTGTGGACAGTTGCGAGTAGGTGTCAGTGACTCAGCATTATTCTTACTTTAATTCTTTGCAAGCTTGGTGTTAGGTAATTTTTAGCATCTACTTTGTTAATTTAGTTTAAAAGTTTTGGTAATCTGATTTCACAATCATCCCTGAGCACGACACCCGTATTTCATATGATGATTAAAACTGTATACTTGCACAAAATCACAACAAACACGATTTTCTCGACCCGAACCTAAAATCAACCGAACTCGAAAAACCCGAAAATTAGCAGGTTAACGCCGACCCGTACCCGACCTTGCTCGCTTGACCCAAACATTATATCCTTAGTTTTTTATTTTTCTCTAATCAATCTCTCTTAACAATGACGGTTAGTCATTTTTTCGAATAGTTTAAAAAGAGATTATATAACTACTTCATCCATTTACAAATTAAACAATAATAACTTTATTTTTTTCTTCTCCATTCTCTGAAAATAATATCACACACACCTTTTAAATGAAAAACGTTAAAAATGGATATAAAATTGCATGAAATAACTATCTAATCCTTCAAAAAAAGTTAATTTAAAAGAAGACACGCATTAAAGATGCGCAAGTCATAACTTTATATACTTAGTTAAACAAATATGTCTAATTATTTTTTAAATTAATTAATTTATAATAATTTAAAATTTTGATGCTATAACTGCAAGATAGTATCCTATAGTTCTTTTATTCAATTTTATTTGGTTTTCATTCTAACTAGCCTTGAATTATGATGCTAGTGGTAGGAAAATGACTAGCCGTATTGGTATTGGTGTCAACCCATTAATAAAGTTTTACCTGATTGGACATTTGGAGGTTAGTTAATAAAAATATTAAATTATAAATAGGTTATTAGCGGCCAAATTACTATAATCATTAAAATGCTCTAGACGGGCTGTCCCATAAATGACCGACCCGCTGTTGACCTTCTTTCAATGTACAGGTCGATCTACCCAAAACTAAGTGGAGCTTGATTCTTTATTCGCCCATACAAGATGTCCATGTCTTATAATAAAAAGTTTAAATATTTTTAATATTCTTTTGAGAAATTACAATTGTTATGTCTTTTCATTAAATACTGACAATTTTGAGTAATAAATATGCAGAATTTTTGATTTTGAAAAAAGAAAAATAACTCACAGAAACGGCGCTCTAAACCCGCTGGATTGATCTGAAACTCGTAAAATTGAAATACACCCGCGCCGTATTTTACCCGAACTCGAAATACACTGGACCCGTATTTTATCCGAACCCAAATACACCCGACTCGTATTTAACTCGCCAGCCCGAACTGACAGATCTAATAATGCATTTTGAAACCGTTTAAGGTTGAATTGGAACTCGATAATATTTTAAGGGGAATGCATGGTCTTATAATCACCATTGGACAACCACATACGTATGTTCCACACAAATCTCAGAACTGCGTACACTACTTGCCTTCAGTTACGGTTCGAAAAGGATGGCTACAGGGTATTCTGGTGGGAAAGAATAGAGTAAATTATGTAGAATGTTGTATAATAAACTAAAAGTATTCCCAATTATAGTTCCATCTTTTGGAACTCAAGTTAGCCACATTATCAAAAATTCTAATTTTTTGGAATTTATATTTCATTACTTCTCCAACCCATGAAACTCCAATTTGAGTCATCTAATAGAAATATTTATCATGGATTCACCTTATAACACACAACCTATTTTTTCAATTATTTAAAAATTATATATTATTCCTCAAAAACAAGAAGAAAGGAAAAAATATTAAAAAATTAAAAGTTGTGACCTGCATGGTGGAACTGGACAGCATTACGCTACACATACCCATTTTCTACTTCTCCTCCCATTTTTGAACAAGTGACTTGGTGGGGCCGGCGTTTTCTTTTTTTGCGCCCGGTACGGATGCACGAAGGAGCATATGGGCCGTCTGACACATTTTGGGTATTTCTCATAAAATCCCAAAATTTGTGTGCGATGTCCTCTAACTTTTGGGGGCTCGGACATACCCAAGCCCCTTCACCTTTAAAACCTCTTAGGTCATTCACAATATCCGTGCATTATTCAACAGGCATGGTGGCTTCCATGATACCATGAGTAGTTTTTTCAAAAAGGTATGATGGTGGCACACAATGCCTTCTAAACTGCCCAAAGCGGACATAAAACATCATTGAACAAATTGAGAGATGAATAGGAGCAATATGGTTAGCTTCTGACAGGTGTCAAACCTTTTTCTAAAAATCTCAAATGTTGTGTATAAGAGCCTTCATTATAAATTACCTTGGAGGCGCTAGTTCAACTAAACCGCCAAGACAGTTTAAATATACTTTGACACAATATCCATTGGCAATATCATGTAAATTATAAAATGTGATCTTAAAATGACCTAAAAAAATCAAATCTATGTGGAATGTTTTGAAAGCTCCTAAATGCTTTAGAGGGGTTGGAAATAGCTCCTAGCCATGATTTAACTTGGCAGACATTTCCAAAAGAGCTCGAAAGCTATGCACACCAGCCTTTATTTAATTGCTGCCAAAAGCTTAAAAACATTACTTCTAAGGCATAAGGTTTTGACTTTCATGCTTCGGGTTCCTAAGGCTCAACGATGCCTTGCAATGTGCACCAATGCACCATGCTGCAAGAGCACGGAATGTGTTCGCTTCATTGATATACTTAGTGAAAGAAGCGTAAATGAGATAGTAATTAAGCCCATCAATGCCTAAATGTCATTCAATTTATTGCTTATCGTAGGAATTTAATACAATTTCACCCAAATGCCATACAAAATTTGCATGAAATTTCTTTAAATTAGGGCCCATCTTGCAAATTCCAATTATTTTAACCCCTAATTCTAGAATTGCATGTAGGTTAGTCGTTAACTCATAAATTGAGCTAATAAGTTCACGAAATTAAATATGTGATTACCTTGCAAATTGTGTCTGTTGACCGACACGACACAAGTTGAAGTCTCCTATGTTCTTATTTTGGGATTGCTGATGTTGCTATTTGCTTCCATGTGGTATCAACTTAGACAGAACTTGATTGAATGATACTTCTAGGACAACTTTTTAAAGATAAGATATTTCATCTGAACTTCTCATATTAGTTTTAAGGCTCTATTTCCATATATCACTGCTCAATTGAATTACGTTTGTTTGAACAGAATTCTCACGTAATTTCTTGTTTTCTTCAATGCCATTGTGGTTTGTAATGATCTTATACACAAGTGCCCAATACAGGGTCCAGACTACGTTGTCTATGCCCGAGGCTCTAGACCTCATGACGTTGGATATGCTGCTTCCCTTGGCCAACCTTTAAAGCAGGTTATTATGAGCTGTAATCGTGCTGAGGGAGTTCTTTGAGGCGCTGAAATGTATGTTCTAGATGTTTTGGCATGTAGTTCTCATTTTGAAAAAGTGATATAGTTGCAGATTCTGCTGCTTTGGAGCAACATGAACCCACTGGTATATGGGGTACCGGGATAACCCACAGGACTGCACTCCAGGGCTTGGAAACAGATCTTCATTATTTTCAATGAAAGGGATCGCATATTGGGCAAGGAGCTACAATCATGTCTAGGGCTGGCATCTTCCGAGCATTGGAAGGTGGGTTCATTTCTATGACAAACAAAGTGTATGACCTTCGCTCTTTCAACAATGTACTTGAAGATGGGATATTTCTCCAGAACTTATCAAGCTTTATTGCCATCCATACCTTAGATCCACAAAAGGGCGAATGGATATTCGATACGTGCGCAGCCCCAAAAGGCAAGACAACTGCCATTGCAACGCTAATGGGGCATAAAGGAGAGGTTATTACAACTGATAGGTCTCACAATACACTAATTGCTGGAGAAGACATGTTAGAATCTTTGAGAAACCATGGGAAGTACGAAAGAAGGATGTTTGACCACGTGGTGCGGCTAGCGAGTTCACCCTGGAGGCTGGGGCGGATCCGGCGTGGTGTCAATTATGTCACCCATCACCCCTCTACAAACAACACACACACACACACACACACACACACACACACACACACACACATATATATATATATATATATATATATATA
>JACYFF010019584.1:92188981-92202299 GCA_017589665.1 Selenicereus undatus
ATAAATGTATATATATATATATATATATGGAAGAAATTTAAAAAATTCAAAGCTTTGTACATCTAAATACATCACAAGCCACACATTTATTAGGAACTGCAGTTGGCCCAGCTATGGATGTGGGCTTTGTTTGCTTTGCTTAGAGCACTTGTAATGGTGGTTCAAACGTTTGAATCACAAGTGGGGGGCCACACCCTCCACATCACCCCACAATCTAACATTTTTTCTCTTCCCTACATTCATTTGATCACCAAATAAAATAATACATATGTACCCCGCCACAAACATATTTATTTGGTTCTGGACTATTATTTTTTGTGTTTGTCTGAATAATTTTAGATTACTTTTGACGATATTTTCTATAAAAATTCAATAATTCATCTATAATAATGAAATTTTTTAATAAAAAAAGACTTTCACATAATGTAATATAATGAAGGAAGAAATCTCTTCCTTTATTTGGTGTTTGGCGTTTATTTTTTTGTCTATGTGTGTATAATTATAGATTGCTTATGATGACATTTTTCCAAAAATTGAATAATTGACCTATAGTAATGAATTTTTTTTTGAAGTATGATATCAAACTAAAACAAAAAAACTAAAATAATAAAAGCTTGATTTAAAAACAAGAAGAAGAACACAATACATCTGTTTACAATAAAATTAAAAAAAACAATACAATAGTTGCACTAAAAAAATGAACAATACAAATATAATAGTTCAACTTAAAAGTTACATTACAAGATATCATTTACGACCTACGTCTATGTCGATTCCACATTTCTTCAACCAAATTTTTTTGGAGACGCGCATACATTTCGTGCTCTCGAACTTCTATTGTTCTACGTAAGTAAGTCTCATAACACGGATGAACGTTACGTCTAACAGTCGGCTCTGGGGTAGTACCGCCCACTTGCTCGTAATCGAACACAAGGTCGTACGAATCTCACTCATCCTCAAAAATCATATTGTGGAGTATTACACATGCTTCCATTATCAACGACATGGCTTTCTCCTTCATGTACCAAGCAGAGCCACGAACTATGGCAAAGCGAGCTTGCAGCACACCAAAGGCTCACTCGACATCCTTCCTAACTGCGTCTTGATGTTGAGCAAATAGTTTTGCCTTTGGACCTTGCGGAAGGGGCATGGTTTTCACAAAAGTCGCACATTTCAGATAAATACCATCCGATAGAAAGTATCCAATTTTGTACTCATGACCATTGACGATGTACTCGCATTTTAGAACACGATCTTGATACAGCTCATCAAGCACTGGGGAATTGTCAAGGACGTTTATATCGTTAATACTTTCAGGCATTCCGAAGAAGGTATGCCATATCCACAGATCATATGACACAACTACCTCAAGAATGATTGTCGGAACCTTATAGACCCTTTTAGCAAATGCTGCTTTCCATGCTGTTAGACAATTCTTCCACTCCCAATGCATACAATCAATGCTTCCCAACATACCGAGAAAGTCACGCTCATTCCCCATAGCCAATAGACGATCAACATCGGCTTGGGTTGGTTTCCTTAAATACTCTGCCCCAAATACTGCAATGACACCTTTAGCAAATCTTTTCAAGCACTGTAGTGACGTGCTTTCACCGATCTTCAAGTATTCGTCGACGCAATCGATAGATATACCATAAGCAAGCATCCTCAAGGTTGCGGTGCACTTGGTCAGTGGCGTCAACCCGAAGTTCCGAACTGCATCACACTTCAATTGAAAGTAATTAGAATGATTTTCTAGTGCCTCTATTACACGAATGAATAAATGCTTGCATATTCTAAATCTTCAGCGAAAATGTTGCTCATTGTAAATGGAGTCCTCTGCGAAGTAGTCTCTGAATAAGTGCTCATGCGCTTCTTGTTGATCTCTCCTTATAAATCTTCTCTTCGCTCGAGGCAAGGAGGATGAAGGTCTCAAATCTTGTGCAGCTTGCAAAACCTTTAGAAGGAATGTCATATCTTGGTTGTCAGTCTCATCATCAAGTGAATCTTCCACAGTGGGTATAATCTCTTTATCAGAATCTTCTAATATGAAACTTAGACCATCCGATGATGAGGAGGAGGACATGGACGATGAGCCTGAGGAACATGAATCTTCTACAAGAGATGGCAAATTTGCATGCTTATTTTCCATTGTTGAGCACCTATGTACATATTCATCAATTAAAAAGAACTCAAACATAAGTAAATTACAAAGTGAAAGAACTACAAGTAACAAAACATAAGTTAAACACAAATGGTTCCAGTTAACAAAACATAAACTTTCATTTCATAACTAATTTAAATGGATACAACCAAGAAAACATAAACTATTCATCTAAATAGCTAGAGGGGAGTACACTAATTTAAATAACAAAGGCTCATCTAAATAACTAGAGGATGATAGACTATTAATTTTGGGGAGGATTTCCCATTCTTTTTCGTCTGATTTCTTCCTTCATCATTCTAAAGTAAGCAGCATCTTCTTCAGACATGGCCGATAGGTCCATCAACATTATCTAGTCGTCATATTGCCTCTCCTTAAGGGCTTGCTTCCTCATCTCCAACTCTGCCTTGAAGTCCTTGCGTTTTTGAGCCTCATCTCTAAGGCGAACTGCTTCCGGAGCTACAGTTGCCTTCTTATCAACTACGGTTACCAAGTCACGGAATATTTAAACCTTTCATTAGCTGTGGAGCTGATTGTCGAAAAGTGATTAGTCACCAAATCAACCACAACATTGTTTGCCTTTTGCTGGAGTTTTCTCTTTGCAGCTTTCCTCCCAATGGGGCAGACAATTCCATCAATTTCAACTTCAAGCTCTTCATCAGCAGAGCTAGAGGGGCTAGAATATCCTCTCATCTCATTTACTTTTGGTCGTTTCGACTGTCCTCCATTTTAAGTATCACGAAATGTCCTCCATTTGGGCCAATCCTTAAGCAAATAGTACTAATGCTCTAAATCAAATTTCCTCCCCATTCTTTTAAGAAACGTCTCATTAGCACAATTCATAATATCTTCCACACTTGACCCACTTACATTATTACATTCCATTTCATCCATGATTCCGACCCACTTGTTCACTAATGGGTAACCTCGATTCCAACAAGCATTGCAAGTCTTCCCCGTTCTCCGCATAGCTGCTTTTGGGGCATGTGTGTTAAAGTTGGTTGTCACCTTACCCCAAAAAGATGTTTTCTTTTGGTCGGTTCCGGTAACAGGAACAACACTTGTGTTAATCCAAGCAGTGATCAACCGTTTATCCTTTTCCATTGACCATTTTTTGACCCCTACACTACTCCCCCTCCACATCATCCCCTTCCAACTCATCATTAGTTGGATCATTATTAGTTCGAGGTGGCCTTACGGTTGCAATTGATCCAGTTGGTGTTGATGAGGGGTGTAGAGTTGCTTGCACTCGAGGCGTAATTAGGTGGAGGGAGCGGGTAATAAGGGGAGTGGTAATAATGTGGGTGGTAAGGATAGTTTGGTGGAGTATGATATGGGTGGGGTTGCATGTGGGTATTAGTAGGCACACTTGTATTACTACGCTCAACATTCTCTACTTCGTCATCCCCATCAAGTAAACTCACAAAAGTACAGGGGGTGATTCGAATCTATATGGCCACAAATGATACCTACATACATGGAACATTCTTTTTGGGTTATAAATTGCATAATTTTCGAACATTTTTATTCACGATAATTCTTTCCTAGGATATTAAAATTAACGAAAGTAACTCGTACATCATATTAAACATTTAACCATAATACTATTAATAATCATAATTCTTAACATGTTACTAATAAACTTATTAAACATTTAACATAAATTTAAACATTTAAACATTTAAACATAAATATGAGCTAACATAAATAAATTTAAACATTTACACATCAATTTAAACATTTAAACATAAATATGAGCTAACATTTAAACATTTAAACATTTAAACATACATTTTCCATTTAAATCTTTTTTCATCTTTTCTCAAAGTTCCTAACATGTCACTTATGACTTTATTAAACATTTAACCAAGTGAAGTATTTTTCATTTCAATCTTTTTAATCATTCCTACGATATTAAAAGTAATGAAAGTAACTTATACATTATATTAAACATTTAACCATATTACTAATAATAACCATAATTCCTAACATGTTACTAACAAATTTTTCATGTCAATCTTTTTCATATCAAACATTTAAACATAAATATGAGCTAACATAAATAAATTTGAACATTTAAACATTTAAACATAAATTCAAACATTTAAACATTTCAACTAATATATGAGCTAAGATTTAAACATTTAAACATTTAAACATAAATACATTTTTCATATCAATCTTTTTCCATCTTTTTTCAAAGTCCCTAACATGTCACTAATAAATTTATTAAACATTTAACCAAGTGAAGTATTTTTCAAATCAATCTTTTTAATCTTTCCTATGATGTTAAAATTAATGACCATAATACATCATATTAAACATTTAACCATAATACTATTAATAGCCATAGTTCCTAACATGTTACAACTAACTTTTTCATATCATTCTTTTTTCATATCAAACATTTAAACATAAATATGAGCTAACATAAATAAATTTTAACATTTTAACATTTAAACATAAATACATTTTTCATATCAATCTTAAATTGATAACAAATTAATTGATTTAAATATAAATATGAGCTAAAGTTAACTACAATTAACCATAAATCAATTTACTTCACAAATAAATGTATAAAATTAAATTGACAACAAATTAATCAAAATATATCATTATCTTTGCCATAAATAAAAAATTTACACACGAAAACTAATAAATGTATAAACGTAAATTGACAACAAATGAAAAAATTCAACTAATAAAAATACTTAGAAAATCCCAAACTTCTTTCTTCCCTTCTTATCTCTTACTTCGAACACAACCTTTTCCACCAACTCAAAACTTCATGAAAAATATGAGAGATAGAAGTGTATGTATTTTTAGATGAAAAATTCACACATAATATGTGGAGTGTTTATAGAACTAATTTCCAAAAATTTTAAAAAAAATTACACAAACGAGTCATTTGGTGCAACGGCTAGCTTTCAGGCACATCTCCCTGGCTTTTTTCCTTTTTTTCCTCCCCATTTCAACACCCCTTCCCAATTTTTTTTTTTTAAAAAAAACCTGCACTGCCCCCCAAAACGACGCCGTTTTAGGGGAGCACGTGGCAAAAAAAAGGAAAATGGCGTGTGGGCAAGTTGGGCGGCCCGACGTTGCTGGGCAAGGACTAGACCACGGGCTGGAAATTTGGCCCGCGAGCCCAGCGATGCAAGTGCTCTTAATTCCATGAGGTCGCGTGTTCAAATCCTTCCTGAGCAGTTACATTTTCTTCGTTTTTTTTAACGTTCTGCCTTACAACCAAGCCCCCTGTTTGGCCTTCGACACACACACATTCTATCTGAAAAACTCCAGCCCGCCACACACGCAGCTAGCCACCCACCAAAATCGCAAACACCAACCTGACAACCCTCACCGAGCCCACACACGACTACTCAATTTAAATACTTTAATTGACTTGAATTTGTCACTTAATTCTTTAATTTGTAAATTAATTTATTTTATTATTTTATTGGTCAATTTATTTGCCAATTTCACTTCCTAATCATTTAATTTATATGTTTAGTTTCAATTATAGGTTAATTCTTCAATTTGTAGGTTAATTTATTTTTATTGTTTAATTTGTGAGTTTGTTTACCAATTTCAATTTCAAATTTGTTTAATTCATATGTTTAATTTCAATTCTAAGTTAATTCTTCAATTTATAGCTTTGATTGCTTTTATATATTTTGTGTGTGTATGTGTGTGTGTGTGTGTGTGTGTAGTTTTTGAATGATACCATTATTACTTACTTTGATGATGATTAGTTTGAAAGTGTATCGACTGATGATATCTTATATCACTTTCAAAATATGTGGTCTCATTGAGGGCAATTAGATTAGATGTAATGTAACAGTTGTTTAATTTCAGTTTATGATTATTGTTGAATTTTATACTGTATACTATTAATTCTGACATCCCTTTCTGAAATTCCTGACTTCACTGCATGGAGGGGTAATTGTGTATTTAACCTGTAATATTAATCCGGGTGAAAATGAAGCCCTGGTTCCTTATCCTGTTGATATATATACAAGTTTTTGTCATTAGCACCCCAGCATCCAAGAGTCGGAGGATTGGGCCTTGTTGGTCAATGGTCACTATAAGCTCTCCGATGTTCATGTACGTGGAGGAGTGGTTGAAACCTAGAGAGGAAGACCTTATTCAAAAGTTCGATCCTGATACAGGGGTGGAGCCAAGATTCAAAGCAAGGGATGCGAGATTAATAATACATATAACATAAACTTTAATAGTTCTAAAAATGAAATGTATAGTTAATACATTCAAGAAAGTTATCTTCGACGAGATCTCATATTTTGAAAGTAAAGCATGATATCGTTGTTCGATAGACTTCTAAAAATATTTTAAAAAAAACCACACAAAAAGCAGCACAAGAAGTCAAACCCACAACATTTCACTAGAGCAATAGGCAACTAACCAATCTACTATACACTCATTTGTGAAATATCTAAAAACTAATTAATATATATCTATTTTTTTTCAACCAAAATATCCCACATTTAATTTTCTTTTTCCCAAAAAATTAGGGGGTCAATTGACCCCCTTGCCCATTAGTAGCTCCGCCACTGTCCTGGTACATCCGATTCAATTGGGTTTCTCATAGCCAAGTTTGAAGTTTGCGGCAAGGATTATTAAGGTATGTGTGTACAAATACCCCATTATTTTACCCGAACTCAAGTTTTTGGCACTAGCATATGTATAGGTATTGGATGTGCCCACTTTCTTAGAAGTTTGTCCTTTTTGATATAAATTGAAGTGTTCACGCGTAGGCGAAGGTGTTATACCCGACACAAGTATTTAAGGATTAACCCAGAGTCCAGTTGACTTTGTAGTGGCTCGATGTACAGCCAGATAGAAAACATTAAGGGCATTGCTTTGCTAGATTTTTCAGAGGGTTTGTTTTTCTCCTCTCTCCCTCTACAAGATTTCTGTTGAGATCTCCTTAGGAGTCTGTTTTTGCCAAATCATTTAATATTTTGTATGATTTTATTGATGTTAGTTTTTGCTTGGCAGGACGTTAATTGTCCTAGACTTTGGTCATGTTTGGTAAAGAGCTTTTTGGGTACAAAAAGAGCTTTTTGAGGGTATTAGCTGTTTGACTCTGGTTAAAAAGCTCTTTAGGGTGTTTGGTTGATTAGCTTTTTAGATTAGCTTTTTATACCCAAAAAGCTCTTTTACAAAAAGCTCTTTGGGATAGCTTTTTCAAAGAGCTTTTTGATGTTTACTATTATAATGACCATACTAACATTATAATTTGGACAAATTTACATTACATGTCATTCACAAATAATATTCCCGAATGTTGGATGCTTATATTTTAATTATTTTTTTTTGAGACAATAGTTGTGGATGGTCATGATGTCGAAGATAATGCTTTTAATTTTAACGCTTTCTTAATTTAACAAATAATCTATGTTAGTTAGTCTTATATGATATATAAATATTTTTTATATCACATAATTTCAATTGCTATTAAAAAAAAATTTAACATTAAAAATATATTTTGATTATAAGTGCTAAAATTAGGAAAAAGTATAAATGTAATTTTATACATCACATAAGTCTTAATTCATAATTCATATCGAAAAGAAAATAAATATCCAATAAAAAATTGTTTTGTTAGAAAAATAATGAAATTGAGTAATGGGTATAAGTGGAATTTTATCAAATAGCTTTGTTAGAAACAGCTAACTTCACCAAACACTTTTTTTACAAACAGCTAATGCAATAAGTTAAGTCAAACAGCTAATACAATCAGCTAACAACTAACAGCTAATGCAATCAGCTAACAGCTGATTGCCAAACAGGGCCTTTCTTTTTTGTTTTTTTCACAACTCTTGTCGACGATATGCTATTTGCATCTTTATCATTTGTTCTTAGCTTCTTGCTAATACACACCCCTTCTTTCAAATTAGATTAGGTCAACTCAACTCCAATGTCATGATGACACTATAAGGGATCGATATATATTCTTTACCACAACAGTAAACAATGTCCTTACAAACAATATCCTTCCATGTGAATACTACTTTACTAGCATTTGAAAAATTTTAAATATAGACAATAAAGACTTATTTCAAGATATTTGCAATTGCAAATAATAAAAGATGAAAAGAATCAAATACTACTGAAGTTTGGAGTGTATTTCCTGGCGGTCTCAAGTCCCATAAAAAATGTGACGGTGTTTAAAGCTCATATGGCCATCTTTGATTTATAGCATAATAATAAGGCCAGAAGAAGTAGAAAGAGCGAGGCTCCTTTTTAAGGTTTGGCATTTGGAAATATGGTAAGAGACTAGTTGTGCTGCTTTTGAACTGAACTTTTTTAATGGGATTAAGTTAACTTAGTTGATAAAATTTCTAAAATTTTTTGAAGTTATAGCATTGGTTTCCAACATTTCTATTTTGTGCGTATGTTCCTTCATTGTTTTTCCACAAAAAAAAGAAAAAAAGAAAAATTGGGATAAAATATGCCAAACTACAAGGTATATAAGATATTCTGAAGTATGACATTGTTTTTATAATGCAAATAATTACACCTTTTAAGCAAATAGATAGATGACTATATGTAGACCTGATAAATGGGTCATTCGGATCAGGTCTTAGTTCGGTTCGGGTCACTTTCAGGTCAACTATGTTCGGGTCAGGTGAAGTTCGGGTTTGGGTCATTTTCGAGTCAACCATGTTCGGGTCGAGTTCAATTCGGGTCACGTACGAATTTGGGTCAGTACGGGTTCGGTTCGGGTGGAGGTCGGGTCGGGTCTGTTTCGGATTGTCTACAGTAGTCCGATTCGAATCGGGTATGAGTCAAGTATAATGTGGGCTGGGTGGTATTCAGATCAATGCTTGGGTCAACATTGGGTCAGGTGTAAATCGAATCAGACATAAATGAAGTTGGGTTAATTTCGAATCATTGTATATTTTCAATATATCCATCTTTAGTTCTTTACTCTTAACTTTCATTTAAAAGATCAAAACCGTTTAACTAGACAAACTCATTTATTCTATATTTCTCTTTTAATTCATACGTTAATGATTAATTGATATTATATATATATATATATATATATATATATATATATATATATATATATATATATATTCTAAACTTACTAAGAAAGTTACTGAATTACGAATACAAGTATACAACTCATCCCTTACCCTATAACAAATAGGCCATGTAATTGTCCAAAGGATTATGTATCGTTAAGTCAAGTTTTACTCATCTCAATTGAGTCCATGCGATGACAAAACAAGTGGACAAGCCTAACGTAAATCATTTGTCAATGGTCTCATTTGTGAGCCCCAAGACCAAAATATACCTTGAAAAATGAAAAGGAAAAAGAAAGAAAACAACGAAAATTTTATTGCGACCCCGGTGTTGGTGTTTGTCATATTTTGAGTTAGTAAATAGAAACAGGTTGGTTCAAGTTGATATTTTTAGTAATCGAATAAATGTTCTTTGACAGCTCGTTAAGTGATCATGCATCAACATTTAAAGATTTGTCTTTGTGAGATTAATAACTTGATCTGCATTTGTTCAATGAGTAAAAACTAAAAAACAACGGCATTATATGAATATGTGTCACTTAGCATTACATTTATGTGATTATGAATGCTCATTATCGTAACTCGAGACTTGAAATTTAATTGTCCAAAATTCAAATGAGTCACATTATTGTGAGATCATATGCAACGCTATAGTTTTGAATATGGTTTTATAGAATTAAACATGTTATGAAGATGATTTATTATCGTATATCAGTAGTGCAGAATTTTTGGTAGTAGTCACAGAATGATATTATAAATTTATAATCATAGCGTGCATTGCATTAAGTCATTAAGTGAATCAAATAGTAAAATAGGACTGCTAGGTCCTAATAAGTTTAATAGATTGTTAATTATAGTTATCTTTTCTTAATTCCTATTGTGACAAAATATTTTTTTCTCTTATATTTTTACTACGTATCTATAAAATTAAAAACTTAAAACTGTCAACTATTTTATTTTTTTCTCTTAAGTTTTTGATCGATTTCATTTGTAAAAATTCCCTCTTAAGTTGTTTTTCTTTTTTCACTTGAACTCAACTAATTGAGCTTGAAAAATTCGAAATTTCCCCCAAAAGAGAAAAGACTAAAACCCAAAAAAAAAAAATTACTACTTATTGAGGTAAAATTGAGTTGGTAAGAATCGGATCAGTTTTAAATCGAATACGGTTTGGTTCGGGTTCGACTGTCCATTTTCGGTTCACTTCGGGTCAGGTCACTATGGATCAGGTTTGACTTGGTTGGCTCATTTCGGGTGTGGGTCATTTCGGGTCATACTACAATTCGGGTTTTGTTCGATTCTAGATGGATTTACTTCGGGTGTTTGGGTCTAAATCGGTTCATCCCATTTCGGTCTCGGTTCAGGTATAGATCCAGGTCGTTCGGTTCAGGTTTCAGGTCTTGGTTCAGTTTTGCCTAGTTTAACTATATATTGTGCAATTCTTTTGTTCATGATTCATACAAATATTTGTATTTGCTTATAACATGTAGTCCGAGTGAAAATTTTGCACAGTTGTCATAGTATGAGTTACATGGTACATTTGACCCATACTTCGAATTATTTTCAGCTCAATACTTTGAAATATCTTAAGCTAATTTTTCAAGGCCAAAAAAACAAAAAAGCGAAGTCCCCTTGTAAGATATCCAGTGACTAACATTTAAAGTTCAGAACGATTGAGACAAGCTCATGACCAAAAGGCTCTTGAAGTTTTCAAATTATTCAAGAATGTCACTAAAGTTTTTTTGATGTCTATACGTGCCAATAATGTTTTTAAGCATTAAAATGCCACTTCTCCACTTTTTAAGTGGTAGCAGCAGTAATATGATATTTGTAAATTATCTTTTGAACATTTAATTGAAAGCAAGAGAGGCAGCAAACAGAAAATGAACTTAAAAGCTAGCAAAAAAAATTAAAAGGGATGAAGTCCATTTTTCTTCATACACTTATTCCCCAACTGAAAGCTCAAAAGTTAGGGTTTTTCAAACGTCTCTAACGTCAATTAAGCTTGAATTACACAAGCAACTATAAAATTGATTTCAAAATTATGAATCTTAACAAATTCTGACAAAAAACGATAAAAAATATGCCATCTCCAATGGCTTGGACCGTATCGACACCTGAGATCAGTAATTGTAAATCTCAACTAATTTGAAAATTGTGTTTTTCAACCTGAAAGTTGGTAGTCTGGGAATAGGCATTGTAATTTCTAGGGTTTTTGGTTTGGAGAAAGAAGGGTTGAGTGAGTGCTTTAATGAAGGAAACAAAGATGTATGACAATTGCAAAATTAAAAGGGGTAAAGTTCCTTCTCCTTTCAAACACTTCTTCTGCTAACTTAAAAACCTAAAAACTCAAAAATTTGGGGCTTTTTTCAAAACCCTCGGATCCAATTCGGGGTTAAATTATTCAAGGATCGTTGAAAAATTAATTTGCGAATTGTGAATCTCAACTTATTTCGACCAAGAACCATCCAAACTATATCATCTTCAGCAACTCGAAGCACACTCCACAGCCACTGATCGTGCCCACACCTATCTCATTATGGGAGGTATTGTAATTGTTGTTGAAATATCATGATTTCTACGGCTGTCGGCGGAGAGAGGGGATTGCTTGAGTGTTTTTATGGAGGAAAGAACGGAGTTGTGAGATGCTTTTTTGAGCAAAAATTAATTTTCCTTTTCTTATTACTTTCACAGTTTATTTCTTCCCTTAGTTTTAACTGGTTAAACTTTATTTTTTATTATTTAACCTAGAGTGGCAGGCTAAATGACATTTTAACACCTAACTTCCTGAACATATTAGAGGCACGGAGAGGTAGCTGGAGGAAAAAAAAAAAACAATTGGTGGTACTATGGAATGATTTAAAACTTCACTTACACTTTTGGGCAAGAACTCCTATTGGGACTAACACAAATTAAATTTTTTTAAAGCCAATAAAGCCTCAAAATACAAACTAAAAGCTTCTACATAAACCCCAGATCTAGTATGACCAAAGTTTACAGATTTATCTAAGAAAACCTAAGTTCAAGCAAACGCTTATCTTTGATAACAACACCTCTATGTAGGGTTGAACATTATTCAGTCCAAACCCGGACTAGACTAAAGATTGGGTGGGACCCGACCGGCCCGGAATGAGTGAATTCGGGCCAATCTTTAGTTCAAAGCTTTTACTTATTTGATCTTCAGTCGGATCCGATACGATCCACCCGTTTGGGCCAAGGGCCAACTGTGTTAAAAAAAAAATTATGAAAGAAAGTGGCTTGCGCTAGTTTTCAATGTCTTGTCTTGTGTTCTCTGCTTCCCAATGTCTTAGCTGGCACTTTTCCATGTCTCTAGCGACGTCAACAATTAATGACATCTTGTTTCATGTCTATTTGTTACTTTTATTATTTTGTGCAATTTCATATGCTTAACTACTAAGTAATTTAAGTGGCCGGGTGAAATATCGGCATTCTTCGCGTGCATATGCGTTCATGTATTAATGTATACTCTTACATAATTATTTTCAATCAAACCCATTAAGGGTAAATTTTGTGATTGAATGACCCAATTCAATTATTTCTTTTGCTGTGATTTAAAATTGTGTGCTCACTACTCTGATCAATACTCATAATCATATGACTAATGCAGGATTAACGATAATTAAATATGATTAAATAGCGGGATGTTACAAAACTAGAATCATTTGCATTGGTATTACAAATACTCTTTCAGTTAGACAATGTTAAAGAGTGTTTGCGCTTTTACAAGCTTGGTGTCCAGTTTTAGAAGATACAAGATATTATGAGATTAGCTAATTCTCTTAGGGGGTGTTTGGTGAGCCAAAAATGGTTGGGGACTTGAATCCTCAGGGTTCAAGTTCCGTTCCTTAATGTTTGGTGATAAATTTAGGAAAAGGAACTTGATACTTGGGGGAATCAAGTTCCTCCATAAACCCCTAGAACTTGAACCCTCCCATTATTGGGGGGTTTCAAGTTCTCATCCTCAGGGTTCAACATTATTGTTGTTGTTGCTATTACTACTACTACTACAACTATTATTATTATTATTATTATTATTATTATTATTATTATTATTATTATTATTATTATTATTATTATTATTATT
>JACYFF010019584.1:92207971-92275226 GCA_017589665.1 Selenicereus undatus
TTATTATTATTATTATTATTATTATTATTATTATTATTATTATTATTATTATTATTATTAGTTTTGAAATTTTTTTGATAATTTTAATAAGTGTTAATAAGGATTATTAATAGGTACTAAATCGAGTAGGAGCCTGAATACGATTATATTGTCAACCATAGAATTAGTTTCGTTAATTACTAAATGAACTTTGATATATTTGGGAATGAATAATCGACGAAAGATCATATTATCGATTCGGGTTAGAGTATAAAGTAAGAGATCAGACTAGCGGTGTTAATTATTGAGAGCATGCTTGAACAAAAAAAAAAGGAAAAGGGGAGGAGGAGGGGTATTTTTGTCAAACACGCCAGGCCCCTTTCTTCTTCTCCCAAACGCGACCCCTCAAGCCCCGATCTCTCTCTCTATCTCTCTCTTTGCTCTTCATCTTCTTCATCTCCTTCTCCTCATACATGCGGCTCAAGCACCAGAATTCCACCAAATTTTCGCCTCACCTAGCTTGCATTTCCCCTCATTCGACCTGCCCCAGTAGCTAACAAACCCCTGGCGCAAAATCTGGGCAAAATCAAAGAAGAACCACCACATTTTTGGTAAGTTTGGATGGCGATTCGAAGCACCGAACACGTGCCCGAACTTAGCCATGCAAGCTTGTCTCAGCTACCCAATTATCTCTATAAATTGGGAGTGATTCACAACACCAAACATCCACCACAACTTCAAGTTAGTGAGTGAATGTTTGGTTGAGTTTGGGGTCCGATTCGCGTGGGATTTGGGCGTGGTCTAGGTCTGTTCGTGTGATCAGTGAGCAAGAGTCGAAAATTGGGGTTTTTCCATCACTCAAAGTCGAGCCCAGCAGCTTTGAACAAGCCTCTAGCTTGGAATCGTGGTGGGTCTTTCTCTTCCTCCTAAACTGTTAGTAATTTCAATGAATTTTACTGATGATAGTTATTTTATGCGTGAATTTGAATTAGCAATTAGTAATTGGAGAAATTAGAATTGAATTTGGGCAAATAAAATGATGATGCTAATTTGGGACTCTTTTCTATTGAGTTGATGCGTGACTTTACTAACCGGTCAATTTGGAGAATAGGGGACAAATATAATCATGCATTAATGTTGCTGCTACATCAGTTTATCATGCCTAAATTCTATTTTGGAGGTTGCATGTGAACGTTATGTTATGAGGTTGCTAACCGGGTGATTTGAGGTATTGTAGAGCAAGCTGAATTATGCTTAAACGTCATTACTAGATCAGTTTTGTCATGCTTAAATTCTGTTTATGGTGAATAGTATGAATGCTACGCTTATGTATGTTAGTTTCATGATCTACTAATTGAATTATGACAATATTGAACTGAGCTTGGTAGTTGGATGGCTTAAGGTGAAACTATTGAGTGATTTGAGGTTCTTATGGTCGGTGTTGTGTGAGGAGGGAGCCCATGTTTGATATTAAACACGATTGTGTGGATTGTGAAGCATTTGGGATATTAGGTTGATTATGCTGAAACTATTTCTGCGAAGTGATATAAATGTGCTATCTGTGAACCCCCCTTCCCTCTTAAACTGTTTAAATGATGCCATGCGAATGGCTTGTAAAACTTTAGAAATCTTTAAAAGGGTCGTTAAAAAGCATGTCTCCATAAATTCAAAGGTTTCTAAATGTTCACCAGTTGGCTGTTCGATTGTTAAGGTATTTGTGGCCTAAAAAGAACCTAAATTGTTGAACTACTCAGTGAATGACTCAACTGAATAATCGATAGGTATAGGAGGTTAAAAAGCAAACTATTAGCGAGTTCGAAAATGTTTTAAGGCTTTAGTTTGTTTATATCTCTTTGTTTGTGTTTAAAAGGATTTAAACGAACTGAAAAAGGGTAACTGAAATTATTAATTACAAAACTTAGTTTGAATTATATGCTAGCAAATTACTTTGAATTTTGAATTGCGAGTTAGCAGACTCACTATGATTTTAAGAGGTTTTTCATGTTGAAAATGAAAGAACCATAAACCAATAGTGGGGTCATGGATTATTTGCTAGGCAAGCATGGCTTTGATTGTGTAAGCAACTATTAAAAAGAAGTGATTCGTAAGTCACTTGAAGGTGAGACTTGCTATGTGTGATAGTGACTCCCTTTTACAACCTATCGTAGTTTAGTGCGTTTTAAAGGCTAAGACAGTGCTAGGACTTGGCCAGGCCTAGAGAGTTAGACCCCAAAATGGGAACCCTAGAAGACCCTGACGAGGGCAATGTTCGATGACATGTGATAAAACCTTGAGGGTGGGAATTGGACGCAAGATAAGGCGTGAGCTGTTTCCCCCAAAAGTAATGTTCAATAACATGTGATAAAACCTTGCGGGTGGGAACTGGACGCAAGATAAGGTGCGAGTTGTTTCCCCCAAAGGTAATGTTCAATGACATGTGATAAAACCTTGAGGGTGGGAATTGGATGTAAGATAAGGCGTGAGCTATTTCCCCCAAAGGTAATGTTCGATTACATGTGATGAAATCTTGATGGTGGGAACTGGAACCAAGATAAGGCATGAGCTATTTCCCCCAAAGTAATGTTCGATGATATGTGACGCATTATAAAACCTTGAGGGAGGACTGGACGCACGATAAGGCATGAGTTGTTGCCCCTACATAGGACAATATCGAAGTTAGAACTACTCTGCTGAGACATGTTTTGGCCAAATGTTATGTTATGTATACCCCGGGGATAACGTAAGTTGTGAGTGATGACCTCATTTAGGGCGAGTGTGGATCTCCCCTGGCCAGCACCTTATAAATCTTATGTCTGAAAAGAGAAGATATTTTCCTAATAAATTAGAAAATGATTTGAATTATTACCAACATGGGTATTTCATGCACTTTAAAGAGTATATGAGCCTTGAAGAGGCTCGTGTGATTTGTAAATTATTCTTTGAATACAACATGAGTCATTACATTTTCAAAATGCGTATTTGAAAGCATTTTTCCTTATCATTGTTGCTTGCTTGCTTATGTGCCTAAATTTTTTATTATTAAGGAAGTTTGGTTGTTAAAGGTCGAGAAAGGAGCTTGAGTGGCTTAGTATGAGGTTTAGAGGTGATGATTTTCCTTGGGGATTATGATTGCCTAATATGATAGTAATATACAAATGTTGTATGACTGCTACCTGCAAATGGTTTTTGGTTTTTAAGGAGTTGAGAAGTACTCACTGAACGTGTGGTAACTTATCCCATCTATATTTTCCCTTTTCCCAAGTTTTCAATGTGACAGGTAGAAGTCGATCTATATATGCCAAGTTGGAATATTACCTTGCTTTGAAAAGGTGTCATGTGTGCACATATAGAAGTAGACTTATGAGTTAAACGGTGTAATATAATATATCCCTAGAGTTGTAAACATACGTAAACAAAGTACTCTAGTTCATGCAATGCAAATTGTTTATAAGTCGCTCTGTATGGCCGTGTGAACCAACCATTTGATTAGCCGGTTGTCTTTTTAGCTGAAATTAGTTATATCTTGGGATGTAAATCCCAGTACCCCGGATGCGTGATCCGTCGAGTTGTATCTTTTATTTCCTTCTTTGTTACTGAGCTTTATTATTTGGTACACTCCGGGCGAGTGACTTGTAGAGTTGTAAACTCCGGCGTGTAGCCACTGAGCTTATTTCAGTGCCCTTTTTTACTTTTATTCATTGCAGGAAGTTAATGTAAGGCTTTAAGTTTAGAAAATGGTTAGTTTTTAAGCAGAACTCTGTCCGTTTCGCCCTAGAATTTAAGTAGGAATTAAGAAATCGTTAATCCTCCTAACCTTAGATGTTCGACGTGTTACAATATGTTTGAGAAAGAACAAAATCCAGAAGAATTAAATAGAATCATGGGCGCAGTTATTTATAAATAGGATGTATTAACTGATGATAATGAAGAGACAATTGATGTCCATTTAGAAGAAGAAATGTATCAGCAATAAACCTAATTAAACTTGAAGATCTTAACGTGGTACCTTTAGAGGAAATTAGAAGAAAATTATATTAAAAAAACTTGGTAAAATGGTATTTGACGACGAGATTAATGAGATTGGAGAATAACTTAATGTAGATAAAATCGAATCCAATTTAGTTCACAATGTTGTTCCTAAACCTGAAGAATTTGTTGAACCTTCTAGAAGAAATACTCATTTTATGAGACCTGGATATATTCCAGCAGGACGAACGACTAACTTTTCCTTTAGGCTTATCCCAAAGAAAACTATGACCTTTGAAGAAATTGGCTTTACTCTAATTAACCAAACAGGATATATCCTAAACACCGATAGATCTCGTAATAGAGAAGAAATATTTGAACATTGGAAAAGATGCATGAATAGTATCCTAAACCTAAATACCACTTAGACTGCTACAAATTTCCTGAACTATATCGAGCATAGTTTTTCAGGCATTGTAGCTGACTGGTATGATTCATTAAATGAAGATGGTAAAAATGCGTTAAGAATGATGGAAATACTAGCTGTAATGTTCAAAAATTTATGTAAGGAAATTGCAACTGAGTTTATCGGCGCTAAACTTGATTGTGAAGGGAAAAACAAGAGAATGACAAAGAAAGATTAATAATATAGAGTTATGGGATATGAGGTATCTGGAGAATTACATTGCTTAATTTACTCAATATTATTACGAAATTGGGCATAATGTAACTAATGTTGGTATGTTCTATGACAAATTGCCATATCCGATAAATTCCATAATTAATGAAAAATACATTATATGGTTTGAAATAGCAGATGTCATTGATACCATTGGTTTAAATATTTCTAATTTAAGAAAATGCGTCAGTTATCAGTGTCTTAATCTACAAAAGAAAAAGAAAAAGAAAATTAAGAAGCAACTTATAGCTAATTGGGATT
Source organism: Selenicereus undatus (assembly GCA_017589665.1). NCBI lineage: Eukaryota > Viridiplantae > Streptophyta > Magnoliopsida > Caryophyllales > Cactaceae > Selenicereus > Selenicereus undatus. Next base: position 92,212,857 of record JACYFF010019584.1, read on the forward strand.
CACCTCACCAATGGGAAAAGAAAATTAAGAAAAAAAGCTTTAATAAGGAAAGGAGAGAGAAATATAAAAGATAATATTATAACAAAGTAAGCCTTAAAAAACGAAGATTATTTAGGAAAGTAGCTTATTGTCTCGCAGGGAATAACAACTACAAATGTTGGGCATGCAGAGAAGTAGGACATTATGCTAATGAATGCAAAAATAGGAAGAATAATAAGCTAATTGAAACCCTAAGAAGCCTATATTACTTTGAGCTAAGTGAGGAAGATGCACTGGACCTAATCCTCCATAACAATAAGGGAATTGTTGAGATTATAGTAGAAGACAAATATGAAGAAAGTGATTATGAAGAGACAAGTTATATGATGGAAAGTAGCTCAATTAGTCTTGGTAATCTTCAAGGAGAAGAGTTTGTCGTAGAGAATGAGGACGAAGAAGTGAAAGGAGATTGAGTCATTCCTATAATTCAGGAAGACATGATCTATAAAAATTTCATCTTTCAATTAAAAAGAAAATACATATGTGAAATGATGGAAGGAGATATAGAAATCAGTGATTGTGAGTAAGATGTGGGAGAAGTTAATCTCATTAATTGGAAAAACATCTTTAGGCATAGCAAAGATAGAAAGAAAAGGTATATCCATGTTGGAAGTGTCGAGGTTCAAATCACTCCATTACGATATTATGGCAAAGATATTGATCTTTATGCTTTGCTCTGTAATATTAGACATACCAAATTTAATAATTAAATTATCATAAGGATTAAGACCAACTTATGTAATGGATTAGTAGGATTTAATTGCCGACCTAGATATTATGATAGCCTAAAGAACGAATTTGCTAAAAACTTCTTATCTCTTAAGATAAAAACAGTTTGGATAGATATGAAAAGAAGAGGTTACCCACTAAGGATATTTTAGAAAATAGTCTACCAACTAGATAATACCATAGATTCAAAGACTAAGATAACAATGATAGAAGTAGAAAAATCTGAAAGTCCTACCCTTATGCAAAAAATCCAGAGGATTAAATCCAATCCTTATGAGATAAAAACTGATAGGTGATGGATTTATAGTTTTGCCAACCCTACAAAAATCAACAAAAAAAACTGTAATAAAAATTAATGAGAATGGTAAAATTACTATTAAACCCCAATTATTAAGAAGCATGAGTATTCGTGCCAAAAATGAGCTATTTTTAAGGTACTTTTACACCTGTTTTACGCTCGTTTTAATCGTACTTTTAAGGTTTTTAACTGATTTTATTTTATTTTGTAGATTTTTAATAAATGTGAAAAAAGGACAAAAAATGGTAGAAAATGGTGAAAAATGTCGAGTACTGAAGAATGGGCCCAAGAAATTACAAGAGAACCGGTTCGGGAAAAAAATTGAATCGGACCAAAGCAAAAGAAAAACAAAACCCAGTCCAGCTCTCCCCAGCCGACATGTGCGCCTCGTGTGACTATGCCTAATTACCCCCTCCCCTTCACACTCTCTCTCCTCTACCCCGAAACCTACCCAGAACAGAACCCTGATTCTCCATCTTCCTCATCTCATCTTTCTCTCTCTATCTCATCTCTCTCTCTCTTCCATGACACCAGCACCGTGTCCACCTCCACTGCGATTCACGCTGCCACCATCCACGTACACCTTTTGTTGTCCCCCATCGCCACCGTCCAACACACCACCAAATCGAGGGTCGAAATTCGAAGGGTTCAGGTATAAAGAGGAGGACGACGCCATTGATTCGGGGGTGAGGTGATTTTAGGCTAGGTAATTAGGTTAGGTAATTTTAGGGTTAGATTAGGGTTAAATTCAGTTTTAGGTTTAGTTTATTTTTAATTTCGTTTTCATTTTCGTAATTTAGGGGTTGTTTTGATTTAGGGTTTCGAATTTTCAGTTGTTTCAACATTTAAACTCATGTAGTTAGGCTTGAATTGCAAATTTCGAATGGGTATTCAAGTATTTCAGTTGTAATTGCAAAAATCGTTGGGTTTATTTGAGTGATTTCATCCGATTTCTTTCCCCCTTCCCCTGCTCTGTTTTTGTTTCGTTATTAATGGCGATACCGCCATTGTTGGATGGCTGAGCTGCAAAGCGAGGAGGCCTGAGGTTGAGTAGGTTTAGTTGATTCCCCTTTCCCCTTGATTCGAGCTTGCTAGAGGCAAACGTGTTCACTCGATTGAAGGCAGTGTCGGTGCCCTGTTGTTCTACTGAGGTATTAAAATTCCCTGTAGGTTGAAAACTTCCCCCTCCCCTGCTGATGTTTTCTCTTCGTTCTTTCTGTTTTGATTCTGCTGAGTTTTACCCTTCCCCTGTGCTTGATTCAGTTACTATTGTTAGTTTAATTTAGGTTATCTTGATGATACACTTGCCTCACTAATCACTGTACTGGGTTTGTTTGCCTGAAGCTAGTATTTGCAACTATAAAGCTTAGATTTAGTTTTAGGTTATGCTTGTTCACTGTGTTGAATTGGCACTGTATTAAATTTTGGAATAATGTGGTTATTTGCTAGGTTTTGAATCATGCTTTGATTTTGGTTGATTGACTATGTGTAGTTGGTGTAGTATTTTAGTTTTGGCAGCGATTTGGTTGTTCGATAGAATGCTAAAGTTTAGTTTATTTGAATTCATTTGGTTTGGACGACTAGGTTTAGTTAAATGTTGAGTTGAATACTTATGGTGTTAGATTGCTTAAATAATATCATGTAGTTTAGTTAATTAGTTAAATCGTTTTGTTTTAAATGACCATAATTTCAATGTTGTCCCTGTGGATTGACCCTCAAAGTACTATGATGACAATCGTATGCTTGAGGTTTCTCTTTTTCTTTAGTTAATCTTTCACCCCCTTGAAAAACCATCAACAATGAGTGCAAGATCAAAATGGAGGGAAGGATCTTCATCAGCTAGAGAAAAGCTTAAACAAGATTACACAATTAGTATGATCAGTAAAATGAGTACAATGAGTCTTGAACCCGCGGAACACAGTGTAGATAGAAGTATGCCTAGATAGGAAAGTCATTAGGTATAAAACAAGAACTGTTAGTGAGCCAATCTATGAAGATAAATTAGTTAAAAATATGACAATGGAGATATGCTATGAAGTTACCTATACAAATCCTAATAGCATTTACATCCCAATAAATGTATGTTTGGATGGATATAATAAATATGAATTGTGTATCGACATAGATAGTGGACATTCTGTATGCTTTGAAAAAAGGTCGTTATTTACAGAGTTTATGTGAAAAAGAGCTAAGAATTCGTTACAAGTAAGGATAACTGATAATAGTATTATGAGTCACAATGAAGCTATAAAAGGGTTATCCATAGAATTAGGAGGAGTTCAATGCATTATACCAGTTCTATAGGCTACTGATCAACCTTCTCATGACATGATTGTTGGAAATAATTTTGAGATTGTATTCTCCATGCACACAGACCATAACCCAAATAATATTCACAATTAATGGTCACCCAATTCCTATTGAAAAATAAAGCAAGGCTTATACTCATCGGAAAATTGAGTTCATGCACAGCCAGCGTAGTAAGAAGGTAATGCCTGCACAACAAGAGATAGCACTAACAATCTCATTACTTGAGTTATCTATTAAAGAGTAGATTGTCGAATAACAACAGAAATTATGCAAAGAACTCTACTCTGATAATCCTCTAAAATTTTGGGATAAAGATAAGACATTTGCAAAAATTACTTTGTTAAATCCTAATACTATTATTCGGGTCAAACAAATGGTGTAAACACACCAGGATATCCAGGAATTTGATAAACATATCAAAGAACTTCTAGATAAAGGATTAATCAAGAATAGCAAAAGTCTTCACATCAGTCCCGCTCTCATGGAAAGAAATCATGCTGGAGAAAAAAGAGAAAAAGCAAGAATGGTAATCAATTACAAAAAGCTTAATCATATTGTCTTTGGTGGTTATTATATTCCTAACAAAATAGTCCTCTTCAATAGAATTCAAGAAGCCACGTGGTTCTCGAAAATATGTTGCAAAAACGGATACTGACAAATAAAAATGGATGAAGAAAGCGTTTCTTTCACTACGTTTAGTGCCCCTCAAGGACATGATGAGTGGGTAGTAATGTCATTTAGCCTAAAGAATGCACCTTAAATATTCCAAAGAAGAATGTATAACATCTTCAAAGACATTAATCACTATTGTCTAGTTCACATCGTTGATATCTTTGTTTTTTTCAAAACCATAGAACAACACAAAGATGATGCCTTAGCTGTCACCCGAAGATGCATCGATCATGGTATTATATTTGGTAAGAACAAGTGCAAATATGCTAAACAAGAAATAGAATTTTTAAGTACAGAGATAAAAGTTGGACAAATCATTTTACAAAAGCATATTCTAAAAAAAATAGAAATTTTTCCTGAAATGATTAAAGCTAGAAAGCAGCTAGAAAGGTTTCCTAGATGCCTTGCCTATACTTCAGGTTTCATTAAAGAGTTAGCTAAACTGAGAAAGCCATTGCAGCAAAAACTCAAGAAAGAAGTAAGTTGGACATGGACTCCTAGTGATTCAAACATTGTTCAAAACTTCAAAAAAATTTATACAAATCTTCATGCTCTTAATTTGTTCAATGAAGGAGATGATTTAATTCATGAGACAAATGCCAGCAATGAGCGTTGGAGTACGGTACTCAAAATCAAGGAGAAAAACTCTGCAAATATTGCAGTGGAAATTTTAATAAGATAGAATGCAACTATTCCACGATGAAAAAAGAAATCCTTGAAGTCAAAAGGGGAATTGAAAAGTTCTTAATCTTTATAGCCTAAAATCTTTTCTTATTCGAACTGATTGCAAAGGAATACTTGGTTTTGTGAAAAAGAATTTATCAAATATGCAAGTGCAAGGGCGAATCCTGCATTGGCAATTATCGCTTAACCAGTTTTCATTCTCTATTGAACATATATAGGGATCAAAGAACTCTCTGGCAGATAGTTTAACTCGAGAACTTGTCAATGGTGATCATCAAAGTAGAACTTCTATCAAAAAAGGAGGAAATCCAATATGAAATGCCATTACTACTACAACGGATTACTCCTAGTAAAATCCTTATCGATAATTTGGAATTCCATACAAAAAGTAGATCACGATTTGATATGCTATCTTCTGCCTACCTAATAACCTAAGGATTTTCCCTTCCAGAGTTAGAAGTTAATTACCTCATGTGTTCTTATGATATCTAAGAAAAAATAACTTCTCATGTTCAAGAAAAAAGGTTCAATTAGTGATATCCAACATGCATAAACTATTATCATAATTATTCCTCTGACATTTCGGAATCATGGAGTACTATAATTCATTTTCCTGATAAATCGGGAGTTGGTCGTGTTAGTTTCCTAATAAATTCAATCTTTCCAAATGACCCCATCATTGAAGCCTAGGAATACGGGATGGTAGTTTACTTTATGGAACTCTCATATCCAAAGTACCCATTTTTCTTAACACTAATTAAATTTCAGCAATGCATGTTCAAAAGGATCTATTGGATTCTTACATTTCCTGATGATTTAACAAAAATTCCATATAATAGGTGCCTCTATGTGGAGGTACATTATGCATCAATCGAGTATGAAAATAGAAAAGTCAAACTAGCTCATTATCTTGTTCAGATAATTGATTTCGATGACCTCATTGATCGACGATAAGAATGATTTTCGGAATGATGAGAATTAGTTACTAATGCTGCTTTAGCAAGAGCCGTCGGTTTTTGCAACATTTATCATCAAGGTTGGACATTGATTGAAAGAGGGAAAACTCTAATGAATTGTGGGAACACTACTTTCAACTATCACAACGTGTTTAGCGAATATATGAAGGCCGGGGGAGCGACTTTAGAAGATATCTTTTATTATCTCTTTGATGTTGGAGCAAAAAAATTCTTATCAGAAAAAGAAAAGAAATATCATGTTGAAATATTTGATAAATGGGACACATAGCATCTTTAATTTGATGAAGATTTTGATGATTATCCGGATAATGATGGTCAGAAAGATATTATTAGAGATCAAGGCATGTTGTAACACGCCGCTTGTGGCTTAAAAGGATTTGAAGTCACTACTTATATCACCAAAGGTACACCTTTCTTTTCGGGAAGCCCACTCTTAAGAACTTCACAGTTGAACGTGTTTGTTGCAGAGAAATTTTATGATTGGTGACCTCCTAGCACGTTTCCGAAGTAGCATGTGAGTAAGGACGAAGCACGCCGTAAAGACTTGTGGTGACTTGTGGAGCCAGTTGATGATCCTTAAAGCCATTCCTGGTAACAGTCCCGACCCAGGAGGGGACCAGGACATTACAGATGGTACTAGAGCTGACCCGCAACCGTGAGTTGCACCAGTGGATGGGAGAGCCCTGGGCAGTCACTTAGCAGGACAAAGATACTAGGATGGACCGTCGGTCAAGAGGACGCGTAAGTTGGTCGGTTAGTAAGACACAACGAGGACGTTGTGCGCTTCAAGTGGGGGTGATTATAACACCCCGAGTGTGGCGTAAAAGGATTTGAAGTGACTACTTATATGACCAAAGGTGCACTTTTCTTTTCAGGAAGCCCACTCTTAAGAACTTCATAGTTAAGCGTACTTGTTGTGGAGAAATCTTGTGATAGGTGACGTCCTGGGAAGTTTTCCAAGTAGCATGTGAGCAAGGACGAAGTACCTCAGAATGGCTTGTGGTGATTTGTGGGGCCAGTCGACAATGCTTAAAGCTATTCATGGTAACAGTCGCGATCCCAGAGGGGGTAAGGGCATTACACATGCAGAATCTCAAAATGGAAGACTAGCCTTATCAGCAATAAAAGGCTCTAAAAAGTTATTCCATTATTGTACTATTTTGACAAGTGTCAAGTCAGCAAAATAAGGCAGTCTACCATAGCCATGTAATGTCATTGTAACCATGTGAAATTATTACTGCGTACTGCAACCGTTAGAGGATCCCATGTATCCCCATCCTCTTTATAACAGGAAATGCTGAACGTTGAGAAGGGACACGATCATTTGACACACTTGAGCAAAAGAGCAGTCGGGATTCTTCACTTCTCTATGAGCAAGCATCTTTGATGATCACTACTGAAAAATCAACCTTTTTCGACGGATTTTCCAACGGAAAAAGCAACATTTTTCGTCGAAAAATGAGTTTTCCGATGGAAATTCAGGCCGACTGCGTCTGTCGGAATAAGGAGGGTCGGGAAGGCGTTCCGACGGAAATAGTAAGTCCGTCGAACCGATTCTCCAACGGAATTTCGACGGAATTGGGGGGCCGACGGACTCATCTGTCTGACGTAACAAATATTCGCGAAATTTTTTTTTCCCGGATTTTGTCGGAAATTCCGTTGGAACCCGTCAGATTCCGTCAGAAATTCTATCGGAATTTTTAAAATTTATTTAAAAAATAAAAAATATAATACCAAACTATAAAATATTTTTAAATTTCTCCAATATAAAATAAATTCTCATCATTGATGTTAAATTGATATTATCATTAAATTATGCTTCATTAATTAAAAATTATATTCTTTAATAACAAAGTGCAAAATTGAGAGTAAATTATCATCCTAACAAACTAACATCAACGTAACAAACTAACTATATAAACTATTAAATTTGCATAGTTACACGCAAACCAATTATACAAATTATTAAATTGAACGTATATACTTAATTAATAATAAATGTATACAAATTACACATGAGAAAACCTTATCAAAAAGTTGACGTCGAAGCGGCAACCGGCGGTGGGGTGATGGCAAGTGGTGGTGCTCCCTCTCTCTCTCTCTCTATCTCTCTCTATTTTACAAAATGAGCAATAGAAAAATAATGCGAATGGCGAGTTTTATAAGAGAATGTCCGACGGAATATGCCGTCGGAATTTCGACGGATTTTTCCATCGGAATATTCAAAAAATTTTGAATTTTCCCTCCATTAAGTTGCGGCAAAAAAATTTAAATTTTGAATTTTTTTATTTTCCAACGGAATATTCCGTCGGAATTCCGTCAGAATTTCCAACGGAGTCCAATTTCCGTTGGAATTTCGACGGATTTTTCCGTCGGAAAATTCAAAATTTTTCTGCAAAGATTTGGTCAACATAGACCACTGTTTCGACGGATATTCCGTCGAACTTCCGTCAGGATTCCGACGGAGTGGTCGGAATCCGTCGGAGATTCCGACGGAACAAGGGTCTGTCGGAACACCCGCCGCCTCATTTTACCCTTTTTGTCTCTCCGTCGCCATGTCCGCCGGCCTTTCCAACGGTCTCTTTTTCAGTCGGTATTTTCCGTCGGAAAAAACAGAAGTTTTAGTAGTGATCTTTATTGTTTAGGTCCCTCTCAAATTTTTCCATTGTAATATTTTGACTCTCAAGCTTTCAATAAAAGGAGTTTTCCAGTGGGAAGCGTTATTCAATTGAACATTATATCGCAAATGAATTTGTGATGTTCCTGAGTCAAGGAATGTATGGTTGAGATTAGCAATCTCTGTAAACTGAAAGTTATAGGAATATCAGGGTCCAATGACGATTAAGTTTAAGTAATGGTCGAAACTCTCTAATTAAGTTTTAATTATTTGTTAAGTATGGTGGACCTATAACCACAAAAAATATAATATTTATGATATAAGTTGCAAATTGTGATAATTAGTACCAGTACAGTCATTATCAGAAGTTTAATAATTTAAAACAAGTATATTTCCTGAAAAAAAAACCTCTAAAAATAACTTATTTGTATATTTTACCCAATTATGGGGATCTTTCTATAATTTCTATAAGTTTTGGGCCAAAAGTGAAAAAGAAAATAGCACATGAGGTATTGAAAAATCAAAACTGGCATTCGAAAGGTACCAAAAATCAGAATATCATATCTCAGGGTACTAAAACATTAAGCCCAAAAGGTAAGGCCCAAAAAAATCAATGATACCTATATCAAGATATTAAAAAGTTAATAACACGCTTGAGTAAGATTGCTAGCTTGGTTACGAGACCACTAGCTATAGACAAAGCTACTCAAGAGAAGACAAGAACCATTGCACGAGTGCTTATAGAAATGGACTTTGCTATTTCATTCCCAAAAATGGTTAGTTTTATGGATGAGATTAGAGAGCTCATTATACAAGAGGTGGGTTTTGAATGGAAACCCCTTAAATGTGATTCATATCATATGTTTTGACATCTTATGGATGACTGCAAGAAAAGACTGAAGAAAGCATGGATTAGAAAAAAAAAAAAAAACCTCAACAAAATGCTCCTACGCTAGCTACTGTCATGACTGAATCTAAAAATGAAATTGCCATGGCTGAACAAATTGAACTGACTAGGCCCCCTCCTATGCAGATAGAAGCTAAGCAACTAGTGATCACACAACAATGCAATACTCCTATAGTTGTTATTGTTCTTCATAAAGCCTTGGATCTCTAGCAAGAGATCATGGATAGAATAGCATTCTAGAATATAAGGGTCGTAATGGCCTAAGTAAACAGAATGCAGTCAAATGCTACTATAAATTCTCAATATTCTGATGGATTTTTCAACCGACAAAGGAAGTTTTTCGATCGGAAAATTTATTTTCCGACGGATATTCCGACCGACGATGTCCGTTGGAATAATCGGGGTCGGGAAGGGGTTCCGATGGAAAATTGTATTCCGTCGGAACAATTCCGATGGAACGAGGTGACCGGCGGAGGCCTCTTCTGACGAACCTCCGATGGAAACTCATGTGTCCGACAGAAATATTCCGTCGAATGCTTTGGGTTTTTTTGAAATTTTTTTTTTGTGGAAATAATTTTAAAAACCCAGGAATTCTGTCGGAATTTCCATCGGTATTCCATCGGAATTTTTACAATCTATTCGAAAAAATAAAAAATATAGTACCAAATTATAAAAATATTTTCCAATATATCTAATACACAATAAATTCTCATCATTGACGTTAAATTGATATTAGCATTAAATTGTTTTTCATTAATAAAAAATTACATTCTTTAACAGCAAAGTACAAAATTGAGAACAAATTATCATCTTAACAAATTAACATCAACATAACAAACTAACTATGTAAAATATTAAAGTTACATAATTATATGCAAACTAATTATACAAATTATTAAATTCAACATATATACTTAATTAACCACAAATTTGTACAAATTACACTAGAGAAAACCTTCTCAAAAAGTCGACGACGAATGACGGCGAGACGAGGTGATGACGGTGTGATGGTGGCAAGTGGCGGTGGGGCGATGGCAGGTGGCGGTGCTCCCTCTCTATTTTACGAAATGAGTAACAAAAAAATGAAGCGTGGGGCGAGTTTTATAAGAGAATTTTCGACGGAATATTCAAAAAACTTTGAATTTTCCTTCCATTCAACTCGGGGTTAAAAAATTTTGAAATTTTTTTAATTTTCCAATGGAATATTCCGTCGGAAATTCCATCGAAACCCGAATTCTGTCAGAATATTCAAAACAAATTTTTATTTCCCCCCTTTCAACTAAGGGTAAAAAAATACTTCTGCAATTTTTTTTTTTGGACAGAATTCCGTCGAAATCCATCGGAAAATAGGTCCGTCGGAAAATCCGTCAGAATTCGAGTGAATTTTTCTGAATCCGTCGGAGATTCCGAAGGACTTATTTTTCGTTGGAATAAGTTGAGTTTTTAGTAGTGAAAATAGTAGTGAATAGGATTGATACATTTAAAAACGCTATTGGTTCTACTTGGTGTGTGGTTACGAATGTTGAAGCTCATGCAAGGAGTAGAATTTGAGTTCTATGGGATCTTGGCCTATTAGATACAAGTTTTGTAGGTTCAAAACTCATTTATAGAACTTCAAATGCAAGCTAATCAGGTTATTTTTGTCACTGTCATTTATAGTTCCACCAACCCTCATGAAAGGAAGAACTTATTGAGGACTCTAGGCCATATTGGCCGTAGAATGACATACCCATAGATTTTAAGGGGATTTTAATAGCTTATTAGCTATTGAGGAAAGGTTGGTGGTGATTAAGTATTGGTAAATGAAATTAAGAATTTTAATAATTTCATAGATGCTTATACTCTTCAGGAACTTAAGCACATAGGAGTATCCTATACATGGAGTAATAGATAAGGAAATACCAGAGTATTTTCCAAACTGGATGGAGTGCTGGCAAAGGGTAAAGCTATTCCGACATTCCCTGAGATTATGTATGAGATGCTGCCTGAAGATATCTCATACCATTGCCGATTACTAACAAGTTTTACTCACTTACATCAAATAAAGAGGCATCATTGAAATTCTTTAATATGTGGGTTTTGGCACCTGACTTCAAAAAGCTGGTGTGTAAGCACTGGCAAGCTAAGATGCAGGGTACACCTATGTACAAACAGGTCTCTATGCAAAAAGCTTTGAAGAATCGACTAGAAGAACCTAACATATCACAGTTTGGTGAAATTCATGCAAAAACTATAAGTCCTCAAAGGCAACTGCATAACATTTAGCAAGCCATCTCTCTTGATTCACTAACACTGAGTTGTATGCTGCTGAAAAAGTGGCCATTGCTAACTACAATTTCATGTTGAAAGCTCAGAGAGATTTTTTACAACAAAAATCAAAGGAGAATTGGCTAAAAAAGGGGACCAAAACAATTTTTTTTTTATTCTTAAGCGTTACACAAAGAAATTATCACTAAAAAATCAAAGCATCGGAAAAAAAGAATGGAACTATCATCAAAGACACCAAAGGCATAGGAGAAATTCTGGTTCAACACATTACCAAGTCTTAGGGCAATGATAGAGGGGAGGCCATTTATTTGAGGTTATAATATAGGCTAGATTTTTAACTGAAGAACAACAATAGGACATCATGCGACCCGTAACTGACAAGGAAATAAAAGAAGCTATATTTAGCACTAGGAATGACAAGAGTCCTGGACCTGATGGTTATGGTAGCTACTTTTACAAGACTACTTGGGAGATAACTTCGCCAATGCATGTGGAGCTGTCAAAAATTTCTTTGATATTGGAAAATTGCTCAAATAGGTGAATGCTACTATACTTGCAATGGTTCCAAAACTTGAATGCCCTCAAACTGTTGCTGACTTAAGGCCTATTGCCTACTGCAATACAATATACAAATGCATAACTAAGGTGATTTATGACAAATTGAAGGTTCTTTTGCCTGCATTGGTTGATAATACCTAGGGTGCCTTTGTGTGTAGGAGATCAATTCTTCACACTAATATGATATATGAAGATCTTATCAAAATGTACAATAGGAAGGGGACATCTACTAGATGAGTCATGAAGGTTAATCTGAAGAAAGCATGTGACACTATCTGGTTGGATTTCATTGAGAGATTGTTTCCCCTTGAGGTTTGTTAAACTCATTATGACATGCACATCATATCATCAACTGTGTTCTCTATCAGATTAAATGGTGAACTCTATGGTTTCTTTGGAGGTCAAAGAGGATTGAGACAAGGGGATCCCATGTCTCTTCTAATTTATATCTTGGCCGTGGATTATTTGGTTAGATCTCTCAAAGTGGCCTACGCACAAGAGGGGTTCAAATTCCATCCTGGCTATACCCAAATGAGACTAGGATCGCTATCTTTTGCTACTGATCTACTACTTTTCCATAGAGCAAATAGACAGAGTGTACAAAGCATGACAACTACTTTCTAGCATTTTTCAGAATGCCCAGGGCTTGAAGCTAACTTGCATAAATCTCCTATGATTACTACTGGAATTTAAAAACATTTAGCTGATCAATTAGACGAAATCACAGAGTTTTAAAGCAGTTCTTTACCTTTTAAAAATTCAGGTGTTCTAGTAATGCCTCAAAGGCTCACAAGATTGTTACACCTTAGTGGAGAGGATTACTACAATGGTAAGGGCTTGGCCAGTGAAAAAGCTTTCGTTTGCAAGGAAGATACAATTAATAATCAATTTATTCCTGATGAGCGTGTTTATATACTGGGGGCAAATTTTGTTGCTACCTAAGTATCTATTGAGCAAAGTTTCACAATGCTACATGAACTTCTTATGGAACTCTGATATTCAGCATAAAAGACGTACTTTGGTCTATTTGGATAGGTCTAAAACATTGCTTTCATTGGAATACAACCGTATAAAAAACACTAGTGTGGTATTTGGCCACCAAAGCTAAAAGCTTATTGCTGAGGTGGGTCGATCATTATTGCCTTAAAGGAAAAACCATATTGTAATGCACATATTTAGTGAAGGATAGTTGGTATTGGAAGAGGGTCCTTAAAGCCAGGGAAATGTAACAAGGGTTTGATACTCAAAATAATAAATAGTTAGTTGCATCAGATAGGAAATATAATGCCAAGTTTGCATATAATTGGAAAGAAACAAATGCCTGCGAGTGACTCGGCATCCACTTGGATGGCATAAGTACAAAATTTCTAAGCGTGGATTTATACCATGGCTTATTGATGGATATCCCTTCACCCCCTTTGTTCTAAAATGAATCAAATCAATTAGGTAAGTTTATAATGCTGGTTAAAGGATGAATAATTCATCCAAGTTTTGTATAAGCTTCAAAATTGCAGGGCAAGGGTTCGAATCCAGCACTGACCCGTTTTTGTGAGCCAAATTCGACATGACTTCCAAAGGTTTAAGTATGATGTTTTTACATGGATTTGAATTTCAGGATGTCATCTTTCCAACAAATCAAGTTGCACCCAATTTGGACTTCATTTGGTCATTCAAATCATCAGTTAAACTCACGGTGTCAAAACTGCCCAGCAAGACATGAAGAAGCACGGTTTTGTGTAAGCAATAATTTAAGCTATATGAGGGCTTAAGTTGTGTAATTATACATTTTTGGCATCCTCAGGAAGTGTACTATCAAGTCCAAGTATTGATTTCCAATCATACCCACAAGAAGATGAAGAAACAAGGTGTTTTCCCAAACCGATCAGATTGCACCCCAATCTGCGCAGTTTAAAGTTTGAGCTTAATTACCCCACTTAAACACATCCAAACCTTGATTTATTTTGGGGGGGGGGGGTTGAAACACATCCTAAAAATATCCCCCCATTTTTAAAATCCAAATCATGGTCACGTTTGCTATGTTGAATTAATGCACTAAAATTGGCCAGAAAATGTACCTTGAGCCCGGTTTTATCAAACTGGTTCTTTCCCTTTAAACAACAAGTTTTTTCCTTTGTAAAGCAGCTTGGCACGCCCCTCAAGGCTTTCCACACACTCCCAAATGCTCTAGTATTGGTTGCCTCTTGAAAGAACCACCAATGGGAGCTAGACAAAGCAAGAATTGGGTGCCTTGCTCTCATTGGCCAACCGCAAAGTGACATGCAAAAGGTGGTTGTGCACATGGCTTTCAAAGACTCCTTTTGCTGGTTTTTTAGTGCTTAATCAATGTTTAAGTGTTGTATAATTAGCTTAGACAACTATTAGATTCATATTTTGATGTATTAGATTAGTTTACGATGCTTGTAATACTAGTTAGCAAAATCGGGTTGTAATTAGCTCACTAATCCTTTCCTACCTAGTAAGGAAAAGGTGAGGTATATGTGTGCTTGTATTTTCAGCTTGGCCATCATTTTTTGCTGTCTATTAAAGGGGGCTCACGGCCAAGGCAAAAGAACAACCCCTTTTGAGTGATAAAAATCAGTTTTGAAAGCTTGTGTGCTTTCTTCTCTTAAACTCTTACTTGCTTATCTTAGTTTAGGCCAAACTAAGTGGTGATCAAGTGAGTCTCAACCAAGATTAAGTGGTGTCACCTGTATCTTAATCAAGGTTAAGGGCCCTAAGCTTGAAGATTGGTGGTGTTTCTGTATCCAATCCTAAGGCTTAGTCCTATCCAATTCAGTGTTTATACTCAAGGTCTTCAAGTGAGTTAAAGTGAGGTTACTAGCTTTAATTGTAAGTTAGTAAACTTAACTTTGATTCCTTTCCACCTTTCCCTCAAAGATAGCCATTCACAAATCCCTTCCCATGCTTATTCGCGGCTATATTTACCTCCAAAGAACCTAGCTTCAAGCCAAACACCTAAACAGCCCAACCGTGCAAAAATCCCATTTCACAGTTTTTACATATCGAAAAGTGGCACGGTCTACCGGTGCCCTTAGGCACGACCGTGCCACCTTGTCAATGTGAGGTTTTGCCTTTTGTGCCTTGTGTTCTTGGTGGTTAATAGCTTGGTTGCATCCCCCCTTGTGTTATACACTTGAATACATCACATTCTCTTTGTTTTATCACTTAGAATCACTTGATTCTAGGTTCCATTCTCCCTTCACATACTTGATGCCTCACAACCATCATTTCATGTGTCCATTTTCCCTTGTTTTCCCTTGATTGTGTCTTCCTTGGTGTGAAAGCTTGGACTCTAAATTTGAGCCATAGCTAGAGGCCTCGGCAGATACATCACTTATGCTTCAACAAAGATTGCTAACTAAAGATAGGATTTGCAAGATGGGTATTCAAATACAAGCAACCTGTGTATAGTGGGTCAGAGTACAGGGTTGTGTATGACTATTTGCTTTTCTTGTTTATGCAAGGATGGGCATATTTTTGGAGATAGATTTTACGAACCTTACCTGAAAACATTAAGGGAGGAAACATTGGCGGATCTGGGTTGAGACAAGAGATCCTCTCAATGGAAGTAATTGTGAGGGTGATAGTGGTGCTCTTGACTTTGGTGGTGTATTAGGTTCTTCCCCTCCCCTGAGGTTGAAATTTTTTAAAGTTAACATAAATACGCGGACTGATGGAGGGTACTCTTCATCACTAACATCAAAAAGCCTTATGCAACCTAAATTTTGTAACTTTTCAACAAGAGAAAACATAGCCTTCTCAGAAAATCAAAGTCCACAAACTTGCAGCATATCAACTCCTTTTCAACAATATGATTGCACATTTTGCTCCTAAATCAGTGAACCACTTGCGGGGAAGGTGAGGGATTCCTAGGTTTCTAAGGAATCAATTTTAGACACTGTAGTTCTAGAATTAGCGGACAATTTGACCTCAGAGTTAGAGATAGTGTTTACTACACCGAACTTTGGTATGCGTCACTAAATGGCCCCGCAAGTTTCCTTTGCAGAGGTGGTGAAGGGATCTGTAGGCCTCGCTCCTTTTCACTTGGAACACATGGTAGCAGTTTTCTTTAAGGGTTTCCACAAGGCGAGAAGAGACATTTGAGGGTTTGGAAGTGAGGGAGAGAAGAGGTTGAGTGGTTATAACCAAGGCAAGTTCTCTTTACAGGACAAGGAGAGAGAAAAAGAGAGAGAGTGACCATTTTTAGAAGGCACATGAAATCTTACAGATTGTATACAGGACAGTTATTAATAAAGAAAATCATTGCCTTTTTAGAAGAAAGGGAGAAATCAAGGTTTTGAAATTTTTTTAAATGCCCACAGCTTTCAAAAAAAGGTAGTT
This sequence comes from Selenicereus undatus, assembly GCA_017589665.1. NCBI lineage: Eukaryota > Viridiplantae > Streptophyta > Magnoliopsida > Caryophyllales > Cactaceae > Selenicereus > Selenicereus undatus. Next base: position 92,229,278 of record JACYFF010019584.1, read on the forward strand.
GGTGAGGTATTTGATTAATTTAAATCCCTATCTTCTACTTGCCATAATTAATCTATGAGCCAAAAATCCGAAATCCAAGAACATAAGTTTGATCTAGACTTTGAGATCAAGTCCTAATGTCTTGTCCAATGACATTGGTGGTATCCTGCAAAATTTTATCAAATTAGACCATTTACTGAGGGATCCTCCCCCTCAGCTCACGCATCCATTTTCAACATACCAAGTTCACTTCGAATACAGAGGAACTTATCTTCAACAAGAGGTTTGATGAAAATGTCAACTAATTGCAAATATGAGGGAACAAATTCCAAAGTGTGAAATTACCTTTCTCAATATGATTTGGAATAAAGTGATGTTTGACTTCAATGTGTTTTTTTCTTAACTGTTGGGTGGGATTTTTTGTAATGTTTATTACACCTATATTATCACACAAATAGGTACCTTTTGGAAGTCAAACCCAAGGCTTTGTATCTGCTGTGTGATCCAGACTAATTAGGCATAACATGTGCCTGCGGCTATATATTTAGCTTCAACAGTTGATAGGGCAACTGAGCTTTGTTTCCTTGAGTGGCATGACACTAGGGAATGCCCATAAAATTAGTAGTACCCTGAGATGCCTTTTTCGTCTACTTTGTATCCAACATAATCTGCATCTGAATATCGAATGAGATTGAAGTTGCCATCTCTGGGGTACCGTAGACCAATGTCTTTGGTTCCTACAAGATATTTAAAAATTCATTTGACAACTATTAGATGATATTCTTCAAGGGCACGTTGGAATCAAGCACGTAAGCATACATTGAACATAATATATGGTCTACTTGCTATAGATATAGGAGTAACCAATCATACCTCTACAGAACTTTTCTAAGACTGACTTACCATTCAAATCAAGGTCTAGTTCGAGTTAAATGCCATTGGTGTGCTTGCATGCTTGACCCCATCAAGCTTGTACTTCTTCAAGAGTTCTTTAACATCCTTACCTTGGTTGATGAATATGCCATCTTAGCATTGCTTGATCTAAAGTTCTAAGAAGAAGTTGAGTTCTCCCACAATGCTCATCTCAAACTTCTTACCCATCAAATTGGAAAACTCTTAACATAGATAATTGTTAGTGGCACCAAATGTAATATCATGTACATAAACCTAAATAATGAGGAAGTCTTCCCCTTTTGTTTTAATGAAAAGGGCTCACTACAACAAATTGACACTTGTGCCACGATTTATGCCATGGGAAACTTCAAATCATGGCAATTTTTAATTCTTGCCATGGGAAAGATATTCCCATAAAGAGGAAATAAAAATTATGCCATGAATTACAATTCCTGTGGCAAAAAAATTACTTGTGCCACAAGTAGATATTGCTCGTGGCAATAATATGCCACATCTGGAAATTGTCGTGGCGACAAGGTACTTCTACCACGAATAAATATTAGCAGTGGCAACAATTAGCCACAAGTAGAATGTACTATGACGAAGATTACTTGTGCAATGAGTAAATAGTATATGTGGCAATTGTATGCCACGAATTAGCATTTTCATGACAAAAAAGTACTTGTGCCAAGAGTAAATAGAATGGGTGGCAATAAGTTATGGCACAAGCAAGTATTACCTGTAAGAAATTAGCAATAAAAAAAGCATAGAATAACCTCATGGTTTAGGACCTGTACATACAAATCAAACTTTTTGAATAATTCGATTCGCCTAAACATTAGACTGATGCAAAAGGCAAGTATCAATGTGCCGGTTTGATTATGCTCCACCTCTCTTCTAAGTTATTGTCTTGTTCCAAGCTATAACATAATTTCATCCCATTCCATCTTTAATTTATTTAGCAAGTTTCATATGTTATCACATTTTTATTAGTTTGAAATCACTTCAATATATCGTTGATAATTTGGGGGGAGGCATTAGTAATTACTTCCCTTTTCTCCTTTATTTACTTTACGCGTACGTTGGGATACTTTTATCAAGGTTTTTTTTTTGGAATTTGAACATAGTTTTATATATGCAACTTTATTAATATTAATGTGTTAATTAATATATCATTTGACATTAGACCATGGTTCTTTATGTTAAGTCCCTAATGTTGTATTTTAATTAGCTTATATGATTTGATCCTAATATTTGTTCTAATATACTTATAATGAACCTGAAATTTCTCTTGTGGATATAGTTCTATAGCTTGCTACAAATGGGATTTGTTGTAATACTTTTATGATTTGTAAAAAATAGCTATGTCCCTATTATATTTCATTTGTGATTAGGTGGCCATATATTGTCTGGAAATGTCTTCTTGTATTACTTTCCTCTGGAAATGTCTTTTCTGGAAAACTAGCCATGGAAATGTCTTCTTCTAGTTAATTTCTCTTCTTCACCTCTCGATTTCCCCTTCCACCATCATTACGGCGCATACCGTTCCACCATCAGTGCACATCCATGTTGAAATGTCTTATTCTACTTTCTCTCTTTTCACCTCTCGAAGATGCACTGTTTCCTCAATGCAAGCCAGTCGTTCTGTGTTGGTTTGGGCGATCGAATTGAAGGTTCAAGCCATCCCCAGCCATGAATTGAAGTTCCAATTGAAAACCTCCACGCACATCTCCACCCAACCGCCAGTAGCAAAACAACCACTGCCAACCTCCACCTACATCTCGCACCTCCCAAATGGAAGATGATGCCCTGCTAGGAAACTGAAGCCCGTAGAAAATACAAATCGGAGGTATGTCGGCACCCCAAATTTTTAAAATGCATATTTCTTTCCAAAAAACAATTGAAAAATACAATTTCATAAATCAAAGGGGAAAATAATGAATAACTTTCCAATTTTTTTTTAAAAAAATAAAGGATACAAAGTATGCTAAGTTTAAGCGCGCAGGTACTTAATTGGATGCCTTATATAATTAGGGTAATATTCAGAAGAGACTTGTGGCGGCAATTGAGGAGTTGGAAGCTATCTATAATTGCTCTCTCTCATATCAACCATCTGCAAATTCTCCTCAAGAGCACCTAATTCAGGTAATTTGATGGTTTATTCATCAATTTTATGTAATTATAGATGACTGTGGGCTTGGGTGTAATGGTTCTGTGCGTATTCATGTCTATGTACTCAGTTAGTTCATTGTTCTTGAGCAAAGTTTGTCAAATCGCATCTAGTACTTTAAGTGGACTTGGGTGTGATAGGCTAATAGATACGAATTGTACATATGAAAGTTTGGGACAGCAATTTAGATGTTTTCCTATGGCTCTGCATCAAGTACTTTTTGTAGGAACTGCTTACATCAAGAAACTATGGTGTACTCTAGAGCGCAAATTAAATCAGAATCCCCATTGGCATGATATCAATATGAATTATGGGTCTGTGAAAACAGAATCCCCATTTCCTGTGCTGAGGTTGTGTTGAGCCTGAGGAAACTGTACAGCCTGAATGCAATCCATCAAAATGATTTTATGATAAAATGATTTACAAACTCAACAAAGAAAATGTACTCTAACTTGCACCCACCTTCCTAATTAGAAACTAAAATGAGATTAGATAACCAAAATTTACCATTTAGCAGTGGTTCTGGTTCAGGTGTTAACACTGCTGCTTCTATAGGAGAAGCAACAGAAGAAGTTTCCACTGAAACAGGCAAATTAAAACCCGGACACAAATAGGATCATATAATTTAAAGAAGAAAAGTCTCCAAGTTAGCCTAAACCACTCCATTTCCAAAAAATCTGAGGACAAATATTAATCACATAGAGTGGATAGCTCCCCCCGCCGGCCCCCCCCCCCAAAAGGAAAAAGCTCTTTGCATTGGTGAGTATCAAACATTAATTAAAAGGAATCCTAACAGGGAGTTTAGAAACACAATTTGCACATGTTTGTTCCTACCAGTTTGATAAGCATTAAAGCCAGAAAAAGAAAAAAGAAAAACAAGAACAGATCTAAAGGATTATAACGATGTGTAGTGGGAAAGTAGATGCTGAATACTGACAGTTATAGCTTTTTTGGTCATGTTAATGTTTGTTTGTTGATGGGTTGCTGCTCGTGCCTCTTCTTTGTAAGAATTGGGCATTAGTAAAAATTGGTAGTTTGATTGATGCTATCGAGGGATACTATTGAGGGCCTAAGGGTGGAAATCTTTCCTAGTCTGACTCAGCATCTTGCACATTTGGCTTGCTGATGGTATAATTGCTCAAATTAGCATTATGCTGATGATGGGTTTTTTTATTTTGGGAGTTTTGCTGCTTCAATTCATGCAAATCAACTGGTGATCTTATCTTTTGATGATGTTTGATTATAATTAGGTATAGTGAAGAAAACAAGAGGCATTGTCTATTGTAGAAAGTTAACTACGTTACCTCCATGTGAAAAGCTAACAATGGAGTTTGATAATGATGGTATTCTTATGGGTGCCAATGGATTAAGCTTTTCTTTCTTTTTGGGCAATCAAGTTAGAAATCAAACAGTAATCCCTGTACAAGTAAGTGGTTGGGACAAAATCAAGCCTGAGGCATTAGAACATTTGTGGAGTTGTGTGCAGGTAAATGAATTAACATGATTATTTCACTTTGCTCTTAGACTAACTATACCTTATAGCTTTTCTCATTCATAATATATATTGCAAACGTTTAGGGGGTTTTCTCCTTCGATAGGCCAAAGTTAAGGAAAGAAGCTATCCTTAGACATGCAAGGGCTCTTTTCAGGGATAGCAGACCTAAGTTGAAACGTAAGTACTTTGACAATCCAAAGCTGAAAACAAAAGCTGATCGGATGAAGAATAGGTCTGCATATATGTTGGATGCAGATTGGAAGTACTTCATTAACTTGTGGAGTTCTCCAATATTTCAGTGTAAAAAACTATCTTTGAAAATTACCTACGAATTAAAATTATCATTGCTTGTGCGTGTACTAACTTTGATAGGCAAAAGGTGAGAAAAACCAACAGAGTAGAGCACGTCAACAGATGCCTCATTACAATGGCACCCAAAGCTATGCTCGTCTAAGACATGATTTTGTAAGCACTTTCAAGTTTTTTTGTGCATGTAATCCTTAAGCATTTTCAAGTTTTTTTTTTAATTCTATTGAATAACATTATATTTTTTATTTAATGATTATCGAAAGAGAAGTATGGGAGGGAATGTTCTAGACTTGATTTGATGCTTAAATCTCGTACAAGGGCATCTGATAAACCTGTCAATGCTGAAAACCTTGGAAACAACATGCATGCAAAGGTAGGCATGTATACATTAATATATGATCGCATTGGTCTTCATGATTCACTTCAAATGCCTATGTTATATATATTTAACGTGCTATGATGTCAAATGTAGGCTGCAATGGAGAAACTGAAAAATGAAAGAGAACAAGACCTTAACGACAAAACTGATGAACAAATATCCCAAGAGGTACTTGGAAAGGACACACATGAGTATTTGCGTGCATATGGCAGGTGTAAGAGCATTACTGATTATTTGGGAGTTAAGCCTTCACACTTGGATCTTGCTCAAGATGTTATGGAACTCAAAAAAAGAGCTGATGAAAGTGTTATGGAAGCTAAGAAAGATGTAGAAGAAGCTATAAAAGAAGCAAAGCATGCTACATTAGAAGCGGAACAAGTGAAGAAAGAAGCAGAAGAAGCTAGGAAAGAAGTAGTGAGAACAAGACAAGAGGTGGACGCCAAGATTGAAGCAAACAATAAGATGTGGGGAAAAAAAATATGAAGAACATGCTGGAGGAGTTTCTCATATCATCTACTCATGGTGATTTATGAAAAGTAATTTAGATTAAGTAATGACATTTGTAAATGCATACTACTTTAGGGGTGATTTTGAATACTTAAACATATTGACGAATGTCTTTCGGTATTATGTAACGAAACTTGTATATGGCATATATTTTGTTAGTTATAGCATAATAGGTTGTAATCTTGTGCTAATTGTGCTGGGAAATTTATTATGATGCTCATCAAGCTATTAGCAACAAATAGTTGTTTTGCTATAATAGTCTTTCTCTATTTTTATTTTTATTTTCTCTTTGGTTGTGATCATGCCACAAGCTAAAGAACAAGTTGCCATCGATGAATGTCTTTTGGTATTATGTAACGACCTTTATAATGGTCACTTCCCACAAGAAATTTTTGGGTGAAAGGACTAGCTTCCTACCATTACACTCATGGCTAACAGTTGACTTGCCAAAGGCGCTTTTGTGGCTAACAGTGTACTTGCCACAGTGTTCTTATGAATGAATTAATAGCTCGCCACAATTGAACTTGTGGCAAGAGTTGCGCATGCCATGAGTGTTAACGTGGCTCAAAGAATGACTTGCCATGGGTGTTCTAGTAGCCAGAAGCTACTGTGCCACGGGAGCTCCTGTGGCTAAAAGAATACGTTGTCATGGGTACTCTAGTGGCTACAAGTAGATTTGCCATGGGACTTCCCGTGGCTCACAAAAGGACTTCGCCACGGGCATGCCTATGGCTACAATTTTCCCTACAGCCACGATAGCCATTTTATTGTCGCAAAAATCTTGCTACACTCACTTGCGCCACGAGACTCATTAAAAAAATTCCTATGGCAAAATGGCATTGCCACGAGAATTTGAAACTTGTGCCACATATCCTACTATAGCATAAGTGTCCATTTGTTGTAGTGGTTTTGCCACTTTTTTTCCTTTTCAAAATCATTTTCCAAAAGAAACTTGCTAAGACATTTATACCAAGCCCTTGGAGCTTGTTTTAAACCATAAAGAACTTTAGAGAGTTCGAAAACATGATTTAAAATTAAGGACTTTCAAATCCAAGGGGTTGTTAACATAGACTTCTTCATTTAGAAAACAATTTAAAAAAGCACATTTAACATCCATCTGAAATAATTTTGATGCCCATATGAGAGGTAAATGCAAGTAATATGCAAATGGCTTCTGGTCTGGCCACAGGTGCAAATGTCTCATCAAAGTCTATTCCTTCCTCTTGGTTGTACTTTCTTGCAATCAATCTGACCTTGTTCCTAACCACTTCCCCATATTGATCTAACTTATTCCTAAACATCCACTTAGTCTAAATCATTAGATGGTCCTTTGGTCTAGGTGTGAGGAACCAAACTTGGTTCCTCTCAGTCTGGTTTAGTTCCTCTTATTTAGCCATGTCCAGTTTAGGTCTTCCAATGCTTCAGCATGATGCTTTGGTTCTATATGAGAAACAAATGAAAAGAATGCACAAAAATTTCTTAAGGATGAGCATGTCCTTATACCTGTATTGATGTTAGTGAGTAAATTGTCCAAAGGGTGGGCAGACTCGTACTTAATTCCCTTCCTTGGTTTATTGAAGTGGCTTTGAACCTATTTAGGGAATCTTAGGGATGAAAAATTATTCCTATCATCATCTTGGGATCTTTCACTTGCATTTTGAGTGACTCAAGATGAGCATCAATGCCGTCAGGCTGTTTATGGTAATCTTGATTTGGACTCTAGCCCTCATTACAAGGGGACACTTTGGCGATTGCATTTGTCCAAGACTCCTTCATCCTCATCATCTATATATTTGCTTAACTAAAACCCATCAAATGAAGATGAACTTGCATAACCATTACTAGTTTCTTCAAAGACAACATGAATGGATTCCTCAATGACCTTGGAGCGTTTGTTATAAACACAATAAGCTTTACTAAATGAGAAAATAACAAAAAAATATATCTTCGTCACTCCTTATATCAAACTTAGCAAGATTACTCTTACCATTATTGTGGATAAAACACTTACTCACAAAAGCTTTGAAATTGAAGACATTTGGCTTTGAATAATTCATTTGGTGTCTTTTGAGGATTGGTTCGATAAGGCATCTGTTAAGCACATAATTCGCAGTACTAACAACCTTTACTCATAATGACTTTCTAAGATCATTTTCATATATCAATGTTTTATCCATATCTTCCACAGTCCTATTATTTATTTCAACTACTCCATTTTGTTGTGATGTTCTTGGTGCTGAAAAATTGTTAGAAATGTCATTGTCATGGCCAAATTCTCTCCCATGGTCAACTCGAATAGCAACTACTGGCAAGTTCTTTGATATTTGCAATTTCCTGCACAACTTTGCAAACTCCTTAAAGGCTTCTATTTTGTCTTTGAAAAAGAGCATCCATGTGAATCTAAAGTAATCATCCAATATAACAAATCTAGAGTAAGCATACCATAGGTCTCACAAAAAGCAAAGAACTAGAAGAGTCACTTCGAACAGGAGAAGTACTAACCCTGTCAAGTCTCTGGGCTAATGCATCTACCCTGCTGGCTAGAAGTATCACAGCATCAACCTCATACTTGCCCCTGCTGTTTTTTGAGGTAGCCCGTTCACTATACTATTTATAATTGTTGGAAGTCCTCTCTTCCAATAAAGCCTTCACCACTTCTATGGACTTTCTGATGAGAGCACCTCCAGCTACAGTATTTACTAAAATCTTCACTGACTGTTCTAGCCTATTATCGAATGTTTGGACTAAAAATAAGCCAGGAACACCATGGTGAGGACATTGCCACTGAAGGTCTTTAAATTTCTCCCATGCTTCATATAAAGACTCCACATCTCGTTGAGTAAAGGAAGTACTCTCTTCTCTTAGTTTATAGCTTTACCAGGTGGAAAGTATTTGCTGAGAAAAGCCTTTAAGAGAATGTACGATGTAGAAAAGGAGTTTAGCTCTTTATTCTACAGCCAATCGCTGGCTCTGTCATTTAGGGAAAATGGGAAAAGCCGCAGTCGAATAAGCATCGAAAGATACCTCATTGAGCTTGATTGTGTCACATCTCGCAAGGAAGGTGACAAGACGCACATTGGGGTTCTTCGAGGGGTACCCACCGAACTAATCCCTTTCTACTAATGTGATAAGGACTGGTTTGAGCTTGAAGTTGTGTGCCTCAACTTTGGGCCTCACAATGGAGGAGTCAGCCCCAGTAGCTTTGGGCATAACATAGTTGTGGAGCACCATGTTCTCCTCTCCACCCGTCATCTTTGTCGCTTTCTTCTTCTTTCTCACTTCTCCATCTCGTTTTCCTGTGGTTGCCTCGATCTCAAAATTTAGAGGAGCAAGGTCCTAATTTCCCTTACTTCTCCTATACTTACAAAGCAAACACTATACCAAGCATAAGCAATGTCAAACACGAATAAAGAAGAAATAAAAACCACAAAAAGAAAAATAAAAGCCTAGTCTAGAGTATTCAAATCAGGTTTTGATATTTGAAAGGAACAAGTTCTATGGCAATGGTGCCAAAAACTTTTGTAAAATTACCGCAAGTGCACAGTGAAAATATAATTACCAATTGCCAGTACGGGTTGTATCTATAGGCAATTTGCTTTCAACTGTCAAAACTAATTCATCACCTCAATCTAGGCGAATTAAGTTTGGAGATTCAATTATCAAATAAGAACACGATAACAACTAAGAATGCGATTAAGAAATCAAATGATTAAAACGCTCATGTTGGAATGAACAACACAACTATGCCAGCAAATCAATTACTAACCCCCATCAAACTCACCCAAGCTTACAACAAGAATGGATAGATTGTCAACATAGCTCATCTCCTCCCTCTTCCATGGGTCGAAGGCTAATTCCAAAACTATAGTCTCCTATTTTCATGGGACTAAAAGTCGAAGGATTACAAGATCTCCAATCTCTAATACCAATTAGAACTTCAATTATTTTCACAACAATGTTCTAATCATCTACTAAGTCACACAAGGTAAAGGTCTCATCTTTTTATCTTTCAACATTCCCCTAAACCCTAATAGAAATAGATGAATGCTCATTCAAACAATTCATCGAACACGTGGTAAGCGAAGTAGAATTCAATAACACAAAACATGGGTTAAGTAGGGTTTTGGGCTAAATCATGATTCTACAAGGCATAGCTGGTGTCAATCCCAACCCAAGTTCAGAAATTTAGCCACTAATCATAGTAAAAACTACCATAGAAAAACCTAACTTAATAAACATAATGAACGCAAAACCCTAGAAAATCAGTAACAAAGTAAGAGAGAATTGAGAAACAAATTTGGATTAAACGCAATAATAATCATCAAACAATCTTCAATGATGATAAACTTAATGCAAAAGTGTCTTCAAAATCTCCTTATTAAACTTAGAAATAGCCTCTAACGAAGCGTTTTTAGATAAACTAAAAGATGCTCCAAAATAAGTCCGAAAACTATTTTAATATCGCGAAAACTGGGACGATGCACTGTCGTGCGTGAACGCATAGGTGCCCATGCAATGCCACACACAGTCGTACACTGCAACACGACTGCCCGTGCGCAGCTTCAGGAAACTGGATCTTCACTGCAGATTTATGCACGGGTGTGCCATAGTGCACAGTCAATCGTATACTCTCCTTGGCCCTTCAGTCTTGCTTTTCTAGCCTTGAGAACTTCATTAACCTCTTTTCCTCCTTGAAACACGTTCCATGGCCTTCCTTTTTATCAGTACTGGTGACTTTCTCATCTTCTTGGTAGAAACTCTTAAAAATAAGGAAACCACTTTATAAGTACAATATGTACCGAAGGAGATAAATTTGACCATTTCTCATTAAGATCCAACATAAAAACAAGTGGGAAAAAGAGATTAAATAGGGGCTAAAATGAGGTTAAAATAAAGTTTATCAAACCATGAAGAACAATGTCAATTCCCTTGGCATTCTCAACAACACATTGGGATTCATCAAACCATAGACGGTTGCCTTTATCACATCAGTGTGAAATACTCAGCAAATTTTATTTCAAACCATCAATCAAATAGACATTATCGATAGAGTTTAAACGATCTTTACTGATCTTACCAACGCCAATGATGTTACCTCAACTATTATCTACAATGGTCACTTTATCTGATTTTGGTTTTTGGGTCGCAGTAAATATTGAGGCATCTCCAGTCATATGTCTTGAACACCTACCTTCCAAGTACCAAAGATTGCCCTCAGCTTTGAGTCACACATGCAAGAGCAAAAATCAAACCTTCTTGCATTCTTTATTGACAGGGTTTGGACGATGATGACCAATGCCTAGTTTTGAGAACATTGTCCCTTTAGGCACTCATACTCGTATGATCCTGGGGTATGAGGTCCCTTTACCATTGAGTTTGTTGTAGTGTTTTTAATCTTTTTCAAGACCAGAATGACTTCGATACCCTTGACCAAAGTAGTTATGGTTCCTTTGATAAGCTACGTGACATTGGCAGTTGTGATCAAGGTTACTATTTTTGGAACCAGAATCGCTTTGGAATTCTTTCTGAGATGTTTCTTCAATATAGAAGTGCTTGTCTAACCTTTTCTTCTTATTTAGTTAAATCTAAGACCTTCCTTATTGAAGGACACACATTGGAATTCAAGTAATTTGTCTAAATTTTCTTTTACCTTTAATGACTTTCAAGAGAGATTTTTGAGAATCATCACACTTGTTTGTGCAAAATATTTTTTCTCATTCTCAAGGTCATTAATTTTGGTGTGTAGATTTGCGCAAGATCTTTGTAAGTTCTTATTTTTCTTTTCCAGGATTTTATTTTCATTTCTAAGGGCTTTCATTTCATATATATGTTCTTGTTCATATTTAACATACTTTAATAGGCCTTGTGCTATATAATTTTTCGTGAAGGTAAGAACATATTCCAATGTTACCTCTTCGAATTCTTCATTTTCTTCAATGTTTTCTCTAGCTATGAGACAAAGGGTTGCTATTTCTTCACCTTTGCTTTCACTTTTAAAGCTATCACTGTCACTCCATGTTACAACCATAGCTCTCTTGCCTCCTTTTTTGGCCTTGAATCTAGTTCGCTCATTTTTCTTTTTGATGTTTCAACAATCTTTGATCATGTAACTCGGAAGTCAAAACCCTAGCAAGTATTTTGGTTAGTATCAACTTTTGATGCAAATTTACCTTCAGAGGTTCGTTAATTCCTCTTGGTGGTTGATCCTTTACAAATTCCTTCGAATTTTTGATATTTTTGGGACATCTTTTTGAATCCTTTGGCTATCATAGCCAATGATTCATCTTCATCATCTTCAGACTCCTTAGGTTGTACCTCAATTCCAACACTTGTGGACTTTAGTGCAATTCCTTATTGTGGTGCCTACTCTTCATTTTCTACCAACAAGTGGATTTCATGAGTTAAAAGTTTTCTAATAAGATTATCTAACTTGAGGCTTTTCAAATCTTGGGCTTTTTGAATGATCATGATTTTTGGTCTCCACTTGCTTCTTAGAGGACATCAAAACATTTTTCTCACCATCTCCTCATCAGTGCATGTCGTCCTCAAGGACTTAAGGTTGTTGATTATCTCGGTAAAGTGCATATATATATATATATATATATGTATGTATGTATATATATATATATGTATATATATATATATATATATATATATATATATCTTTGATAGATTCTCCAAGAGTAATCTTAAAAAGCTCATGTTAATGGACATGTAGACTGATCTTGGATTAATGGACTTGGCTTGTTCCTTCATAGGTAGTCTCCAATATATCCCAAACTTCTTTGGTTATATCACATGCATACGCACAGTTAACTTCATTAGAATCGAAACCACAACATAAAGTGTTCAAGGCTCTATAATTTTTGGCAACTTTCTCAATCTCTTTAGAAGTAAATTCTAATTTAGACTTCGGAACAACTTTGTCTTCTTTCCTCATAGTAGGGACAAAGTTGCCGTTGGAGATAAATTCCTAAAGCTCATAATCATGGTCCTTGATAAAAATTTGCATAAGCTTTTTTCAATGTGCAAAGTTAGAACCATGAAACAAATGAGATCTAGTAAAAGAGCATCCTTAATCGATTTCAGCATTTCCAAATGAGGACATGATCTTTTCGACTAGACAGTTAAGCCAATATAAGTGGATACATACCAATTGAAGGTCCCAAAAGTCAATATTGGCCACGTTCGGCAAATTAGTTGTTCAGGTAGCGGATAGCAGTTCAGGTAGCGAATAGTGTTTCTAATGTAACTATTAGCGGAAAGCTGTTTAGATTAGCAATTGAAACTAATGTGTTTGGTCAATTTAGCCGCTATGCTAGCTGATTAATGTAAATTGACATAAAAGAATATAGATAATTTTTAAATATAAAATTTTTAAAGGATTTTTTTTGCTAAAAAATGTGAAACACTACTTTTAAATGCCAAAAGTTAATACTATTAGTTTTTTAAAAACACTGCTTAAAACGCTAAACGTTACTTGAAATGATAGTCAAAATATTAGTTTACCGCACACTAAAAATTAAGTAATTAGTGTATTGACCTGGTCAAAATACTAAACGCTACCCAAGATGTTGTTGCCGAACACGACCATTGTGTCATCCTAGAGGAGGGATGAATAGGGTGATAACATAAAAAATTAAGACTTAAAGAAATTTTCAAAGCACTTTGAATTTGTGCTGCCAATGTCACAATAAACAACTTTGTGAGATAGTCACCAATGTCATAATTGAAAAGAAATAAAATGCATAATTAAAAGGAGATAAAACATAGGATATGTTTACGAAGTTCACCCTCACAAATAGGTATAGTCACCACCTAAGGCACTTCTTCTCTTAGGATTTACTCACTTTCACTTCTTGTTCACCTAAGAAGTACGCACCAATCATTTTGGTTTCACACACTATCTAGTGTTCTAAGCTTACTCGTCTAAGCAACACTAGTTAGTACACTCAGTAGGTATTGACCCCTCAATACCTAGCTATCCAAGTAAGCTCCCCAACTTACTTGTGATAGAACTCTCTTACAAATATTCGATTCACTAAGGAGTGCAAAGGGAGTATTTATATAATAATTGCACTTGAACACTTTTCATGATGGAATGAAAAAAAACTGTGTCTTGTCATTTGCTTAAACTCCACCTTCTACAGAGTTTAAAAACCTTTCTGACTATTGGATCAGTGCTTGCCAAATCTTCAATGTATTCATATTTCAATGCCTCTAGTTCACTTTGTGTTTCCAAAACTGGCTCTTTATTGCCGAAATTAATGGATCTTGATTGATGGTAGATATAGCCTGATTTGGTCTCAGAAGATCTCACTGCAATCAATCAGAATAGTTTACAAATAAACTTGAGATTGATTTAATATAACTTTCCTAAACTTGGACAACCAAATCTTTACATAATCTCAATATAAGGCAAAGATATATTGCATTACAAAAAATAATTATTCAATCATTAATAAAGGATTCTTTCCAAAACAATATATTCTATTGAGATCTCAAGGGTAAGATAGGATAGCAATAATCTTAGATATTGTTTTTCCATAATCTCAAGAAACGATTCTGTTTGGTACCAAAGTCAGAGATTCTGACTTTCAAAATTGGATTTATGCAGGGAGAAGATAGGTTAGAACAATATAGATCAATATACTCAAATTGACCTTTCGTCTTTCACTCAAAACTCCCAATGTTTGTGAGTTGCGACTTTGAACTGCCAGTGATATTAAGGGAATCATCAAACAGGTTAATTTTTTGGATTAAATTATATGAATTTTGTGAAGATTATATTAACTCTCGTTACATTAGGAGTATAGATTTACTTCAAGTTGAATGAATCTGAAGGATGTGAACAAATTTCTTTATTATATATTATCCTTCCCATTTAAAGTAGTTGTAACGACCCGAGCCTAAAATTCATGCCAATTAGCTTGAATTATCTTAATCATAAATTAAGTAAGTTGGGCGTCGCATTTCAGTTTAGCATTTTACAAATGCATATGTATTTGTGCAATTATATGTTGAAATGGTAGAGTGACCTTAAAACAAATTTTCATTACACTCTCAAATAACACATTCGAATATTAATAAAGATTTGAACGATACCTAAATGAGATTGCTTAATTATTATTAAATAGGTAAATTCAAAAAAAATAGTAAATAAAACAACAATGAACTAATAATAAAAAGGTAAGATATATGCGTAAGAGAGTGCAATGAGTAATAGATTGACATATCAACTTCCTTTCCCCAAATTTTACACTTAATGATGAAAAATAATTAGCTCATAAATTTAGCTAAGAACTTAAGCCAAAAATATGCATGTATGTTAGGAGTTAGGACCAAGACAATAAAATAAAGTAAAGTAAAATAAATGTAAATAAAAAAATTTCAATTGTAGTTGAAACCAAAAAAATCTAGATAATATTAGGTTGCAAAAAAAAGGGAAACAAAATTCAAAAAAAAGAAGAAAAACCCAATTTAAACTCATTTACACCAAACACCTCCATGTCACAACCCCCCCCCACTCTATTTTTCCCAGTGTGAAACACCCCCCCACACCCTGATCGGTTGGACACCAGTCGTCATTCTGCTCCGTCGGCAAACAATGAGCCCACTGTCGATTGCCGCAGTGCCGCCACGCCACCACCGGACCGGTACCACTCTTTTCATCTCTCTTAAATTGCTCAAATGAGTTTAGAAGTTGAAAATCCTAACTCTTCATCATTCAATTTTTGGTGTTTTTATGATTAAGTTTGAGTAATAGTTAGTGTGTTCAGATCAAATTAGTATTAATTTGTAATTTTTCTTGAATTTTGGTATGAATTGAATGTGGAGGTTGTGAAGAGTATGGTGAATGGAGTTTGGAGGTTGTATATGAATTTTAATCCGCTTATGATGATTTAAAGGTGTTTAAATAAATTTTTATCAATATGTGAAGGAAGCCAAGGAGAAATCCAAGTATTGGATATGTGTGTGATGTGTCATGGATATGGGGATTTAGGGTTTATGGCCTGAATGAAATTTAAGCCTAATTATGTTGATTCAATAATGTTTAAATAAGTTTTGTAATAATTGTCACTTATATGTATGACGTTGTTGTGTTGGAAACTTGTATGTAAGTTCATGGGCATGGTGATTTAGGGTTGGGGTTTGGATGAAAGTTTAAGTTTACTTCGGATGCTTTAATAATGTTTAAGTAAGTCTTTGGTAATTATTTAATGAAAATAAGGAGATATATGTATGTGTATGATGTTGTTGTTGTATATGTCATGAGTTAATTGCCAAAGGAGGACGGTGATGGAGAAGAGAATGGAGGGAAAGGTCACAACTTGAATGTTTGAAAATTTTGAGGTTGTGAGCAGTAATAAAGGAAGAGAGGAGGAAGAACAAGTTGTTTAGGAAATTATTGTAAAGTTATGGGTTGTGTTAAAGAAATGAAAAGGCAAGTGTTCTGAGTGGTACGAGTGGAAATAATGAATCTTGACAGCAACTAATAACGATGCATATTAAAAAGCTAGTCATGACTAAAACAAAAATAATCACAATAATAAAAATAACCACAATTCCAATAAAATAATAATAATAATAATAATAATAATAATAATAATAATAATAATAATAATAATAATAATAATAATAATAATAATAATAATGATGATGATGATGTTGGCCCTATTTGGTAAATAGTTGTTAGCTGTTAGCTGTTTGTATTAGTTGTTAGCGATTAGCTATTTGAATTAGCTGTTTATATTAGCTGTTTGAATTAGCTGTTTTTAGAAAAAATGTTTGGTAAAAATTAGCTGTTTCTAAACAATATGTTGGTAAAATTTCATTTATGCCCTTATTTATGAATTAGTTTTTAATGGGATGTGCGTAATCTTTCCAAACTTATGGATAATTATGTCATTTCTACAAAAAGCTCTTCTCAAAAGGCTAATGAGAATAGCTTTTTCAAAAAGAGCTTTTTGGAGCCAAACAGTTATTGCAAACAACTCTTTACCAAACACCCTTTAACTGTTTGACTTGGTCAAAATAGCCAAAATCCTCTCAAACAGCTATCTTTTCTCAAAAAGTTGTTGTTACCAAACACCCATGTTATCAACAACCCTATAATAATAATGCAAATGGTAATAATGATAACGTTGATATTAATCAAACAAGGCGAGTCATACCATTACACTAGTATAACATTTATCAAACGAGTGTTAGCAGTATTGAAGGAGGGAACGAAAACAAAAACAAAATCAAATCAAATTAAGCTAATAACAATTGTTATGCTAATAATTAAAAGAGATGTCGAGGGTATTCATGAAATTATAAAATTTAATAAAACTTCTTAATCTCACACTCACTAAAAAAATTACATATTTGAAGCAGAAGTGAGGTCACCTCTATCACTTCAAGCTACCAGCGAACATTTTCTATTAAAAAGGAGAGAAAATTTCAAAGATCAAGTATGTACGTTGTCTGTATTCTTCAAAAACTCATATGTTTCTCAAACTATACAAAATTCATATAATGAATCATTTGATGTAATGTTTTGTCACCTAAGCAAGTGTACCCATCAATTATCAATCATTAGGGCTTAAGCCCTTCAGTTTACCTGCGTGAGTGCAACTCAGGCTTCCCAATCGGCCTGGGAGGTGTGCACCCATCTCAAGATCACTTCAGACGTCAATCGCGGTCCACTTTCTGATAATCACATGCCTATTTACGAACAAAATGTTTTGAAATGTGAGCGTCCAACTAATTAAATAGAACGCTTATTTTACTGCATAGGGATGTACAAGCCTAAGCTTAGGCTCATTATTCCAACATTTATATATTTTTTGTTTTAGGTAAGGGATCAGTGAATAACCCTCCTCCAGAAGGAAGTAAGAAATGAGTGAGAGTTGTAGTTTGCTGAACGTTAGCTAGCCCAGTGGTCATAGTGATTTATAAGCTAGCACTCCTGGGAACTTACTGATTATACATTCTTTTGGACTTTGGGATTCTTGGTGCTTCGTATTTGTACGCTAAGTTATCGTGTGCATTATAAACTGAGCAAGTTATCAAATGTGTGTTCTGTTTCGAAAGTTTAGAAAATCAGGTGGCTGTGTGAATAACATAGTGCTACAGGTAGTTCTAGATAGCCTTGTTTCGTTGTGGAACAACGATAATGCCTCAAGCCAAAAGACTTTCGCTGCAACCATAAATAAGTAATTAATTTAGAATCATCAGGCATTAGGGGTTGGAAGCGTTACAGTAGTTGTAACACATCCTTGTAGTTCTAGAATTTTTTCATTAATGTCACTATCATACTTTTCTACTTAATTATTCACCCAAGCTTACTAGCTTACATTCCACTAATCTCCCATCTGACTTCATTAGCATGTCTTATCAATTTCTTTATTTTAAGTTTAACTACTCTCATTTGTATCAAACTCACACTATCTAACAATTTTTAATTTAATAATAAAGTTAAAAACTAAATTTAATTAACTTTTTTATTTTTGACCAACCACAATTTTTAATCGAAAAGATTTTACAATGTTGCTAGCAAGTTTTTTTATTAACTTATTCATGCGAACGAGTTCTCACCCTAATAATATTTTAATTTCGTTATTATGTTTAATAAAATATAGTATCTAAATAAACATTGAACATGATGGTAGAAAGTAGATTTTTTTTTAATCAAATAAACTATTGAATTTAAGATACGTTTATATTTTATAAAGTATAGTGTACGCCATTTGCACAAACTAATGCATGAATATGCTAATTTACTTGTTAAGGCCCTATTCATTTCGTTGGTAAATTTTAATTTATCAATTTTAATCAACTTCAACCTATTTTACCAACTTTAATAAATAAATACTCACTTCAATTAATTTCAACTAACCTCAATCAACTTCAACTCACTTCAACCAACTTCAATCTATTTCCCACTGTTTAATCAATTTTCACCCATCATATAAAAAATTCAACATACTTTAATATATTTCAATCTACTTCAATAAAAAAATATCTACTTTAATTTATTTTAATTAATCTTAATTACATTTACCTATTTTTGAATCTATATTTTTTAACGAAAAGGACAAATTCTAAATCGGCGCAATTTCAGCATTTCAGACTTGATCTTCACGACGCATAACTGCAGATGTCAGCAAACAGTGTTAAAACTTTTGTTGCGGCATTCAATGTTTTTTATTGTTATTTATTTAAAAAAGACATTGTCAAATTTACAATGTCACCCAAAATGGTAAGATCCGGTTGCACCTCTGAACGCCAAACTGTCCGTGCGCTGTTACCTGTCTCATATAATAATTCCATAATAACTTTCTTTTTGGTTGGGTTACCTACTTTTGTTTTTAAACATGGGGCTTTAGATTATAGTATATTATACTTTGCAGTATTAGATAATAAGATTCTCAAATCTGAACTTAAATATCAGTGTACTGTATTATTTACTGTTTATATACCAAGATCAGATTTATAGATGTTTTTACTCAATATAATGTAATAATTTTACATGATATATAAATTTATATGTTTAAAATGTAAGAATTTATAAGTATATACAATTGTATTTCTTTAATATACACTCGCATCGTCGAGTTGAAATACCTTCAAAATTGATCTTGGTATATAAATAATAAATAGGTCAATAGTACAGTGCAAAGATGTCTAAATTTAAACTTGAGAGTATTATTGTCTAATACCCTTAAAATACAGTATACTACTGTCCAAAAATTCTTTAAAAAAAGGAACTGTACTCAATTGAAATCTTAAAGCTAACTATAAAATGAAGAAAATCTTAAAGTTAACTACAAAGTTACAAAAAATATGACAATGATAAGGGAGAAATATTTATTTTTAATAATTTAAATTTATTAATAATAGCTAGTGTTTCAAAAGTTCCTTGAACGTGAACGGCCTAATGTAATATTATCGTAATTGTATGAACTGAGATTATAATGAGCAAAACCGAAAACATAAGAAAGGTTCATAATTATCTTTATCTTTCACTTTCATAGTTTTAAATTATATTCATCAAATAGGACTCTAGTACAACGTATTTCCTTTTTTTATAAGACAACATTATATTTTAAACCAACGTCAACAATATTAAGGTTATTAATATATTTTTTAGTGCTTATTAGGCGTAAAGGTCGATATAGGGTACGTTCTTTTCGTAAGACAGGAACGGGTATGGAATGGAAATGAATGAAATTGAGTGGAATGACTAATATTTTATCTTGCAGAAGTGAAAGGAATGGGAAGGAGTAAGAAAGAACGAAATACAGTAGGAGAAAATTGAAGTATTGATCTCAAGGTGTGCCAATGAGTGGAAACGAATGAAAATGAGTGGGAATAATGATATTTTTCTTTAAGGGGTTTCAAGGAATAGAAAGAAATGAGAAGAAATGAAAGTGATACATAGAATGGCAGATTTTCCCACAAAAAGAACATACAATTACATAGGAGTCAAACTTAAATATCTAATAACAACTTATAAAGACTTTGTCTATTGAACTAACTAATACCCACTAACATTATTAATATATGTATGTGTCTAATCGCTTAGAAGTCAAACAAATGAACTATACATACGTAAGGATATGACAATATTAATTTAAATAATTTATTGGCTGAACATTTTAGAAATGCTATAGACTTTCTTTTTATGGTCTGCTATAGACAAATTTATTATCGCCTTCTTTCCATTTATGTTGGCTTTGTCAAGTCCCTTTCTTTCAATTTAATTTTGCGATAAACATGTAAATGATGTAATATTATTATTATTGTGATTTTATTTATTGTAAGATCTATGAAATATGGAGTCAATACAATTTTGGTCAAGCCATCATAAACAAAATTCAACTTTAATTATATAATAATGACATGATGTTGCTGGGCATTAAGATTCATCAATTGTTGTTTCAAACTAGTATATTGAGAATCAATTAACTGAGTGTTGAATACCAGGGATGTTTTTCACGGTTATATTATGCGGCAAACGCTTTGATTGACGCCTCATTTTCGGATTGGTTCAAAAAAAACACTTCTTCAGGTTCGGTGATAGAATTAAGTATTAATGAGGCCTTAGCCTGGAAATAAAAATTAAAGTATTAAATATATTAGGTTCCAAGCTTGTACATATCGGCCATGTTTGGTAAAAAGCTTTTTGGGTACAAAAAGAGTTTTTTTGGGGTATTAGCTGTTTGACTATGGTCAAAAAGCTCTTTAGGGTGTTTGGTTGATTAGCTTTTCAGATTAGCTTTTTATACCCAAAAAATTCTTTTACAAAAAGCTCTTTGGGATAGCTTTTTCAAAGAGCTTTTTGATGTTTACTATTATAATGACCATACTAACCTTATAATTTGGACAAATTTACATTACATGTCATTCACAAATGATATTCTCGAATGTTAGATGCTTATATTTTAATTTATTTATTTTTTTTGAGACAATAGTTGTGGATGGTCATGATGTCGAAGATAATGCTTTTAATTTTAACGTTTTCTTAATTTAACAAATAATTTATGTTAGTTAGTCTTATATGATATATAAATATTTTTTATATCACATAATTTCAATTGCTATTAAAAAAAATTTAACATTAAAAATATATTTTGATTATAAGTGCTAAAATTAGGAAAAAGTATAAATGTAATTTTATATATCACATAAGCCTTAATTCATAATTCATATCGAAAAGAAAATAAATATCCAATGAAAAATTGTTTTGTTAGAAAAATAATGAAATTGAGTAATGGGTATAAGTGAAATTTTATCAAATAACTTTGTTAGAAACAGCTAACTTCACCAAATACTTTTTTCACAAACAGCTAATGCAATCAGCTAAGTCAAACAGCTAATACAATCAGCTAACAGCTAACAGCTAATGCAATCAGCTAACAGCTAACAGCTAACAGCTGATTGCCAAACAGGGTCCTCTCCTCCATTGTATTATTTTACTCTTTGTAATTTTTACGGACTAAAACAAATAATAAAGTTAAGTGTTTTGTTTTACCTTTTTTTAAAACTATTAACGATTAAAAAGTAAAAATATTTAGGGATAACATAGGCCATGATCTAAACAGTTTCGTTACCTAACAACTATTATGGGTAACACTCTCATTGTTTCGCTATTACTATTATAGCTAACCTTTTTTTGCAATTTTTTATGACTCATTTTGATCATTATTTATTCGCAAATTTATAACATTTTTTTTTGTCCATAATACTTATGGCTTGTTTGGTTCTATGTAATCGAAGTGGTAATGCAATTAAAATGGTAATGGTGATTCCATTACCATGTTTGGTTACCATTAAGGAATGTAATTAAGATTGCATTGTAATTACATTTACCTCAATCTATGCAATTACAATTACTTGACTTTTCCTAAACAATTTTGATTGCATACCTTTGAATCAAAATCTATCCAACTATAAGCTATTATATTTGAAAACTTTCTCTCTCTTTTCTCCATTGTCTCTCCTCTACTTTTCCTCTCTTATTATTTTGACACCATTTTTTTAAAGATTTGAAGCCCCACTCACCCCTCTCTCTCTCCTCTCCATATTAGATAAAGTGTAACCTAGACCATAGTCGTATTATTGTAACTGTATTTTCGTACGTTTTAGACATCATCTCTCTCTCTCTCTCTCACGTCATCATCATCATCATCGTCATCATCATCTTCTCTCTACTTGGTAAACTTGAACAATATTACATTATTTTAATCTATAAGAAATAGAGTGATGTAAGTCTCTTACAAAACATCGTAATCATGATGATAAGATAGTTGATGATATTTATCAACGAAGCTACAAATAATTAAAATAGGCAAAAATCAAATGCGAATTGAATTGTAAGTATTTCACGTCACGTGTAAAATTAAGTATTATCTATAGATGAATTCATTCCATTACACTTGTAAAAACTTTGTAACCAAACATTGTAATGCAATTATTATCCCATTCCATTACACTAACAATTGCATTACATAGTTGATTCCATTGCATAGTGATTGCATTGTTTTCAACCAAACGCTACATTAGTTTTAAAAAGAAAACCTTAGGCACACCTAGCCGTAGTAAGGCGAGAGGCAAGGACCCTGGCGCCTTGGAGCGGGTAAGGCGAGGCGAATTTGTAAAATGTGTTGAAGCATTCGCCTCAAATTGGACTTGTTTGCTAAAATTTTTTTCAACTTAGTCTGAACTTATTTTTTTAACTTATTTTGACTTGAACTTATATGAATTTATTTTACGAAAAATAACATAAAAAGAACAAGGCCTAAGTAGTATTTCTCGAGTATTGGACTAGGTTATAATATGAAATACTATTTCAAATGTTGTTATCGAGTAGGTTCTTTTTATTTCTTCAATATTTTTATCAAACAAGTTCTTTTTATTTCTTCAAATATTATTGAACATTATCATCATATCACAAAATCAAGGCAGTAATGATGACTCTCATACCTTACCTCCATTCATCCTACAAAAATCATCGTGTCATCCAAATTAAAGAAGGGTCATGCCTTACTATAAGTCCTACGACAAGATACAAATGTAACCTGATAAAGTTTATCCTTTTAACGTGATACTACTGGAGTTTTCTATGAAACTATAAGCCTGGCACACCATTCATGCAAGTTAATGATTATTTGCTAGTCGTTACCTGTATTCCATGGCTTTTTTAGGAATATATTCAATGAAACAATCGCGAAAGAAAAATTGATATTTTCAAATTAATAGAGTCAATTACACTAGTAAAAATCAAACTCAAGCACGACGTCATGAATTGGAAGCTCCTGTCGCCTTTATTGTGTCCATCAATTGGGAGGAAGAGGTCCATCACCTACAACGTACTAATGTTAGGTACACCAGATACATAATCCATACATACAGAATTCCCTTCTATCATTATTAATCAAATGATCACTATATCTTCATTTTTGGTTCAGGTACAAGACCAGGAAGTGGATTCTTCATCACTGGCGTCATATCGTACCTTATCATCGTCCAATGTAGCATACTTTGCACAGAGTTGACTTCCTGATGTGTGGATCACACTTAAATAGACTTATCCCACAATAATATGGTTTTCAATTGTTAATTGTATTATTTATACACGAACTTACTGTATCTTTAATTTGTTTGTTGGGTTTTGTGCTTCTCTTTGCTAACTTATGGTATTAATTATTTACACACTAATTATCAACTTATTCTTTTGATCAGATAGTTATCACATGTTTATTTAAATATGCTCCGTGCTTTTGCATGGGTCTATACTGGTATTCTTCAAATATCAATATTAACCAGGTTTACCGACATAATTTTTAAAAATTATTATCAAGCACTTTAATTTAAATTTCACCTAAATCTACCCTTACTAAATCAACATGTAAATCTTCCTTGGCATCAAAACCTTCATGTTTTTCAAATCCCTTGTTCAATTATAAAAATAATGATCCAAGACTAAATACAAATCCAAATCTAACATTAGTCACAACGAATAACGTTAAAAAGGATTAGAAATAAGCTCAAAAGAACCGGGCCTAAGTAATACTTCTAGAGTATTTGACTATACTTTCACAAATTGTAATCGCACAGGTTCTTTTTATTTCTTCAAATTTGTTTGAAACATTATCATCAGATCACAAAATTAAGGCAGTAATGATAACCCTCATACCTTACCTATGTTCATCCTACAATTAAAAACCATCATGTTGTCCAAGTCAAAGAAGGGTCATGCCATACTATAAGGTTTACGATAAGATATAAATACAACAAATAACAACACCACCTTCCAGCCTGGGCTACACTTTCACGGGATTTGCAGATATTCAACTGTAGGTAACCTTACCTTTACAAACATCTCTGCCTGTAGAAAGGCTTAATTATTCCAAGAGAGTTACGACAAGATACAAATGTAATTAGATAAAGTTTTAGTTTTTTAGAGCCTGTTCATTTCAACATATAAAAGTAGCAGTTTGTGGTCAGTAACAGTGTACCAATAGTTACCATCATTTACCAACAGTTAAGAATAGCAGTTAGCTTTGACTAACGTTTACAAGTGATTAGTAGCGGTTACGAATTGCGTTTAAAGATAGTAAACAACAGTCAATCATCATTTACCAACGGCTACCAAGTGTTTGGGATTAGCGATCAGTGGTTAGTAGTGTTTGAGAGTGGTTAGCAGCTACCAAACGTTTTCTAAAAATAAAATGAACAGGTCCTTAGCGTGATACGACAGGAGTTTTCTATGAAACTATAAACTTGTCACGCCACTAATGCAAGTTAATGATTATTTGCTAGTTGTTACTCACATTTCATGGCTTTTTTAGAAATATATTCAATGAACTAATCACGAAAGACAAATCGATATTTTCAAATTAGTCAAGACCATAATAATAATAAAAATTCAAATTCAAGGATATTCTTTCAATCTCAATAAATTTCACTGACATAATTTTTAAAATTATTATCAAGAACTCTTATTTAAATTTTACCTAAATCTACCCTTACTAAATCAACCTATATATACATCTCCCTTGGCATCAAAATTTTCATGTTTTTCAAATTCCATGTTCACATTATAAAATTTGATGTAAGACTAGATCACTAAATACAAATCCAAATCTAAAATTAGTCACAACCAATAACTTTAAAAAGGACAAGAAATATAATCCAACCCAAATCTCTCAAATCTAACTACTCTTCCCAACCCAATACTCACGTTAACCACACCGAACCCCCCCCCCCCCCCTCTCTCTTTTTCTCTCCCGTCTTGCACTCTTGCCATGTCATCGACACAATGACACCTCTCCTCTTTAAAATCATATATAAATACATGTAAAAAAATCCACAAACCCCATTGCCCCTTCACAAAAAAGCTTCAATCTTTCTCTTTTTTTTTCCTTTTTCTGAGTGAAAGTGTAAAACCCCTCTTCACTGCACTCAATTCAACCCTTCTTCCTCTTCTCTTCAAAAAAACCCTGAAGAACCCAGCTCCCGTTTCTCCCCAGATCTCGCCCAGAGACAGTGGAGGGGAGAGAAAGAAGCAGGTAGGCAGCCATGAGTTCAAAGGGTGGAGCAACATCATCAACATTGAGTGAAGGAATGATCAAGAAGATCATCTTGTCATACACCTATGTGGGTATTTGGATCTTCCTCTCCTTCACTGTAATTGTTTACAACAAGTACATCCTCGATAAGAAGCTCTACAACTGGCCTTTTCCCATTTCTCTAACCATGATTCACATGGCTTTTTCTTCCCTAATCTCTTTTCTCCTAATCCGGGTCTTTCGGGTCGTTGAACCCGCCCATATGGCCCGACCCGTTTACATCAAATCGGTAGTACCCATTGGAGTACTCTATGCTTTCTCTCTGTGGCTTTCAAACTCTGCCTACATCTACCTCTCCGTGTCCTTCATCCAGATGCTCAAAGCCCTGATGCCAGTTGCTGTTTATTCAATTGGGGTTTTGTTCAAAAAGGATGCATTCAAGCCCAACACTATGATGAACATGATTTTGATTTCAGTTGGTGTGGCAATTGCTGCTTATGGGGAGGCCAAATTTGATCTATTTGGGGTTTTCCTGCAACTGGGTGCTGTTGCTTTTGAGGCTACAAGGCTTGTTTTGATCCAGATTTTGCTCAATTCGAAGGGCATTCAACTAAACCCTATTACTAGTTGTTACTATGTTGCTCCTTGTTGCTTGGTTTTCCTCACACTCCCTTGGATTTTTGTGGAATTACCCGTCTTGAGGCAGAAATCAAGCTTTGAGTTTGATTTCCTCATCTTTGGGACAAATTCTTTCTGCGCATTTGCCTTGAATTTGGCTGTTTTCTTGCTTGTGGGCAAGACTTCTGCTTTGACTATGAATGTGGCTGGTGTTGTCAAAGATTGGCTTTTGATTGCCTTCTCTTGGTCTGTGATTAAAGACACTGTTACCCCTGTGAATTTGATGGGGTATTTGTTGGCTTTCCTTGGGGTTGCTTACTATAATCACATCAAATTCCAAGCTATGAAGGCTAATGAAGCACAAAAGAAGGCAGAAGAGAAGATGAGTGTTGATGATGAGGAGAAGGGGAGGTTGGTGGATGGGAGAGAAAGTGATGGAAACTTGAAGCGTGAGTCTGAGGAATGAAAGGCTAAAAAAAAAAGGGGTTTTGTGATGGGTTTTTGGCTCAGTTTATCAAAGCATACATGTTGGGAGTTTGGCAATGGAAGGATCAAGTGTGGAACAGTCACATTGCAGGTTTGCGTGTTGATTGTGATGAGTTGAATTAACTATTGAGTGAGAATCTTCTTCCAATGCTGTGTGTAAGCTGTTGTTGTTAGGGTTTTTCTTATTTCCTTTTGCTCAGTTACTTGGTTTCTTTCATTCAATGTATTACAATTACTACCATAATAATTCAGTAAAAATGTTCTCTTTTATAGCCATTCTTTTTTTTTTGCTGCCCTTCCCCGTGGTTTCTTTTGTTCTATCAATGATATGTGTGTGGGAGGAGAGCTTATTATGAAGCTCGGACCCATAGGAAATTGGCTATCGTCTAGACTTCGTAAAATTGACCCGAAATTTAAAATAGGCTCAGCCGAGTTGAACGATCTGGACTCATATTCGAGCTGACATCTGAAATAGACTCACCCAAAAGTGAACCCGAAACTCAAATTGGCCCGAATTAAATCATATCCGAACTGAAATTTTCTATAAAGGTGTTTATTTTTTAATGATAAGCGTATTTGACCAAAAATCGGCTGCCTTAAAGTCGACCCAAACCAAAGTTTTCCCAACCTAAACCGAATCGGCCCAAAACATAATCTAACCTAAACTTAACCGGATCTGTTCCCACACCAAATAGCCCATTTGTCAGGTCAATCTCTTGAACAACTGAAAATGTCCCTGTTAGGCAAGATACGGATTTCTTCTTCTTCATCTTTTGTTTTTTTTTTTTTTTTTGGGTTTGGTTACTCTCTGGAAATCAGCTTTTCTGTAAAAGGTCAAATTAGATACGTCTTTTCCTTCGAAAAAAATATTTAAAAAAATGGACGCACCTTTTGATTTCTCACGTCTAGTTAGGCAAGATGTGTCTATTTTAGTTATGGTGCTAAAGTTGATCATGAGCATATTTTTTTTTAACTTATTATAACTTTTTCATTATCCATCAATTAGCACTAGTCACTATCCATTAGTACTGATCAACACTCATATTTTTAAGTTATAATTTTAACATTGATGAATATTAATTGATGTTGATTAGTATTAAATTATTTATAATAAGTTGAAAAGAACATGTTCATATTTTTTTCTATTTTTTTTATAAGAAAGGTAAGACATACATGTTAGGATGCTCTTCTCTCAATTACTCATCCTAAGTTATCCTCTAGGAGGACACGCCTAAGTTCCCAAGGAGGAACCAAATTCCACACAGTTGTGGAAGAAATAGAGAGCCCGTACTTAGCCAGCCAATTAGCTACATAATTACCTTGCTTAAAAATATGATGAATAAACACCTTGTTGAATCGAGTTAAGAAAGTAGAAATATCTTGCACAAGCACTTGGATTTCCCATGGGATGTGGATTTGCCCCTTGACTGCTTGAATGAGAATGCGATTGTCACCCTCAATATGAATATCCGTAAATCCTGCGTGAACTGCTGCTTATATTCCATTACGCATTGCTGTAGCTTCGGCCACCAATACTGATGCTGTGCCCATGTTGAATGCTGCAGCCTGTAAAAGCCATCCGCTCCAATCATGGATAACGAAGCCCCCCGCTGCCCCCTGAGAGGTTTTGGAGCCGTCAAAGTTGAGCTTGACGAATCCACCTGGTGGCTTGCGCCATGTGATCCATCTGGATTGCTTGCGTCGTCTGGTGGAAAGAGTGTGAGAGGAGGGATTGTAAATTGAAAACAATTTATGTCGTATGCACCATTCGGCACTTGCTCATTTGGCACGTAGAAGGGATCGTCCCGGACTGGATGTTTCGTTACGGAAAATTTTATTATTCCTAGTTTTTCAAATACTCCAAAGAAGTGCAACAATTCTATCCATCTTAATTAGTGATACAGAACTCTTAAGGCGTGACAGCGGTTCTAAATCTTAAGATCGGGGTCAACGGGAAGATCTACATGAATCCAATTATGAGCTCGTGCCAATTGCCAAAGGAGATGAGGGTTGGGGCAGTTCGTAAATAAATGCTCTGCATCCTCGATAGCACAATTACAGTGGGGGCAAAAGGGGTCAATGTCCAGACCCCGAATAAGTAAACTCCCACGGGTAGGAAGAGATGCATGACATAATTGCCAAAGGAATACCTTTAATTTAGGCATAATATCTGACTTCCAAATCCAAATGAATTTCCAGGATTGAGACTAACAAAGGTTCAGTTCATGGGCAGCCCATATGGCAGATTTTGTGGTGAAATCGCCACTTCCAGAAAGACCCTAGCAGATGGAGTCAGGAATAGAATTAGACGGAATAGGGGTTGCAAGAATTGCTTGAATGCAGGAACTCGTAACGAGGCCCTGCAATTTAGCAACATCCCACTCTTTAGAAGGCAGAATAAACTGCGCAACAGTGAGAGACATGTCAATATGGTCATCGTCCGAAATGCTCATAAGATCTGCCAAGCTGCGATTATGACACCAACTATCAGTCTAAAATTTAATGTGGGTGCCGTCACCCACTTTGCACCTGATTCCTTTACGGAATTGGTGACAGTTACGAAGAATACACTTCCACACCCAGGAATCTGACTTACGCGGTAGGGTTGAGAAGAAATGTTCATTGACAGGATATTTAACCATCATTTGGTCCGTCCAGAGACATTGCTGATTGAAGAGTTTCCATATTAACTTGCTTAAGAGGGCGCTGTTAACCGCCTCCGTTTTTCTTAGGCCAAGGCCACTTCAATGTTTGGGCCTACAGATGTTATCCCAAGACACCAAAGACAGCCCTTTGTTGGCAGAAGATTGCTTCCAGAAGAAGTCACGGCTAATTTTATCAATTTTCCTACATGTAGAAGTCGGTAATTGAAAGCATTGCATAGTGTGAGCGGGCAGCGATTCTAAGTTCGTTTGGATTAAGGCAACTCGGCCTGCTTTAGAAACGTTAGTAGTTTTCCAATTTTGGAGCTTGGAAGCAGTTTTATTTACCAGTTCAGAGAAAGTCTCGAGGTTTGGTTGTCTCCTGAAAACGCGACAACCGTGATATTTGCCCAAATTGTCTTGATGTTTAATAGAAAATACCGAAGAGACCAAGCAGCGGTCATGTGGACTCGTATTTTTGAAGAAAGTCAGGGAAGATTTCTGGAAATTAATAAGTTGTACGGACTGCTTACAGAAATAATTAAGGATCCTCATAAGGGTATGGCACGATTCAAGGTTGGTGTGACAAAAGAGGAGACTATCGTCTGCAAACAGAAGACATGACAATTTTTCTGCTCGGGGTGAAATTTTGAGACCAATGCCACTCTTCTTATTAGAGATTTCTGTGCGAAGTGCGCGCGTTAGCACTTCCATACATATAAGAAAGAGGTAAAGGGATAACAGATCTCCTTGCCAGAGTCCCGTGGTCGGGGTGAAGAAACCCGACACTTCACCATTCACTAAAACTGAATACGATACTGTGGTAACACACTGTTGAATCCAGTGAATCCATTTGTGGTGAAACCCTAACCGTGTGAGGCTGTCAAATAGGAAGGGCCACTCAACTCTATCATAAGCTTTTTTCCATATCAAGTTTGAGTGCTACCCAGGATTTCTTTCCTTTCATAGAATTGAATTTTGTGATGACTTCATGTGCTAATAAAATATTATCATGTATTGAGCGTTGTGGGATAAAGGCACTTTGAACAGGGTCAATGAATTTTCCTAGAAGTGGACGCATTCGGTTTACCAGGATTTTTGCAATGATTTTGTAGAGTGTATTACATAGACTAATGGGACGAAACTGCGCCATTACAGAGGGATTATCAATCTTTGGGATGAGAGCAATGAAAGTGTGGTTTAGTTGCTTTAAAAGTTTTCCGTCCCGAAAAAAAAGACCGAATTGCCTGACAGACGTCATCTTGAACAATATGCCAATAATCCTGAAAAAAAGCCGCTCCAAAGCCATCAGGACCCAGGGCTTTAAATTTATCCATCTGAAACACTGCCTTCTTGATCTCCTGAGGTTCAATTGGTTTAATAAGTGTCATATTCTCATCCATGGATATGATATTGGGTAGATCAACTAACATTGACGAAGGCCCTGGCAGGGATTTAAATCGTAATTTGAAGTCGTTAACGAATAACCTTTGGATATCATTCGTATTATCGATCCAAACCTCGGATGAGTCTTTAGTTTTGAAGATGACAGAATGCGATTTCCGAGCTTTCATGGTTTGATGGAAATACCGAGAATTCCTATCTCCATGAACAAGCCAATCTTTTCGTGCAAGTTTCCCCCAGTATTTCTGGTTAAATAAGTGCATTTTCTCACGTTGTTTAATCAGCCTGTAGTGCCAGTTATTGAGACGGGCACTGTTGGGCTGTGTTGCCAGTTTTTGTTCCACGTGCAGTAACTTGTCGGCATTTCTGTCTAATTTTGACTTAAAGTTCCCAAAGGTACTTTTACTCCAAGTTTTCAGATCTAGCTTGACCCGTTTTAATTTCTGCGAAATGCTATACATGGGTGTGCCCGTCGGAGCTAGTTTCCAGTTTCGTTTAAATATGCTATGCGTATCCTGATACTGGGCCCAAGAGTGATGGTATCTAAAGTTGGTACCCTTGCGGGGAGGATGAGCAGGGTCAGTATTAAGGAGGACATAAGCATGGTCAGAACAAGTGAAGGGATCGTTAGTTACAAAGTAGTTTGGAAAGAGTCGGAGATAGTCCTCACGAAGGATTACTCGATCAAGTTTTGCATAGATGAGCTTACCGTGGAGAAACTTTTTCCATGTAAAAATCCAACCTTGGACATTAGCGTCATGCCCCTTACAATGTGTGAGAAAGTCATTAAGCCTGTTCAACTTGGATCCACACAGCGGTGTTCCTCCAACTTTGTCAGATGGGTGCAGCATTTCGTTAAAATCGCCCAGAATACACCAAGGGAGTGAGATGCTATCACTAACTTGGTTGAGATAACTCCAAAAGGCGGGTTTCTCGTGATTCTGGGCGGGTGCATAAATTGCTGTGACTATACACTTTTTATTAGAACGTTTTTCTAGTACAGAACAATGTATTGCTCGATGTTCTTTGGCTAAAATATGGAGGTCAATGTTGTCATCCTTCCACAGAAGCCATATCCCACCGACATGATTCTGTGGTAGAATGAAATCGAACTTCCGAAAACCAAGTGTTTGAATGATACGTTCTGTATTTACT
Source organism: Selenicereus undatus (assembly GCA_017589665.1). Classification (NCBI taxonomy): domain Eukaryota; kingdom Viridiplantae; phylum Streptophyta; class Magnoliopsida; order Caryophyllales; family Cactaceae; genus Selenicereus; species Selenicereus undatus. The sequence goes on from JACYFF010019584.1 coordinate 92,261,376, forward strand.
TCGTTAACCATGGTTTCAATGAGTACTAAAATATCCGGATCAATCGTTCGGGTAATGAATCCGACCTCATGTTGGAGTTGGACTTTTTTAGCCCCCTGCACATTCTAAACAATGATTTTCATAAGAAAAGACGGGAAAGGAACCGTGGTGTCGGCAGCACTGTTTGCTCTAAACAAAGAGCCAGGCGGAAGGCGTGGAGCGGAGAACGAGAACGTAAACCATGGTAGAGCGAATAAGTGCAATGGGTCTGTAGATAGTGCAACACAATACAAGCAGGAATCAGTCCTGAAGGAGATGCAGCAAGTAGCCAATTCATTAATAAATCACATGGTATTACGCCAGAGACACTGCTAGTGATCCTTAGGATCTGTCAGAAACAGGGCCTCGGGACCAAGCGAACCCGCTTGAGTCCTCTCTCCAACCAAGCAAACACAGATACAATGTCCAACTTATACAAAAATACATGAGAGTTACATCCATAGGGACACCCAAGGGGAAAGGGGCAAAATATAGTAACATGAGAAGAGGCCGGGAACAGCTGCAAAAGCTCAGGGCACCCATCGTGACACTCAGGCTTGGTTGACCCCAACACAGGCAGGAAGAGTGGAAGACTGCATACCCCACTACCCTCCTGTAAGACACAGAAAGAAGCCAGCAATAAGAAAAAAAACCCCAGATAAGAAAAGCAGCACGATGTACTGTGGACAGGATGCTGGGCTGAAGCCACAAGGGGATGAGTCTCAGCGTTAGGTAGGTGAGTTGTAGGCCAAAACGCATGACAACCAGCACACCCCAAAACCAGCCTGTAAGTCACCACAAGAAGCCATAAATAACAAAAATGCCATGTAGGCACAAATATTGGTCGAGGCCAAAACAAAGTCTCAGTTAGTAGCCAATGCGTGCTACTATCATCATCAACCGGAGTGAGGATGGATCCGAAGACGCAACACCCCGGACACCAAGGGAACAAAATCCCGGCAACCCAAGTATGCACGAAACCAGGAAACCCATCAGCCCAAAAACTCAATAGAATGATCCATAACCATGGGGCCGATCCTCCCCCCGGCTGCCTCATCCCAAAGCAGGGGTGGCAGGAAGGGGAGGGGGAACCAATCCTGGCGAAAACTGGGTCCAAACCAGAAGATAAGCATAAATAAACTTCATTAAGCATAAAAGCATTAGGGAGCAATACATAATCAATCTGCTGAAAAGACTACCTGGTCTAAAAGCTAGGTCTATTCCCCTAGACCCGCACTAGACACAGTGAGGCTTTGTACAATCTAAAAAAAAATAATTACACAAAAGCAGACCAGGACTACAACATAGACAATGGTCAAAAACAAGGGCATCCAACGGAAAGGAGCAGCTTCCCAGCAATCCAAAAGAAGCAGATTGGACACTATCATGGAGACTTAGTTGGGAGGATGGGAGGAACATTCATCCCCCTCCTCGATCTTGCGTTTCTTAGTAGACTTAGTGGAAGGCAACGGCTCATTAAGGTCTTCCAGCTCCAAGCACATGTCACTGTCATCCTCAAAATCCATAGCATTTTCAGACTTAGGATAACCATTCTCCCCCTCAAGATGAGGAGAGACAACTGCATCAATAGGCGAGGTGGGGCTCAAAACCTGAGTCGCCACCAAGGAGGTGCCACTAAGGAAGGAAGAGGCAGGGACCGAGGGAAAGGGCATAGGAGGAAAGGGGGAACAGCCCCAAGAGCAAGGCAGCCAACGGGAAGACCAACAAGAACGGGACCATCCAAGGATTGGGCTACAGGAACTGGGGATGGCTCAGTCATCACTGCCTTCCCCTTATCATTAGAGGAGGGGGAGGCCATGCAAGCCCTATCAGAAGAATGGGAGGGGTGCAAGGGGTTGGGGGCTCAGAAATACGAATACCACCATACAGATTTCGACCAGCAGGAAGAGTGGAGGGGAGTCTGCCTCTTTTCTTAGGGGCGACTCGGATCCACTTCTCCGTGGACTCAAGGTCTCCGCTAGGGGAAGCATGAAGAGGAGTCTGAAGCCCACCAATGTTTTGGGCTTGGAATTTTTCAACCATAATTTCAATTTTGGGGATGGAAGGGATGCAAGGACATTTATCAATAGCATGGGATGGGCTGCCACACAGTGCACACACTTCGTGGAGGCCTTCATAGATTAAGGGGATAGTTAGAGCCTGATTAGCGGTTGGGATGGAAAGGGAACCAGGAAGAGCTTCGGACACATCAATATTAAGACAAACCCGAGCAAACCTCCCTTTCTACCTTAGAAGTGTATGGTGATCCACTCGAACCACTTCCCCAACTCCCCGAAGGAGGCTGGTGAGGGCTTCAAGGGGTCCAGAACTCCTAAGGAAGGCGGGGGATATGAACCCACTGATCAATACGACCAATAGCAGCAGAGTAAGGGTCGAAATAAGGGAGCCAAGGAGTAAGGACAAGGTTAAGGCCCTTAACAAACCAAGGTCGATTAACCCACAAAGTCTTTATAAGAAACAGAGGCAAAACGAAACAGAACCCACCCATTCCCCAGCTCGATATAATCAACTTGACCCCGGATATGCTTCCAGTCTCCTTTGGTTTTGGCGAGGATAAGAGCCAAAGGCAGAAGTTCCCTCGATATTTTAGCAACGAGGCAGAGAGCAAGGAGTTCATCCATGCCCCCAAGAACCTGAGGTGAAATAGGCTGTTCGGTGGGGGTAGTTTCAAGACCAGACACAAGAGATGCAACAGCAGAAGCACTGGGAGTAGTAGTTCGAGTTGCCAACCCAAACCTAACAGAGTCAGCAAATGAGGAAAAAGGAGCATGGGATGGAGGATTAGGCTGAGGGGAGGCAGAATTAGAAACAGGGTTGAGACGAGGAGGGGAGTAGTGAGTTGTAGCTGAAGCTGGCACTTCCGTCCTTGAAGGAGAGCCATGGCCAGAAGAATGGGGGTTGGAGTGGTCAGACATGATGACAGAAAGAGAACGGCCAAGAGAGAAAGGGATAGGGTGGACAAGGGGGGTATCCAAAGAGGTAAAAATAGAGATAGCAAAAACCAACAGATCAACAAGGCAATGGTACATAAACACCCAGTACTAAGCAGATAAAATCAGTCCTAGGGTCAGCAACCCAAAAAAAAACCAACTTAAGACAAGACCAACTCATAAAACACTCAAGCGGGGGGAGGGGACACCATGAATAAACAGGTAGAAGCAGGTAACCAAGAGTTGGAGGACAAGGCTTACCTGGCAGAGTCTGACAGAGATCCAATGGAGAGCACCATACCGTAACAGAAATTCGATCAGGTCAACCAACCCGAGAGAGGTATGGAGAACCAAAGCATGGGCCTTGTGTAAGTTGCAGGCTAAGCCAGAAATCCCTGAGTTATGGCCGGATCGGAAACCGAAAATGACGGGGGTCAAGGGCGATGCAGTCAAATAAGCGTGCCCACGCAGACTAGTGCAGAGGTTACAGTGAAGGGGGAAAGGGATGGACCTACAACATGATGTCCAAAACACAGTCACACACAAAATAAGATCAAAACAGGGCAGGGAAAAAGCAAACACAGAGAAGAGGGCAGCAGGAAGTGGGTGGATGAGAGAGGCAACGCATGGTGAACCGACCACACAGAACCCTTGAGGAACAGGGCAAAGCCGTCAGAACTGGAATAGGACGGCAAAGACGGTCAATGGGCCATACAGACAGACTCGAGGGGTGGAGAAGACAACGATGGGTACGGTGGAGAGGTGGCGTGAGGAGAGTAAGAAAATCGCCTCATGGCCAGAAGCAGATCTGGAGGGAACAGCGGATCAGGGGGCTCCTTCATGATGAATTAGGGTTACAGGCAAGCTAGGGCATGAGACTTTCTCTCTCATACAGTCTCTCTTTAGAGTGTTCCGCAATGATAAAGTGATAAAGAACATGTTCATATATAAAAGAGTAAAGTTAAACATTTTATGGAGTTGGCTTTGACCTTTTTTTTCAACTCTTATCAGGAGAAAAGTAGCCAAAGATTTTAATATACATTTCAACTTGATGTTTGGATTTTTCATTGGCTTTTTGATACAAAATGGCTTTTTAGGAGCTTTTGGTTGTTTTAACCTGATAAAAAAGCCAACTTAATGTTTGGTAAACAGCTTTTTGTAATAGCTGTTTTAGCCCAAAAAGTCAATTTTCAAAAAGCTAAGATGAGTAGCTTTTTGTAAATGGCTATTTGTATAAATGACCAAAATGCCCAACACTTTATTAAAATTACAAGACATGCTATTAGCAAAATCAAAAATCATAATTGTAGTCATTTAAAATTACAAATGAGTAGCTAAGATGAGTAGCTTTTTTGGATTAATGCAAGTTAGTAATGACATTTGATATTATGTTTATTTGAATAAAATTTAATGAAAATAAAATCATTTTAAATTTAGACAAATTTCAATTTGTAGAAAACAAAAAAAAGGTCTTGAAAAGATTAAATTAGATTAAAAAAATCATGTAAATTTTAATTCACAACCAAAAAAAATTCTTAAATAAATAATAAAATAAGGTTGTAAGGCGTAGATATCACATGAATACATATAAATTGAAAAGAAATAAGATAAATAATGAATGCCAAATATATGTAGAATTAATGTAAAAATAACATTCCAAGCATTGAATTAATTTTTACATATGACATAAATTTAATTATTTTGAAAAGAAAATAAAAGGGCCAATAAATAAAAAATCATATTCAACTAAAAAGTGATGTAGAGAAAGGACATAAATGAAATTTTAACAAACAAACTTTTCAGAAATAGCGAATTTTACCTAACATTTTTTCTAAAAATAGCTGATTCAAACAGTTAATGCAAACAAACAATTCAAACAGCTAACAACAAACAGCTAATAGAAACAGCTAACAGACAGAGCTAATTTAGGGTATGTCTGGTAGGGTTGAAAACCATTTTCCTATAAAACTATTTTTTAGGTAAAATGATTTTTAGCTCATATTTTCAGTTGTTTGGTAAAAGGCGAAATGAAGTTTACGAAAAATGAGTTTGATTAGCAAAAAATGAACAAAAAGGCCAAAAAGACACACACTAGTGAAAAAACAAAAATAAGATATTTAGAAAAATAGGAATTTATATTTTGTTCATTAGGGAATTATATTACAAAAGTGGTGTTATACATATCAAAGTTGTGACAATATGTACGTTTTTTAATTTTTTTGATCTTACCTACTGCCAACAATTTGATGCTAATAACGCTTTATCGATTTTCCACTTTCGAGTAGGAATCCAAACAAAAAGGACGAAAGACATGGTGAATTTCTCTATCTTCTTATCCTGACGATAAATTACAGAGCGTTTTAGATTTCGATAAAATTATGGTTGTTAGACTCACTGACATCGGTATCGGCTTCGGGATGATACAGTTTCACTAATCTTTAATATGTTGCCTTAATCTTCAAACTATATGTTACTGCCTTAATCTTCGAACCATATGTCGAGGAAATAGACAAGGAAGAAAGAAAGAATGTGAAATCGTGAGAGCGCCAAAGAAACGTAAAATCAACTTACGCTCTATTCAAAGTGAAAATATTTTTCTTCATTCTAGAAAAATGATTTTCCCCTAAAAACAAATTTACTCTCCTTGTTTCACTAAACACCGTAAAATGAAAAAATTATTTTTCAAGAAAATAAGTTTTAACCCTACCAAACACACCCTTAATGTAAGATGAGCAAATATAAGATTCATTTTCATCACCGGTGATAAATAGAGTTCGAGAATTTTGGATTTTTAGATTTGGAGACAGTCAAGTAGAATTCAAGAATTTCGTTTGTTAGATTTGGAGACATAGTCAATTTTGAAACAGTGATACCTGGCAAATTTCTTCAATGAGGGCTTAGTTTTCCCCAATTATGTTTAGACCTTGAGTGATGAGTGACTTGTTGGCTGTTGCTTGTGCCTATAAGATTGATGGCTTTGAATTATACAATTGTGTTTGTGAGGATGAATTCGCAGAATTGGTAGGTTGCTTGTATTTGGGATTATCCGGAATACATCGTTGACTTGAATGCCAAAACCCTTTCATAATCAATCAGTAATCATCTATGGAAGTCGCAAATAAATTTCTATGATGCTTACTGATTGTGCTGGCTTCCAATATCACATTTAACATGATATAAATGAATATAATACTATAAATGACCATTATAAGTTGGATGTCACTGTCGGAAGCTGTGTGCCATTCCCTACGGCCGTCGGACCCTCGGACCCCTCTGTCTTTACTCTTTACTCTCTCCCTCACCAAACTGATCAAAGTAACTTCATTGGATTTTTATCACTACAGGCCTCTTTTTACATTGAGAAATACATGTTGAGAAATGGGTGAAGTTAGTTGAGATTGATTGAAATGGATTAAAGTGGGGGTTTTTTGTTTTATTGAAGTGGGTTAAAGTAGGTTGAAGTAAGTTGAAGTTAGTTGAAGTGGGTTGAATTTGCTTTTGTATGAAGGGTAGAAATTAGTTAAAATAGTGAGAAGTGAATTGAAGTTGGTTGAAGTGGGCTGAAGTGAATATTTTTTTATTAAAGTTGATGGAGTAGGTTGAAGTTGGTAAATTGGGATTTACCAACAAAAAGAACATGCCCTACATATGTGGTTACACAACTTATGAACCTAGCTGTGGTTACCAATTAGCTCAAGTAATGAATTGTCTGATAAGCGTTATCAATGTATGTTGTTTCAAGTGGTTTGATAGTTGTTATTTTCAAGTAAGGTCTTGTTTTAGAGTTTTATGAATGGAGAAAACATGTAATTGAATAGTTTTTACCCTTTAAAATTAACGGTAAGTTTACTCCGGTAAATAGAGGCCTAAAGATCCAAAGAAAAAGATTTGATGTTAATTATGTATCGGCTTTTGTGTCTTCTTTGCATCCAAAAATACTAGACCTAGCTAATGCATCATCCGATTCGGTTACAAGTCGCACTAAGTTTGGGTTAGGTCAAGCGACGTTTCGGATCGGCTCATTTTAGGTTGGTTGAACTTTAGGTTAATTGATTTTTGGTCCAATATGCTTGTCATGCAAAAATAATCAACTTTGTCGGAAATTTTGGGTCGAGTATGGTTCAGTTCGGATCAATTTGGGTTTAGGGCTCACTTTTGAGTGAGTTTATTTCAACTATGGAGTTGGGTATGAATCCAAGTCATTTGATTTGGGTTTCGAGTGTCGAGATAGTTTTGCTAACTCTTAAAAAATCAAAAGGCTCATGGACCTTAGAAAAGTAACTCATCTCAAGTTTAGTTCTAGGTGTGAGTAGTCTTCTGAAGTGATCATGTTTAAATTGGCAACGTTTCAAAGTAGGCCGCTTTGGGCTGCGCTGTTTATGAATTTTAGTTAAATTCAAGTCTACTCTTATTCCTGCATGGTTAAGAATTAGAAAGCAGTACGAATATTGACTTAAACGGGAACATAAAGAATTAGGGTTTGAATTTAAAAAGGTTTGGAGCCTAAAATCGGAATTACATTGAAATTCATCTTTTTAAATAAATTCGAGTTTGAATCAATTGTCTTTTTTATAGTATTATAAGAATATTACTTATTAACTGTTTTTAAAATAAACTTTTGATAAAATGATATTGGTTTGGTAGACAATAAAAATGAACGATATTAGCTTACAAGTTAAAAGAGCAAGTTGAAAACATTGTAAACTGATTTTAGATACTCTATCAAATGTTGATAAATTAAGTTACAGTATTATTGTCTGTCCGTCCATGGGGTTCAGCTGAGCAAATTGTATGTTCGTTTTTTGAAAAATTTAAATTTTAGGTAGTAGCGATAATATTAAAAAAAAAAAAAGGTTGTACAAAAAAAAATATTTTAGTTGATTTGTGTTGGCGTGTACCATGTGACTATGAATGCGAGTGTGCCCACAGGAAGACAAGAATCCAGGACATCTAAACCTACTACTAGTCTACTACTGCAGACTGCTTGTATGACTGTTGCTTTGTTTGAAGAGCATATAACGTCAGATTGTTCCTTGTTTTAAGTCCCCCCTTTGCCCCAATTTCTTCTTCTTCTTTCACTGTTTTCCTTTTTTTTTTTGGTTGTAGGATAATGCAAATATAATAAACATCGCAAAAACAAGACTTTTAATGTTCAAAAGGAATCTTGCATGTAGTTATGAACCTAGACTCCGCACTATTCATAGGAACAATCATAATACAGCCTCCTCATTATTACATCGACACAGCATATGCTTCTTGTTAACTAGGTTATCTTCCAAGGTTGATAATTTGAATTTTCTCTTATTGAATGTTGCTTTCGTAGTCGTGTTGTGTTCCATGTGATTCTGCGTTGTGCATATCCATCGCTTAAATCTCTTCCCGCTCTTGATGTCCTCCTTGCACCAAATGACTGAGTTAGGATATAACGGTTTAATTTTATACCTATTGTCAAGGGTTGTTGAATCCAGTGGTTCAGCACAGTGCTCCTTTTCTTCCACGGTCTCATTTTTTTAGTTCTTGTATCCTTCCCCTTGTGATCACCATGATGAAATTTTGTTGTGAATTGGATGACATTATCCGTGTATTGCCCATCCTCTTGGTCGTCTACATGCATAATGTTGTCTTCTCGACTTGGCGAGCCAGAACAATGCACTCTTATAGTCATATATGCCATTGAATATTGATCAAAGAACTCAATCTAGTGTCCCTACTGTATTTTCCCATAAGCTGCTTGAGACAACTTGAGGAAGCTTAGAGATCTCCTCTGTGCAGTATCTTTTGGAATCTTGGATATGATACCTGTTGCTCTGGACATACTGATTTAGGAGTGAGTTATAGGTATGGTAGGCTCGTCACTTCCATTAACCCACCCCCAAGCATGGCATAGACATCAATGTGGATTCAACTTTTATGGTATCCCTGTCAAAATCCATAATAGAGTTGCAACTAGAGATCTCTCCCATATGTCATCTCTATTCAAGGTTTGATTCTCATGCATCTCTTTAGCCATCACAATATTAGCTGAGATTCTGTTCTCATGCATCTGATGCATACTCCTATTTCTTCTCATTAAGCTTTATGTCTAAAGGTTCAATATGGCTTTGGGCGATTGCTAGATTACTGTCATACAAGTCCCATGTGAACTTGTTTGATTCCCATCTTACTCGTTTCCAACACTCTGCTTGGTCTCCATGGTACTGCCCATGCTCATACTAGGGTTCTTAATGTTATTGATGACATCACTGCTAGGAAATGTCAATGGGGTACATTTGATCTTACTAACTTCAACGTCCTTCAATGGCTTCTGCTCCTTGGCATGATTACATAACTTCTCTAACATTAACAACAACAACAACACCTCCTAGTGTGGGTCCCGCTTTTGCGAGATCTGGGAAGATCCAGATGTAGGCAGCCTTACCTCTATCGGCATCTCTACCCGCAGAGAGGCTAAATCCAAGAGACTCACAAAACAAGATTTTGTGAAAACATTTTATAGAAGAATGGTTTTGTGGAAACATTTCATGGAAAAAAACTAAGGATACGCAGCAAGGAATGAACTAAGAGATAATAATAACTCAGGTGGGGTACAACATAAGTACAACATAGCTGAGGAAGGAACTATACCTTTACAAACAGAGGTAGGCAAGCAATGTCTCTTCTCATATGTAAGTACTACCTGCGTACAAATACGACATACATAAAAACCACAACTAAAACTACCATACTGCAACTGGAAAACTACAACCAAATCAGGTGGCCAACTCTATGTGAACTAAGATCCTAATCTTATCCCGCCAAAGTCTCCTATCCTGAGCCATGTCCTCCGTCAAGCCTACAACTTGCAAGTCCTCTCTACTCACCCCGTCCAAACTCTTCTTTGGTCGTCCCCTCCCTCTTTTACCTTCGGGGATGTTAATCCTCTGACATCTCCCCACTGTAGTGCCCACACTCCTTCTTTCACATGGCCAAACATCTTAGTCTAGTTTCTCTCATCTTATTCTCGATGGGAGCCACTTTAACTAAGTCTCTAATCACTCAATTCCTAATTCTATCTAATCTTGTATAACCACATATCCACCTGATCATCCTCATCGCTGGTACCATCAACCCTTGAGCATGTGTCTTTTTTATAGGCCAACACTCCGATCCGTACAGTGTAGCAGATCTAACTACCATACGATAAACTTTGTCTTTTAATCCTACAGACATCCTCTTATCACACAGCATACCTGAAGCATACTTCCATTTTTGCCAGCCCACTTTTATGCGCTGGTTAATATCCTCATCAATATTCCCATTCTGATGAATGATCGAGCCTAGATATTTAAAATTTTCGACCTTTGGTAACGTCATCCCATCCATGGTGACGTCTCCCCCCGCATCTTCCCTTCCACTGAAACAACAATGCAGGTATTCAGCTTTCGATTTATTCACTCTAAAACCTCTAGACTCCAGAGTATATCTCCAACGCTGCAACTTGTTAATAACTCCCTCTCTAGTTTCGTCAATAAGAACAATGTCATTTGCGAATAACAAACATCATGGTACCTCATCTTGAATTCCTTTTCTAAGTTCATCCATAACTAAGTGAAAAGCAAAGGGCTTAAAGCGAAACCGTGATGCAGGCCCATACCAACGTAAAAGTCATTGGTAACCCCTCCTAGCGTCCTAACCCTTGTCCTACCTCCCTCGTACATATCGTTAATAATTCGAATATACACAAGTGACACTACTTTCTTTTCCAAGCATCTCCACAACACTCCATGCGGAACTCTATCATATGCTTTTTCGAGGTCAATGAACACTGTATGAAGATTTACCTTTCTATCTCTATACAATCCCATGAGCCTTCTAAGAAGGTAAATCACCTATATTGTCGACCTGCCAGGCATAAAACCAAATTGGTTCTCTGATATCGAAATATCTTTCTGCAATCTTCTCTCAATCACCCTCTCCCATAACTTCATAGTGTGACTGAGCAACTTTATACCTCTATAATTATTACAATCCTGAATATCACATTTGTTCTTGTACAATGGGATGACTAAGCTATACCTCTATAATTATTACATAACTTCTCTATTTTATTTAATTCCCTTCTTAGCTTTTCATTATTGGGCTTATATCATATAGCCTCCAAATGTCTTGATGAGCTTTATCCATCAATCCCATATGCAAAAAAGCTTAGGCTCTCCTAAAACATGCTTTGACATTTAATATGTTGAGTTTCATGACCAAGTCACATTGACGTTTAGCCAACTCAAACCCATTCAAGTTCAACTAGCAAGCAACAATATTCAAATTGATAGCAATTGCAAGTTCCTCCATCAATTGAGCATCATTCTCACTTAGAGGAACAGACACACACAGAAATTACATAGATTTTTCATATGCATTAAGAGTCTGCCTATAATCCTTTGTTTTAAATAATTTGTTATCCTACTCCTGCGACACTTTGAATTTCGTTAGTGCCTCACATGGAGATTCCATCCCTATAATAACCCTTCTTACATTGTCATCAAAGTGATAACCTTATTAAAGTTAGCAGATAAGGGACCAAATTGGTATGCCATGACAGATTGAATCGACTGTAATTCCATTACAATTATCGTCGACAAATACTTAGCTAGATGGCAAGAGAAAGTACCTAGGCTAATTCCACAGATGCACCAGAATATATTACCAAAGAAATTTGATAAATTCAGTGAAAACATGACAAAACACACCTGGCTAGATGGTACGATGTGCACAAACGCAAAGACTCTGGCAACTCAACTATCCTTGTGTGCCGTACCACACTTCTGTTCACAGCCCTTCACTCACACAACTAGCCCGGGATTGTGGTGACCAAAAGATAGAGAATCTAGCTTTCTACTTGATTGGGGTTGAGTTCACAAAATTTACAGGTGTGAATTTGGAAGAAGGGGTTAATTGAGGATACAAAACCCTAATTGGGAAGAGGAAGATACACATGAAGAAGAGCAAGGTTAAAAGGCAAAACTAATACCCAAAGGAGGGTGCTCAACTAGCGCCGACCCTCAGGGAAGCGGTCGCCGGCGGCTCTAGCGTTGGTAAGGGAGGTTTCTAAGAGGGCGAAAGTTTGGTCAAGAAGGTCCACTTTTTTCCTTTCTTTTGTCTCAATTTGCAATGTTAGTCTCGTTCTCTCTTCTATACCCAAAATGAAAAAAGAAAAAGAAAAAAATGATTATGTTAAATTTAAACTCAAACTAGGCATCTTGGAATCAGCTTCTCTAAGGGCAGGAACGCCTGTAGAGATAACATTACCTACATCTGGATCTTTTCATACCCCGCAAAAGCAGAATCCACACTAAGAGGTGGTATTGTTATTATTGTTAAACTCAAATTGGACAGATGGATCATTCATTTTTCTCAATTATTGGCAAATCTGGACAATTAAATATTAAAACAAGTGTACGTATCACTTAATAACATTTTTAAAGTGTATATTAGCCTATCACATAATAACGGTCCAACATTCGGTGCAAAACTAAGCATTAAATGAAAAAAAGAGTAAAATATACCATACTTTTTAAAGTACGTGCTTTCAAGAGCTTGTTCGTTTCGATGGTTAAAACTAGCGATAAGCAACAATGACCAATTTTATACATGTGTATTTGTCATTTTAAAATTATCTTTATCTGCATAGATTTGCTAGTCTTTTAAAAGTCTACGCATGTAAAGGCATCACATAGGAATTAAAGGGTTAGGGGGAACAGTTGCGTGAGCGAGATTGGATGTTCGTATTAACCAACATTTGCTCAATTTTAAAGTTAGGGTATAGGCTGATTAGTGCCCTTATTGAACTCAAGCTCAAGTTTAATGTTGATCACAACCCATTTGTACGCATTTAATTTCAAAGCTCAATCTTTCTTTTTAAATTTAAAAAAAAAAAACTGAAAAGACACCTGTTTAACAGATGGTATCGTATTAAAAAAATAGAACATTAAAGAAAAAAAGATGATTGAAGAATATCATAATTAGAGAATAAACAATCTTTATGTGCAATAAGTTTTAAATGAGTTTTGACTAAACAACATGACAAAAATTTGAGTAAAGAGGATGTCTGCATGAATTCTAAAATAATGACATGCTGTTCGCATTCACGGGAATGTGGAAATTGGAGGACACACCCAACATTGAGCTCTTCATTATTTTTTCTTCCCTTTTTCTGGGCGCACATTAATGTTTTATAATACAAACTATTTTCAAAAAATAGTTATTGATCCGTCTAGGTATGTTCTATAGATACATTTAAATTTGTAAACACATTTAAACTTATAATACTAGTTGTTAAAAATTATTTTTCCTCAAGACCATTATTAAACAGAAAAGCTAAATTCAAGTACAAATAGATATAAATTCTTCATATAAAAAACAAACTCAAATTAGAACAACAAAAATCACCAGCTTAATTTACTTTACCCATGATCCTACTACTCCTTGCCCCACTACAATTAACAACACGGGCCGATGAAACTAGCTAAAGCAACTATATAGAGTGTTTGGCGGAAGGTAAATAGAACTTGGTTACCATCCACCAAATACTTTTTAAGGGGTGTTTTGGTGAGCAAAAAAGAGTTGGAGACTTGAATCCTCAGGGTTCAAGTTTCATCCCTTAATGTTTGGTAATAAATTTGGGAAAAGGAACTTGATACATGGGGGAATCAAGTTCCTCCATAAACCCCTGGAACTTGAACCCTCCCATTATTGGGGGATTTCAAGTTCTCATCCCCGATGTTCAACATTATTGTTGTTGTTGCTACTACTACTACAACAACAACAACAACAATTATTATTATTATTATTATTATTATTATTATTATTATTATTATTATTATTATTATTATTATTATTATTATTA
>JACYFF010019584.1:92313198-92334937 GCA_017589665.1 Selenicereus undatus
TATGTAAAAGCTTCACTTGTCTAAGGTGGTTTTGAGGAGGGATGTGGCATTTACTCGTTTTCTTTTCCCAAAACCAAGAGTCAAAGTCTGCTGTAATCATCAATTCTAATACATGACGAAAGTAGCCAATGTGATGAAGTGATGAGCCCAGCCATAACCCGAAAACCCTGGTCTGTACCATAATCTTACTCCAAAAACCACAACTGCTAAGACTAAGAGTAATCATACAATGATACACTCTTATCATCGGACACACTGGCCAGCCTGCCAAACCGCACTCCAGTCCCACCTGGGGGCCGAAATGCCACCCCCCACACCATGTCTCCATGGTTGGTCATGCTCTGGACGGCCGCCCTCATGCTAAGGTCCCAAAGCTTCACAGTCCTGTCGCTCGACCCGCTTGCAACGGCAGCACCATCTGGACTCGCGTCAACGCTTAGAACCCAGCTTGAGTGGCCTGACATGGACCCAATCAAGCTCTTTCCCTCGGCATCATACATGTGTATGTGGGCATCGTCTGATCCCGAGAAAAGGACCCGAGGATCAATCGGAGAGTACGCGAGGGACCTGACTGGCATGAGGTGGCCCTCAAGGTGGTGGAGGAACTTGGATCGAGCCACATCGAAAACAGATATAGTCCCATCCATCGACCCACAAGCCAGGCGTCTCCCATCAGGACTCCATGCCACCGAGAGGACGAATTTCTTGGTTGCAATCTTGTCTGTTGGCTTGGTGCTTTCAGGACGGGGAATTTGGAGGGAGGTTACAAGTTGCCATGTAGCAGTGTCCCACAGCTTGACTGAGGTGCTGCTCCCTCCTGCAACAGCTAGCATAGTACCCTGATGACAATAATTGCACAAACATGACTTTCCTAGCGTGAAGAAATTGAAATCCTCGAAAGACATCATCAGAGCAAATTAACGACACATCAACATTGTACAAATTGACATGGTATGGCAAAATGATGCAGGACAAATCACTAGCAAATGAGGATGCTACCGCAAAACATGAAAGCTTCATGTCAACAGCTTGGCAGTGACCACCAAGGCAACCACTACTTCCGACCAATAGAAAGGAAAAACAAAAAAAAAACAAGGGAGAGGGGGGGGGGGGGGGGACCAAATCAAACACATGCTATTGCAGAATGATACATGAAAGCTTCATGTTAACAGCTTGATGAAGTGACCAACAAGGCAACCACTACCTCCAACAAATAGAAAAACAGAAGTGGGTGGGGCAAGGACAACCAAATCCATACCCTATACAGAAAGAGGACAAGCCAATAATGCATTTTGCTTCACTCAAGCATAATCCAGGTAGAAAAAGTCAACCAACCAATAAATGCCTAGAATTGTAACCAGTTAAACTATTTTTCATGCAATCATTGACACAAGTACAAAAAAGGAATGCATGCAACAGAGTGATGGAACAGCCTGAAAATGAACTAGAAAAGAGGAACCCAGTTCTTCACTTGGGGGGGGGGGGGGGCAGAAGGAGACGCACACACTTCACAGGATAAAATACCAAAATGGAAAAGCAAGGCAATTATTCGTGAACATTTCACTATAACTTGATCACAGCAAATGAGAATACATTTTGCCGAAAGATTCTGGTGAACATTTGATGTATCCCTACAACTGGCCACCCAATGTGGACCCCACCATGGCTAAGTCTAGGGACACACAAATGAACTTAATTTTCTGCTCTCATTAGAAATTTGAAATGTTACTAAGGGCTCGCTAAATTTTAAAGAAACCAAAAAGACACAGGCACACACACATTCTCTCTCAAACAGACACTCAGTCTCTCTCACTTGCACATCTGATGTAAAGTATTCATCATTTATTTGGTATTGCTACAGCTAAAATCAAAGTATAAGGGGCTCTTATGTTGAAATTAACTAATTAGGCACCAGAAAATGTCATGTAAGGGTCAGCAGCATCCATTAACATCAAAGAGAAAAGTAGGGCAGAAGAAATGACATGGAACGCTTTTTCACTCAGAAAAATCTTCATCATCATGCTGCATAGAGGATTGACCAAAAAGCAAGAAGCTTAAAATTAATGTCTACGAAGAAAGTTGAGCAGAGATCATATTTGCATACTCCATCTTACTACGGTAGGTAAGTACAGAAATCTAATCAAGAGAAAGTAATAGCACAAAGCTTAATTTGTCATAAGAAAGTTAGCTTTTGACTCCTTTGAGTTTTGGTAAAGTAATTTTCAGAACCTACGAGAATGGTATATGTCCTTTCACATTTTGAAAACCTTGTTTATAGGGTCTAAAGTGACTGAAATGCCCTTTGGTTTCCTACAATAACAATAACAATAACAATAAAAAAATAATCCAAGTGGTTTGGCACTTTTTTCTCTTGAGCAAAATCTCGGGTTTGAATCTTGTGTATGAAGAAAATTTGTGAAAGAAGAGTTTTACCTCCTTTATAGGCCAACAGTAACTTGATTCTGGGAAACCAGGGGCTCAACAATAACAAAACAATCCAAGCGGATTGGCACTTTTTTCTCGAGTAAAATCTCGGGTTTAAATCTTGTGGATGAAGAAAATTTGTAATAGGAGAGTTTTACCCCCTTTATAGGCCAACAGTAGCTCAATTCCGGTAGACCAGGGGCTCAATAACAATAACAATAACACAAAGGCTATTGGCTTTCCATAATCCAACCTTTAACGGTGTTGGACATCAATATACCAATCTTTTTTCTTGCACCTCGACTGCCTTATATGATAGTTGCTTTCAACATGCTACCACTGAGTTTCGGACTTCATGACTCACCGAACTGCTTAGGTGGTGGCTATTTTTTAACACAGGAACATTGGAGGTCATATAAAACCTATTCAATTCTCTTTTATACACATGTAAGCAACTTAAAGTCAAAACTTGTTGCCTGTTTGAGATCTTAGCAGTTTAAGTTGCTTATACGGACTGAAAAAGGAAAGCAACCAATTACTTATGACCATTACTGTAAATGTGTTAAAAAATAGCCAACATGTAAGCCTTGCAACAAATCATAACATCCAAAACTCGGTGGTGGTATGTAGAAAATAACTGGTGGTATGTCGAAAATATCTACCCTGAAAAGATAGTTTGTTAAGGTCCAAGAAAAAGGATTGGTATCTTACCGTCCAACGCCCCCATATGTGGGACTATTAGCATTCAAAAATCCAGAAAGAAAAAGAAAAAGAAAAAGAAAAACCACAACAGCCATCCCTTCCCCTACGTTGTTTGTTGTCACCATCAATCGCTTCTGGTCAACGTCGTCAAACTTCTGGGGTGGCGAGGCCCCTTCCTCCTTTCTATCTCCTCATTTCTCCTTTGTCTCTACAATCTAGAGATGGCAATGGGTCGGATTTGGGTCTTTGTTTTGAACCTGGAACCAGACCCGCTCCGAACCCATTGGCTCTGAAAAGATGAGACCCAGACCAAGACCCAGCGGGTCTAATGGGTCCACCGCTCTTTAGTGGGTCTCGATCATTTTTCAAATTAAAGAATTTTTGCAATGGATTTTTTATTTTTTCCCACATCCCAACATGAATTCCCACATTCTAATCACAAAGAATTCGATTTAAAAGATATGACATTTAATATAAAAACAATGCTCCGTCAAAGTGACAAATTTGGGTCGAGTAGGTCTAAGAGAGTGAGAGATACGACTGAGCGAGTGGGGAGAATAGAGCGAGATTAAGGACAGGCAGCAGTAACCGTGTGAATGTGAAGTTGTTGAACATAAGACAGATAAACCCAGAAGATATTAGTCACTTAAACTTATGGTTTAGTTAATTTTCACATTTAAAAAACGATTTAAAAAATATTAATGGGTCTTCAGCAAGATCGGGTTTGGGTCTCAATTTTTCAGACTCAAACCAAGAAGC
Organism: Selenicereus undatus; assembly: GCA_017589665.1. Classification (NCBI taxonomy): domain Eukaryota; kingdom Viridiplantae; phylum Streptophyta; class Magnoliopsida; order Caryophyllales; family Cactaceae; genus Selenicereus; species Selenicereus undatus. The sequence continues at coordinate 92,317,084 of JACYFF010019584.1, forward strand.
AACACAGGCCAGTCAGACGGCCCCCTTAAGGCTCATCGGGTTCCATTTAATTAGACTCAAACCCTTTAGTTTGGGTAGGGTTTGGGTCGGGTCTGCCATCAGCACTACAATCCTTCTTCCTCACTATGAAGCCCACCACAACTCTAATTCCCAAGCACCTCTATAATCTAATCTAAATATTGTCGCTTTTGTTTGAGGAACAAGGATTAATTTACCATAGGGAGGAGAATTCTGCAACAAGTATGACGAGGTGGATACAACAAAGCATAAAAATCAAGTTGAACCCAAAATCCCAATTTCATGAGCACAATCCCAATCAATATCACAAAATTCAACAAGCGCTCCAACTTGATAAGCAAATCATTAGACCTATAAATCAGTTCATTCACATGTTAATGGACCTATAAATTAATTTCCATTCTCCTAGGTCCTGAAATTATTTGGTCAAAACTCAATGGGCCCAAAAGCTTCTTTTTTGGGGTGGGGGGTAATAAAGTGGTTCAGCCTTCAGATTTCAAGACATCACCAGAAATGCATGCGGCCTCAAAGGCTTCTGAAATGGCAACAAAACTGATACCATAAAATCATAATCTCCCAACTCTAAAACAATGAAACCCACAAAAGGGACACATGATTTGACAACATCATGGATTAACTAGCCTGAACACCTTCAATGTATGCATAAGAGAGGAATTCTTGGAGCATACGTTAAAGCAAGATCCATTTTTAATACATTCTAATTGGCGGGACAAAGGAGGCAATTTTTTTACAATCGTAAAAGTTAGTGGACATTCAAAAATAATAATAAAATTGACTTTGAACGGAAGGAAAGCAAGAAAAAAAATTAAAGTTTAGCTTCCAATAACAAACTAAACACAAGCTGGTCATACTTAGCACAATTACTCATTTTTTCTTCTAATTTAACACACATTTTAAATATTTCCTCAACAAATAAAGACATACTAACAATAATCAAATTATTTTGCATGATACCCAAGCAAAATGTGACATGTGCATATTTCAAGCCAAGTCAGCAAGATAGACGTGCAAAACAAAAGCAAGGAAGAAAATGCACTACTTAAGCAATGGTATGAATTAATTCACAACTATGAGTCCAAAATGTACACTAGCACCATAGCGCTATCTGACTTTGCAGATGGAAGTCTGCAGCTCATATGTCGAACATTATATGACGAAAACATGAACAAGATGGATTTTTTCTTCCAAGATAATCAAAAATACCACTCATATGACATCATTAGCATGTAGAACTATGCACAAACACACAAAAATAAGAGAAGAACCCAAGCCTACAGTCTGTTAACAGCGAGCACCAGAAAAGCCCTATATATTGTAAGTTAAACCATAGGAACAGACAAAAAAGGGACTCAACTCCTTAGGCAATGAGGCACAAACACATATAAACAAGAACAACAGCAACTGCTGTATGCCTATGGAAATCACTAAGAAGGCTAAACCGTAAAAATCTTTGCAAATTGTAAAGGTGTAAGGTGAGTCAGAAACATTATCTCTCATTAAAGGAGAACTTTCTCTTTCACATTTTCATTCCTTAATTTTACCCAAAAGTAGCCAAGAGCCCAAGATTGCCACAACTATGATAAGCTTCTTATTTTCTGTTTCCATCTCTTCATCTAGCAATAAAAATTGCAAAAACTACAGAGGCCTAATTAAGATACCAACATTGTTGGGAGATCACAAGAAAGGACAAGAACTCGAAAACGAGGCCTCCTTGACACCACTAAAAAAATAAAAAATAATCACAAAAGGCTATAAAGAATGATTCACAGACTCAAAACTCAGATTCAGCAATGTGGCTGAGTGTATGATTGACAAGTCGCTAGACAAACCAATTCTAAACAAGTACACGAACTTTTCCACAAAATTTTAAAGGACACACATCAGGCAAACTAAGAGAATAAAAATTAAAATTTAAAGGAAAAAAAAAGAAAAGAAAAGAAAAATAGAAATGCATCATCAAACCTTAAGAAGGGAGTTCAAATCTCATAGCATGAAAGTGGCTCATAATATTTTAGAGAACTTTCAAGAACTTTGTCTACTGTTTTTCTTTTTGGGGGAGCGCAGGGAGGAAAATATATATATTTATGTATTATGATCAAAGGATGGATACACATATAGCATCCTACAAAAAACCATATAAATCCAAGAGTTCCCTTTATCCCAATAATAAAGAGTCTTGATAAATAGTCTTTCAAATGCTTAGGGAAGCTTCATCACGCTCAATGACTTCCTGATTTTTTTCCCTCCAAAAGCGTCAAAAATCACATGAGCTAAAACCATGACCACCTTTTTCACTTTCAACCAAAGAAGCTCTCCCAAGCTAAAGGATGGTTCGTAACCGAATTAAAAGCAATCCAAGAAATGCCCCAGTAACTAAAAGAAAGCTCCCATAGTTACCTAACAAACTGATAGTGATAGTGCAGTTACATGTGATCCATTGATTCCAGTTCCAAATTCCTTTTGCACATAAAGCACCTGCTCACCAAGATCTTTTCCTTTGTAAGTTATCACAAGTCAAAATATTCCCATGCAATGCTTCCCAAACATGAAAAGAAACCTTTAAAGGCACCCAAGACTTCCAAAGGAGCTTGGAAGGGAAACCTCCTTCAAAAAGAATTTGTAATGATTGAATATTGATCATTCAAATGTAGGAGCTTCAAATAATAAGATTTAACCATGAAGTCCTATGTCGAGTCTTGATCATAGTTACTAGGATCGCGGCATGCTCGGACCAAGGAACATGGAACAACACATCCTTAAAAGCAGGAATGAAGGAAGTAGATCATTCGGAACTTTTTTTGGGAACGAAATTCTTAATTTCATATTGTTACTCCAGAAATTAAATTTTCAACTTTGCTAACTTGAGGGGATTTTGGGGGGGGGGGATTAAAATTTAACATATTGATTGAATTCGATTTTGGGGATATGTATGTGAAACACCAAAATCAAATCAGGTCATATTATGAATGATAAACATTAACTAGTAGATCTGACTAGTGTACTTGATATTTATTGTAGTTTACTTGATGATATTTATTGCACCATTAATTTATTATTTTAAGAACTCATCAGTTTATAATGTCCCCCCCCCCCCCAAAATTTAATTAGATAAGCATGAGGCAGTCAAAGGGTCAATTGACTCCCTCTCTCTCTCTCTATGAGGGTACACTCCTTTTTTCCAGCAAAAGAAGTAAGAAATCAAGACCTCATCCGTGGCCGAGGGAAAAAGGGATCGTAGATCTCAGGTTTGGAACCCCCCAGCGGTTCCGGTAAGAAAACAACGCGCATTGTGGATCGAACGAACCAAATCGCCAAACTCGAGGGCATTGAGCGATCCTCGCAACTATGGTCTGGATCCCATTTCACCATATCATGTGCACAGCCCCCTAGTTTGCCATCGTTAACTTGTTAAAAAAGCTAATAAAAGTGTCATCTTCAACAAACCCATCCCGAACCAAAAAAAAAAAAGGCAACCAAACACTTATGCCAAATATTTATTCCCAATAATCACCTCATGGGCACCTCTGCTACAAGAAAAATAGGGAAAAGACAAAAAAGGCGGAAAAGCCATCGCGCACCTCAATAGGGAAAGTATGGAAAGAATCTCTCTCATCCCTCGAGATATACTTCCAAAGGCTATGCCGATTAGAACCATTCTGTGTAGAAGGAAACCAACTACAACCAACCTCACCACAGTTGATGATAAGTTGGGAACAGTCTTTCTCCAAGGACTTCCCTTCTCATTCATATATCTCCAGGTCGAAAATCTCTAATACCTAAACCTCCTTGACAGACAAAGAGGAAGTAAGTTGGAATGCTGGAGAGACCATCTTTCAAGATTTCAAAAGAATCAGTCTTTTCTCAAAACTCTCAATGCTCGGATTGCAAATGGTTTTCTCATTAAATCTTGTACCTAGAGGGAGACTTGAGTAAGTAACTGGAAAAGCCTGAATGGTGCACCCTAAGACCCGCAAGCAACCAAATCAACCTGTCCCACACAAATGATGGAGTTCCTAGCCAAGTTGATTCTTACACACAAAACTACCTCAAACCAAGTAAGAACAAAACGAAGGTTCCCCATTTGTTCACAATCATTATCACAGAAGACTATGATACCATCCGCAAAAGAAGTGAGATGCTCATAGTTGTTGTGTTCAATCGGCCCACTAAAAAAGACAGAGATAAGGCTGCCACTAAAACCTTATCTATGGTAAATAGAAACAAAAGGGAAAAAAAAACCCTAACTTGACAACCGAATGATTGATAAAATTCGTCAAACCCTTACTATGAAGTACAAACTATGAATATGTAGTAGTGGCCTGAAGATAAGGACCCTATGTGCATTTATCACTTCATGGTTTCAATACAAGCACATCAAAAGAACCCTTAAAGTAAAAGGGGAAAAGAACAGTCTTTATAGCCAAGGCCACCCTTCAATGAAAAAGGAGATTAAGCCTCCAGCTTCACAATTGAGGCAAAAGATGTCAAAAGCTCAGGTGGGGCCCTATGTTTAAAACAGCGCGCCCCCAGGCACACCTAGGCTCACAAAAGCTCGATGCCTAGCCTGATGCGCCTTGAAAGGGGTCAAGACCAGTCCATTCTTTAAGCCCACATAAGTCTGTGCTTTTTTGCGCTTCAGACCAAGGCTCAAAAAGGCCCAAGCCCCCGCTTTATGGAATAAGATAAGGGGAGAGAGGGAAAAGGGAACACATATGGATAAACACAAATACCTTTAGATTGACACTTACATTTGCAATATTATTCAATTTTGGGAAGAAAACCTTATCTAATTGCATGCAATTACTTCGGGTATAGTCTAAAATGAAGAACCCTAATTTTTGGATGGAGAATTGGGTTGTAGTTGAAGACTTGTATAATGTTCTAATAAAGACAGAGTTGACCACTCTTTTCTCATACTTTTCCAGCGGCCAATCTACATCGGTCTTTATAAATAGGAAATATAGTGCCGCCAATAATATGGAAAGAAGGATTAAAGAATATACTACCCTTCCACCCTAATATGGTGTCAAATATAAGATACTATAGTATGGTCCACTGTGATGTCTAATTACTTGTTTAATGCTATCATCTAACTTATTTGTCAAAATATGATTCAGAAATGATTTTCAAGCATTTTTAAGGTGACCCAAATTTTCCCACCGAGAATGCTTGTACGTTAACCAAACCCATAGCCAACCCACACCTGACCAAACTGAAGACCGCCGAAAGATGCCTCTTTCAATTTTGCAATCAAGCTTGAATTGACCCAATCTAAATAAAACCTGGCCCGAATTTTCCCATCGAGAATGCTTGTACTTGTAAGACAAATTTTCTCAACTCTAGGAAAAGACTCAAAGTTGACCACACCAACTTCAAAAGACGAACTAAAAATTAACTTAACCAACCCGAATCCAACAAGTACTTTGCAAGTCTATTACAGATAAGCACACAAAGAGCAACCCCATGCCCTACAGCTCAACTTGGTGTACACCAAGGCACATGCTTATTGAGCCTCAAAACTAAGGCGATAAGGTTAAGCTTTCCAGTGGCGCAAAATGAAGGCTATTGTACAATAATTTGATAGAGTTTTCGGAAAATGTCCAAGAAAGTTGTTAAATAGTAACCATGTGCTTCATGTCACCCCTAAAAAGGTTTTATGCTATGAACATCACTGTAGATAATTTGCACTGTAACATAAAACACAAAAATTCCCCTTTTTGGGTATTGAAATCACATTTTAAATTTAAGATGGTGCCAATGAAGTCTTACTTGTTCATCCGAAGTATTTCTCGGCCATAGCAAACTAAGATGTAGAAAGTAAAGAAGTAGGGGTCCTCCTTGTTAGTTTAATAAACTTGTTTAGAAGATCTAAGCAAATTGTTAGAAAATTCAATTGAAGTATAATCCAGTGCGGTTTAGAATATCCTAAGAAATTTGGAAGGTAGAGGATGCACAACCTCTAGAGCCAAATGAACACTAATATAAATGGCTCCTAATATTTTTTAAAAAGTCCAAATATAGTTGACAAAAAATGACTATGTACTCCTCGGGAACCCTCAAAATATCGTACAGTATTTTAGAATTACTCTGTATGCTATCATAACACCAATGTCTAGTTGCTTTGGATTCATACACTATCATATCTCCCAAACAATGAAAATAAAGTTCTCACAATCATTCAATTTTTTTAAGAGGATATTTCAATTTTAGTTTTAAAAAGCGCGAGGCGCATAGGGTCCCAAAGCGCGAAGTGAAAGCGCACGCATCATGGATGTGAGGCTCACTTCTATGCAAAAGTTTTTAGAAGTCTTTCACATTTCACAAAGCAAATTTTGCAGAAACAAGTTAGATAGATGTATTAAAAAAGTGATTAGATGTCAATATAACAACTAACATCGCAAATAACCTTAAGACATGTTATATAATCATCATAATTCCCCAATGCACACACTTATAGTTATAGTACAAGCATATCTCACCTTTGAGCTCCCAAGGAAACAAAAGGGAAAAAAAAAAGGTCAAGAGAAGGCTAAGAAAATGAAGTAAAACGGAGAAGATCCTAAGAAAATGAAGTAAAATGGAGAAGATCTAGCCTTGCATCTTTGAGGTGCACCTCATCCTCTCCGAGGAGCTGACCTAGTAGCCTCATGTCGAGCTGCGCCTAGGAGTGCCTTAGGTGGGCTTTTTTAAACTAAGATTTCAATTGTCCTAGGATGTCTAGGAGTTAGAGTAGTTCAGCCCTACCAAGACCATTCAACCTAAACAAAGTCTGTTAACATGCCTTTTGCCCTTTGGAAAAAATGTTAAAAGAGTTGTGAAGGAATAAATATGGACTCCTTTCAACCGCTTGGTAGTTTAAAAAAGCGGAGATGAGGCACGCCTAGGCAAGAGGCACATGGTCGGTCGCCTCACCCATACCCAAGCCCACCATATTCTCGAAGCCACCAAAGGCGTGCACTTCAAGGCACCTCAGGGAGAGGTGCGCGGTGGCCGAGGAGCGCGCCCAAAGGATTATAATGTTTTCGGTGAAAAAAAGAGATAAATGAAAAACAATTGGTGATTTTTAGCTGCGTGCGCCCTTACCTCACCAACCTCCCCTCCCCCAAACACCCCCCCCAAAAAAAATCAGAACCCTATAGAGCTTGCCTGCTACTTCCATTGACTCCTGCTTTATCCCTCCTTCATCCAGAAGGTACGCTTCCCTTCTCCTTTGCTTTCTCTTCTTGTTTACACGCTGTTTCATCTTCGTCTTCACTTCTTCTTCTTCCCTGCTTCGGTCGACTGGCTGACTCTGTTCTTCTCTTTTTCCCTTGTTCTTCTTTCCTTGCTTTAATCTTCTTCTCTCATTCTCTTCATCGGATTTGTCTGTCCATCTTCTACAGTTCTCTTCCTCTCTTTAACCCTTCTAATGTCCGATCCCAAATTTAGGTTTTCTTAATTGTTTAAATTGAGCCCTGTTTTTTTCTTTTTGTATGTGCGACTGACTGTTTGTGTGAGTGTGACTGACTGTTTGTGTCTTTTTCTTTTCGTGTTTCTTCCCTTAATTGCTTATTTTTGTTATGTGTTTTTGCTAGTACCTGACTACCTGCTGCCTCTCTAGTCTCTCCCTCCGGCCTCTGGGTGTGACTGTGTGTGCTTTTTTTAAAATTAAAAAAAATTCAATTAGTCAATTATAATTTCTGATTATTTATTTGTTGATAATTATTGCTATTGAATTAGTGTTAGTTTGAGACTTTGAGTTAAATGCAGGATTCAACCCCAGCCGGTAATTGCTTCAGGTGAACCTTCCTCTAAACCTTTGGACCCAGGAAAGAAGTATAGGAAGCAAGATCCAACAAATAGGAATAATTTCTTTTGACAGTTTTGTGGAGTAAGAACCACTGGGGGTGTCTTTCGACTAAAACAATATCTAGTGCTCTAAACCTGTCCTCTAAACCTTCTCCTTGTAGCTCGCGCATCGGGACCCTTTATGCCTCGGTGCACTTGGCGCTTTTTCAAACTAAGGTTTTATGATGTTCGAGGATCAGTAATGAGAGGTGAGACATGGATTCAAAATGAAGTTTTTCCTCGACAAATCAGACGCATCAAGAAGGCTATGAAGTGGAGTGAACTGTGTTTTTAATCCATGGCATCCCATGCTATTGTGCCACCAGAGGGATTACGCAATTATGCAACATCACACTCGTTGTCACAACCACGACCAAAACCGCATTTTGAATCCTTCGGTGAGAGAACATGTACATAAACATAATGTCTGTGTTCCACATTTTCCAATCATACTTCAAATCAACAAGATGAAGCCATGCGAATCACTCTAGGAAATATTTAAAACATGCCAGGTTTCAGAGGTAGAATAGTGAGAGCCTCTTGATATCCTCAAAAATACTCAATTTTGCAGGTTTTGTTTTGGGGGTGGGGGGGAATACCACCTATTTGGTCCTCTTGACTTCTCATAATGTTTTAGGATAGTTTAGAACTGTCCTAAAAAGTTTAGATGTTCTCTTGACTTCTCAAAATGTTTTAGGATAGTTTAGAATCCTAAAAAGTTTAGAGTGCTCTGTATATCACCATAATGCCCATTTTCAAACATTTCAAAAGCACAAGCCTCCACCCAAAATCTATACCTATATAAGGGCGTAAAATGAAGCCAACCGACTAACTAAACTGTTTAAAGGGATATTTAAAACATCTAAAGAGGTTATGGATTTCTTGCCAAATTCATAACATATATAGTAGAATGGTAGTGAGTCGTACTGCTCAAACGATTACAATATTCTGTTTGCAGAATAAGCATCATGAAGTTTTGCATTCAAGAGAAAGTTTAACGACCAACATTTCCACATTGTCTAGTTCTACTAACAGGATCCTCATGGGGGCGTATCATTGCAACTTGCTAGAAGTAAACGGTCAACCCATAGGAAAACCAACCCTCTACGAACGTGAAGACACTTTGGGTAAGCACTGCACTTAAACATGCCAATGGTCAACGTTTTCCCACCGATCACATAATCGCACTCACAAGTCCAATATAAGAACAATGCTGTCCAAACACAATTTCTGCAGTCCCCAACCAATGCTACATATTATAGATCTCCAAATTTCACTGTCTTGTTCATCAAATCAAATACCTCAAAAATTGACTGACCACATTCAAGGGAAGAACAGAACCCACAAGCAAATTAAGCCCGAACAGTCATCAAGGCAACACTGAACTCCAACAAATTAAGATAAAAGAGAGAAAAGAAGACGAACCTTGGGATGGAACTGCAACTGCCAGGACTCCGAAGGAGGGGACTCAAGAGAGGCGATGGTGTTGTTGGTGTCGACATCGAAGACTCTGACGAAGCTGTCGAGAGCGGCGGAGGCGGCGATGACACCGGAGGGGTGTGCGGCCACGGAGACCACGCCGAGGCTGTGGCCGGTGTTGGTCCGCTCCAGCACCAGGTTGTCGGCGGTGGCTCCGCCGGTGCTCCATAGCCGTACAGACTCGTCAAGCGAGCCGGTCAGGAGGAAAGGGTGGGTACGGGACTCGGTCGCCGGAACCCATGTCGCCGTCCAGATTGAGTCGTCGTGGGCTGACTCCAACGATTTCAGCCCTGCTAGCTTCATTGCCTCGTAAATTCCCAAGACAGAGAGACAAAGAGATGGGGTTTCGGGGTTTGAATTTCTGTGGAGGGATTGATGCCGTCTGTGAAGTGTGGACTCTGGAGTCCGGACTGGTTACTGATGCAGTGATCCTTGCTCTTCTGCCGGAATTTCACTGTTTTTTGCCCTTTTTTTTTTTTTTGGGGTGGACACTGGCTTTGTTATCTGAAAATTTGCAGTATGGTTTCCATCATGGGTTACGAGTGTCATAGATATGTTTGGGTTTCTTTCTTTACTGGTTACTAATGATTTGGATGATACAATGGTCGATTAATTTTCATGGTTTATTGATTCTTTTCTTTGTCAACCTATGAAATATATTTAATAACTAATAGATCATAATCCGCTTTTAAGAAACAAGTGAAGCTAGTTTATAGGTCTCTTTCATCATAAGTCCAAAAAAAAGACTTAATAAGTTTAACTACCTTATTCAACTTCACATGAAAACAATATGCAAAAGCTATAACCATTGATGGAAATTTTGAAGTTTTGCTCATTTGCCTCTTTCATTCATCAAAGTTCAACAAGATCTATTTTTGTGGCCGACTAGAGATGACACACTTGTTCATTGTTTGTTTCATGAGCTTGAGATCCTTGATTTGCACCAGCCACTTGCAGACAATCTCCTAACACTCATCAATGACCTTAGGCATGAGCATGAGTTGTATCCACTCTCTAAAGTTTGGTATACTCACTCGTGTTACTTGATGTGAAACCAAATTAGTAAACTTGGAGAGTGTCTCTATGAGCTCAATCCCACTTCTGTTGTCTGCACTAACAGTCGAACTCATTTTAACTCATTTTAAGACCCATTGTGGACTGCATCAAACCCACTGTAGAATTATGACTCAACTATCCAATGCATGGCAAACCTATTGTTGGTTGGATTGCTTCTCAACTCAACTCAGTCTCCTCCACAATCATTGCCGTAGTTTGAATTTGTAGTATTTGACATCTCTTATAAGCTATGTGAGTCTGTCTAGTGAACATGTATAGATACGTAACATCCAAAAACTTCAAACCATTTTATTTTGCAAATAATACCTACTTGGCCATTTCTTTTGCATCATTAATTTAGTTTATTACATTACATTGTTAGGGACATATTTATTATATCTATGTATAGATAACACAATAACAGCAAAAACAAAAGTCCCTATTTGCTTAGCATCTTCATCGCACCTTATAATACATTATTATTGAATTATTAATTGTAATGTGTATTTGTCAAGCAGTATACATTTAATGCATATTATTGTTTTTATTCCAATCTCTTTCTTATCATACTTTCACCACTAATGTTGTAGCTCGTATGTGACTATATGAGAGGTGTATGCCCTCTGCCCCCTCCCCCAACATAAATCAATTTTTTTAGAAAAATGAAGCTTACATGCCACAATTAGTCCTGTGTCTATATTAATTTTATCCCTCATTTATGGTAAGTAATATATCTTTGTTAATCTCACTCTTTTGTGCCCTCTATTAGATTGTTTCGTTTGATTCATTTGTATACTTGATTGAATTACCTAAATCCATGACATTGACTGTTTGATTTAGTTGAATTATATGACAGCCTTTTTGTCGGTCTCAAGTATATCCATTTATGTTTTTACTTCATTTTTTTGCTAGTATATTGCTTACTTGCAAATTATATCATCAACCCATGTGACAATTTGCTGCGTACACCAGATCAGATATTCTGTATGTATAATTACAAGTTTGTTGATCACAAGTGAGACAATAAGGGAATGGCAGTAACCTAAAGGTCCGAGGTTCAACAATCACAAATAGCACTTGCTACTCAGATTTTTATGATTATATTTTTAGCTCATTATCCCTTTTTTCCTAATAATTTTAGCCCCTCATCCCCTTTTCCTTCTTATATTTTTTTTTACCTTCTGACCTTTTTCTTTTGTGATTGTTTATTTAATTTCTTTCCCTTTGAAATATGTTCTATTAAGGTTGAGGTCTGTTTTTCCCGAATATCTTCTATCATATAATCCCTTTTTTTCATCATTCATTTTTTAAAAACCTGTTTTGAAGATGTTCTATTAAATTAAATTTGGTTAATGATGAAATTCCCCAAATAAAGGATATTGTAATGCATTAGGTGGATTTAAAGACAAAAATGAGATCACAATAATGGTTTAGGTAATTCCCAATGGTGATAATCATTATAATTCACTGACTTTCCTCTTCGAACGTCCTCATGTAAAATATTTTTGCAAACAATAGGTTAAGTTTTGTGAATAATAGACAACAGGTCATAATGTGAACTATATATTAACATTTTGTGAATAAAAGATTAATTTTTAGTGAACAATATAGCATTTTTTTTTAATTTTGACGAATAGAAAATATTTTTTAAAAAAATCAAAATTTTTGGTGATGAATAGGATATTGCTAACATAAAATTTTATTTTGTAATCAATAGGTTTATGTTTTGTGAACTATTGGTTAACATTTTGTGACAATAGGTAAATATTTTGTGTGAATAATAAAACATTTTTTCATTAAAGTTCTAACTATGGGAGCATAGGCACTATATATACATACACACACACACGCACACCCCATACTAAGAGATAAAGTTAAATTAATTATTTGGATCAACCCTTTTAATTGATTTAATTAAGCCCAAACTGACTCTCAACTCATAGCACAATCCCAAATGACTCCCAAGTCAAGATTCAGTCAAAGCTAGATGTAACTACCAAGTCATACCCAGTCAAAGCCAACTGATAGTCAACCTCTCAGTCTAGCTCGATGCTCAAATCGATAGCTCATTAGATTACTAAGTCAATAAGTTGGTTACTTAAATACAAAGCCAGTGCAGACTCTCGAGTCAAATCGACACAAGTCACAGCCGAATTGTAGGCCCTAAATAGGCCAAGGTCCATCTTGACCTTGAAGGGGGGGATTTTCCTGTGAATAGACCTCCACCCCCTCTTTATTCAGGGGTGGACATTCTAAGAATTTACCAAGGCTCAAGCACTCTATCTCTAAAAAAAGATAACAAGCACCTGAAATACTCGTCCATCTTCCGTTGAACATCAAATATTGTTTTCTTGACTGAGATTAAGCCTCTTAAGTCATCTCTGAAGATAATGTTCATTCAAATTCATCCAAGAAGATCGAATCAGAAGAATTATTTATTTAGTCATCTCTTAAGAAATATATAGAGATTATACCCATATATGCAATATCAATACAAAAATTCAATTTGTTACTTCATTTCTTGTCTAATTTATTAGAAGCTCAAATTTTGAGTTTACAAATATTTGGCATGCTCGGTGGGACAATATCTACCTCTCATCTATTTCTGTTAAAAAAAAATGATCAAGACTTTCAAGTTTCAAGAGCAGCCTCTTCAAAGAAGACATGCCCATGAAGAACACTGCCTCTCAATCTTCAAAGAGGAAGAACACCACATCTCTTTCTCGTAGATCCTATGAAACTGACACCGCCTCTGGCAACGAGCTCATAGAATGGAGATAAGAATAATGGCAAGAGTTGTTGTAGCGATTTGTCGCTAAGCAAACAGTGATGCCAGTACCAAAACCCCAAGACTTGAAGAAGAAGCAAAAAGTATCTTGTTGGATGGATAAAGTTTAAAACCTCATCAAGCTTCAATCTCCAATCTGTGAAGTAGAAGGTTGCTATAGTACTGTTTCTTCTTCGCCCTCACCAAAAGGGGCCTTCTTATCAAAAACTAAAGCTGAGTTCTCAAAAATTGTTATGATGATAGGCGAAAACAGTTGGGAAGAAGAGATGGCTAATATGAAGGTCATCTTGCAAAAACTCATAAAGTGAGAAAAGGAAGTGCATAACAAGCTTCAAGAGGAAAAGATTAGTAAGCTGACCAAAAGTTAGAAAAACGGTCAGTTCAGTTCTCCACAAAAGACTCATAAAGTAAAGCAGAGGAAAAAAATAATCCATCCACGGTGAAGCTTCTAACAATGAGGAGCGGCTAAAGAAAGGTGGTAAGCTAAAAAATGATGAGTCTTTAGGATCAATGATTATTGAACAAATCCAAGACTTAATAGCAAATATAGTTAAAGCATAACTAGGAGGAGGTTCACACAGAACTCACCTATAAAGCCTTATATTAAGAGGGTTGATGCTCTCCGCATGCCCCCCAATTATCAACCTCCTAAGTTCCACCAGTTTGATAGGAAAAACAACCCAAAGCAACATATCGCACACTTCATTGAGACATGAAACAATGTTGACACTGATGGCGACCTCATGATAAAGTAGTTTGTTTGAATATTGAAAGGCATTGCCTTTGATTGATATATTGACCTAGAACCTGAGTCCATTAACAATTGGAAATAAATGAAGGAAGAGTTCCTTAAAATGCTTTACAGCACCCAGCGCATTGTCAGCATGACTAATCTGACAAGCACAAAAGAATGGAAAGATGAGTGAATTCTTGACTACATCAATCGCTGGTGTGCAATTAGTCTTGAATGCTTAGCTATCTAAAGCTTTTGCTGTTGAAATGTGTACTCAGGGCATAGAGTGGGACTTGTTACATGCTCTACAAATTAACAAACCTAAAACTTTCCAAGAATTGCCAACCAAGGCACATGACATGGAGGTGACAATAGCTAGTCGTCGTGGCAACTCCTTCTATTCTACTAAATCGAAGAAGGACAAAATTGAATTCAAGAAAAATGTTGTCTAAGAATGACTATAGAGATAATGTCCATCTTTATAGGTGAGCGTATTTGGATTACGAGAAAGCCTAAATTAGAAGATAAGAAGAGCACATCATTCAAGGATGCAACAAAGAAGCGTCAAACACTAAAAGAGTTTCAGGAAAAGAAGTATCCATTTCCTGACTCAGATTTATCGAGTATGCTAGATGACTTGTTCGAGAAGGGTATCATTGAATTGCTTGAGCCAAAGCACCCAGAAGAAGCTGAGAGGACTACCGATTTAAAATATTATCGGTACCATAGGATTGTTAGTCACCCTTTTGAAAAGTGCATTACACTCAAGGAGTGCATCATGCAATTGGATAGGGATGGAAGGATCATTCTAGATTTGGATGAAATAGTAGAAACTAATCACGCGTCTATCTTATGTAAGCATCATGCTTCTTTGTGTCAACAAAGAGTGAACCATTTCACTGCCCTTGAGAAATAGAATTTAATTGCTTTGTTGAAAGAGGAGCTAATCACAATATAATTTGGGAGTTTGGGACCAGCAGTTCTCTCACTACTAATCCCATCACAACTTTCAAAGACCAATCACACGTCAAACACCTTTAAGAAGGGTGACAAAGGATGGATACTGGTTGTTAGGCGTAAGTCAAGGAAGCAAAGGCGCTAAGTCGCGCGCCACTTTGTCACGAGAAAAGTCAAGGAAGAACGATGTCTGTAGCCAATAAGGATACTGAAGCAATGTGTTAACTTTGTGTCAAGGAACGACAGGGTAAAACACCTTGAGACATACTCCCCAAAAATAAAATCCTCTTCCAATACCAAAGGTTGTCTTCATGTGACACTGCTCGAATACGAGGATCCTTAAGAAGTATCCGGAGAATTCCTTGGGAGAACCCAAATTGTCTGTTAAATCGATGTGGGCCCTAGGGTTCAACATAGAAAGTAATGCTGCGACGAATAGGAAGGAAGCCATCTCGAAGGGATCTTAAGTAACCGACCTTGTCTTTATCTAACTCGCCTTTATCAATAAGGGTCTCTGGTCGAATCTATCCTAACATGAGACACCCCAAGTCAAGGATTTTCCCTTCATGAATAAGTTTACGAACATCACCAATATTGACGCATTTAGTTTAGGAGCCAGAATAGTACACCATCAAGAACTTGGAGGGACTGGTTGCAGTACGTGATGCTAGGGGTGGCAATGGGTGGGTACGAGGTGGGCACGGGGTGGGTTTAGCCATACCCTCACCCATACCCATTTTCAAAATTAATATCCATACCCATGGGTTGTTATAAAACTATATCCATACTCATACCCACTCGGTATAGAAGGTATGCGGGTTTTATTCGGTACATATAGACAAAAAAGAGTTAAACCCATTTTGTACCCATATTTGACATCAAATAGCCAACATGTCACATTAATACTAGGCTTCTAGCAACATATCATATCACATCGGACACAACTAAAAGTTTATCATGCAAATCAATAAATTAGCACTTGACAATTACAGTTTCTAACAAAATATCTCACTAAAGTCTTGAATACCATACAACTCAAAGCAACTAGCAATACATCCAAGTATAAGCAACAAATTAGAACTTTAAACAAATGAGTACGGGTTTTATATAGAGTGAACATGGGGCGGGTGCAGGGCGGATAAGACTTATACGTATACATATACCCATACTCATACCCATATCCATACCTATTTTAGCAATACCCGCCCCATACTCATTTTTTTTCATTTTCACCACCCATACTCATATCTATTGGGGTGGGTACAAGTTTTTTTTTCTAGCTCTACTTGGTGGGTTTTGAAGTAGTAAGCAAAAGACATCCA
This sequence comes from Selenicereus undatus, assembly GCA_017589665.1. Lineage (NCBI taxonomy): Eukaryota > Viridiplantae > Streptophyta > Magnoliopsida > Caryophyllales > Cactaceae > Selenicereus > Selenicereus undatus. Next base: position 92,333,285 of record JACYFF010019584.1, read on the forward strand.
TAAAGGAAATAGCCAGGGAAGAATGACTGTAAGTGGAAAGGCTTCACGACCTTGGTATCCCATTTAGACCATGGTAAATTCTTGCTAACATAAGAATTGCCAGACTAAAGGTGCAGCCAGATGTCATTAAGTTGGCAGTCTCAAAAGTTCCCAGACGAATAAAGCTCTCCCCAATCTCTGGAAGTGCAAAGACACATAGCCAATATGGTAGGAGTGCAACCAAATAAGTACCCTCCCTCTTCTCTTTGGGAACCCCAAGGCTTTTGAAGATGCTTAATTCATCTCGAGTCTCGACTCTAGCAAATATCTTGAGTTTTAATTTGGCTGCTGGGTTTATGGGTTTTGTATGAGACGAATTACGATAACGAGAGTGTGTTGGTGGGTTATGAATGAACCTTTTGCTTGCACCAAAATTCAATCAATACTTTACCACTAACTCCCTTCTCGCGATTATGTGCATTTTCTAAGCTTCTAAAAGCAGCAAACAAGAATTTGCAGGTGATAATTCATATTTTATATGTAATTTTACTCTTCAATTTACAAGCTTTTAAATCTGTCAAATATATTGTTATGAGTAATTAATGCATATTTTTATGATTTTCAGGTGGAAATAAAATAAATGAATTTGGGTGAACAATTTGACTCGATTTGGACCAAAGCATATGTGCAAGCGAAGCTCGGCCCAAAATTTTTTTAAAAAAAAAGAAGAAGAAAGCTAGCCCAAGCTCACAGGACACTCCCAGACCGTGTGGGCCCTGTCCGACAGCAGCCCAACTGAGAAATTAGCAACCTGACTGCCTTTTGCCTCTTCTCTTCTTTCCTTCCGTTTGGGCAGGCCCAACGCTCAGACAGCGCAGCCCAAACCAGACTTGTCCAGCCACCCCCGGCCTATTCCCCTGTTAAGTCATAATTCATGCATTATTGTTATAATCATTTTGAGTATATTATATATATTATTTCATTTAATTTGTTTTATTTTATATATTTTTTAGGGTTAGTATTAATTTAATAAAGAGGAGAAGATATGACGTAGAAGCTCGGGTTTTATGCACTTGGCAACAAGACAGTCCAAAAACAATAATTATGGAAATTATTATTTTCATAATTATTATATTGGGCTAAGGTTTCAAGAGTTGGTGAAAAGGGAAAAGTCTTGAGGAAGAAGAAACCTAAGGTGGAAGGAGAAGAAAACCCTAGAAGCTAAACCCTCACCCTATTAAATCATCCCCACCACGCCTAAACACCTCCACCATCATCTTCTCTAATCACACCATAATCATCATCACAACACACCACCCACAGTTGCCCTTCTTCATCTTCCTCTCATGTTCATCACTTTCCATCAATCATCATCAGTCCCAAAGCTTCACCATCCTCACGTCTCGCCTCCTCTTCAATCATCAGCATCCCCTCTTCTTCTCCTTCACACCCTCCACGCCACACTTCTACATACACTCCCACTTCTCATCATCTTCACCGTAATCATTCATCATCATCTTCCATCAAATAACCCACTCCTAACAATCCACGACCTGCTTCCTCCTTTACCATAATTATCATCACCATCCTCCACGACAAGCCCACGCAGCCAAGCCTCCACGCTGAGCCTCCTCTTTATTTTATTACCTTCTTCAACTCCTTGAGCACGCTACA
>JACYFF010019584.1:92349937-92362575 GCA_017589665.1 Selenicereus undatus
TATATTGATTCTGCCGGGAATCTGTTTTGTGGTTTTGTTAATGACGTGGGGCGAAAGAACGGGTTTATCTGATAGCTGGCGATCAACATGACGTCTTCCTCGTCTCTTTATGCCCCGACCTGAAAAAAGGGCCAAACCCGGGATGTGGTCCGGGGAACGCCTCTCCGACGGTCAAGTCAGTTGTCTGTTGCTAGAGTGAATTTTTTCACTGTTGTCTTCTCCTCTTTTCCCAAGAAGGTAGGTCACTATTTATAGCTCTCTTTTGGGAAAAAGGGTGAAATGGTAATTTCACTGGAATAAGCCGAATAGGTTCCCGGTCCTAGGGTCGCTTGGCCCTAAGAAGGCCTCTAGGGTTACGTCTTGGGCCCCCTGGAGTGTGGGCCTGCGGGTGAGTATAGGCTGACATTCCTCAGGCCTGTTGGCCTGCGTGTGGGCCTAATTGATTAGGCAAACCCCAGAGCCAGGCCCAAAGGGCAACATCTGTGTTTTTCCCAAATCACTTAGCCCCTCACATCTTACCTGATCGTTGAGCCTGGCAAATAGTCAGGTGAGATGTGGACCTAGGGGTTTTATCGTCCTGACAATTTTGCTCACCAATATATGATGGAGTGAGATAGGCGCATGATTGCCACCTGCCACTCAGTCAGGGATTATGGGGAATTGCACCCCTAGGTTGGACGGTTGCCGAAACTGTCACACATAGATGCGCGCGTTACGGGGTGAGAGTTACTCATGCACAAAACTATTGCGACCTAATATAAAAGGTGATTGTGGGAACGTACTTTCCCAGAACCTCTGTCGACCTTCATGGCTGTTTCATTCTCTTATAAATACCCCGCTGTTCTTTTGGGGCAGATGGTTGTGAGTGTAATCTTTGAGGAGCAAACAAACCATCTACTCGAGAAGTCATGACCTTCCCACTCATCCGCAACACCAGGGAGATGGCACTTTTCTTGAGAGAAACGCTCGGATGGCATAGAAGGAACGTATCGCGCCCCCCTCTCCCTCTCCCCAAGGATTTTTCTGGACTATGCCCGGGCTTCTCCTTATCCGAGGCTGAAATTGCCGCGGCGGAGCTTGGACTCCCCTAAATGGTTCAGGCGACCTTCTACGCGATGCTGCTGAACGACGCTGTCGAGCTGGGCGCGGCTCATGAGTTCACAGGGGACGAGATGAAGTCTGTGCTCATGGATTTAAGGTCGTCATCCTTCGAGAGGTGGATATACTGTATAGACGATACTTTGAGGGCAGCTCAACAGAATCGTCCGGCTGATAAGATAAAAGTCTCGGATGCTGCCGACGGCCAGGGAGGAGTTTCTGACTTAGGCGGCCCCCTGCCCCTTCTAGTGATGAGGAGGAAGCTTAACAGTATTTCTTTTGTACTAATGTGCGCCCTTTAGGACGCCTTTAAGGAGCCTTCATGTAATGAAACCCTGTTTTCTTTTTCCGCGTCTGTATTTGGTGTTCCGTCTGCTGGGCCCTCAGGTCGTGCTCAGGGGCTCTTAGCCCATACAGGGACTAAGAGCGTAGCGACCGACCGCAAGGTCGTGCTCAGGGGCGCCTATCCCCTAGAGGGACTAAGACCGTAGCGACCGGTAACTAGGCCTTGCCCAGGGGTGCTTTGTCCCCAGAGGGACTAAGACATAACGAACGACACTTAGGCCGTCCTTCGGGGCGCTTAGCACCCATAGAGACTAGGCCATAGCAACCGACACTTAGGCCGTGCTCAAGGGCCTTAGCCCCTAGAGGGACTAAGAGCGTAGCGACCGGCCGTAAGGCCGTACTCAAGGGCCCTTAGCCCCTAGAGGGACTAAGAGCGTAGCGACCGACACTTTGGCCGTGCTCGGGGGCACCTATCCTTATGAGGGGCCAAGATCGTGGCGACCGGCACTTAGGCCGTGCTCGGGGCCCTTAGCCCCTAGAGAGATTAAGAGCGTAGCGACCGGCCGTGAGGCCGTGCCCAGAGGCGCCTGGCCCCAGGAGAGACTAGGACATAGCGACCGGCACTTAGGCTGTGATCAGGGGCGTTTAGACTCCGGAGGGACTAAGGCAGTAGCAACCGGCATTTGGGCCGTGCTCAGGGGCGCCTAGCCCCACAGGGACTAGGCTGTAGCGACTGGCACTTAGGCCGTGCTCGGGGGCCTTTACCCCCTGGAGGGACTAAGGCCGTAGCGACCGACACCTAGGCCGTGCTCAGGAAAGCCCAGCCCCCTGAGGAGCAGAGGGCGTAGCGACCGGCCCTGGTGCCATGCTCGAGGACACCTATCCTCTGAGGGGCAAAGGCCGTAGCAACCGGCACTTAGGCCGTGCTCAGGGGCGCCTAGCCCCCACGAGGACTAAGCCGTAGCGACCGGCACCTAGGCCGTGCCCAGGGGAGCCCAGCCCCTGGAGGAGCAAAGGGAGTAGCGACCGGCCCTGGTGCTATGCTCGAGGACACCTATCCCTCTGAGGGGCCAAGGCCGTAGCGACCGACACTTAGGCCGTGCTCGAGGCCCTTAGCCCCTGGAGGGACTAAGAGCATAGCGGCCGGTCGTAAGGCCGTGCTCAGGGGGCGCTTAGCCCCAGGAGGGGGATTAAGGGCCCTTTCCTTGAGGGGCTTCTTGAAGCCTAATGCCTGGTTAGCTTAATTTTCCACCTCATTGGTGACGTGGTTGATCCTCGGGGGCGACATGACGCGCATTTTGGGGAGGTGCGATTGTCGAGGTGCGTCGGGGTATACGAACCACCTCTTGGCTCTATATAAGGATGAGCTCCTTACCGTCTTTGATCATTCGTTGCATACTTTTGCTACCTTTTAGAGAGAGAAAAAGATTCTAGAGAGAGAGAGGCTCTGACATCCTTCTTGCTCTTCCTTCCCTGGTTGCCTGGTTGCTTCCAACCAAATCTCTGCTTCCTCGACATCCACAGGTACACGCTCGCCCCTTTCGCCGCATTCTTTGTATGTTATGTCATCTTGCACATCTAGTGGGGGCGTCTCCGAGGAGTAGGTTGGCCCCCTCATGGAGGGCCGGCATCCGCAACTCCCCAACCTCCCGGCCCTTATTGATGGCTGTGTGGTGGCTAGACTCCCCCAAAAGAATAATTCAAGGGAGCCGAAAAAGGTTCCTTATGCCGTACCCATTTTTGAACTGGGCACGCCCTCGTGGTCCAACTGCGAGTATTCTTCTACCCCCAGTATTCTGAGTCCCGAGGTGACTGTGACGTATCCTTGGGAGGTTACCATTGCTAATTTTGTGCCCGACTGCCAGGTCCGCGACATGGCGAAGACGAAGTCGACTCCGCGCATCCAGACTCCAAACGAGCTGCTGGCCGAGGGCTCGATAGGTAATGTTTGTTCAGCTCTTCCTCAGTCCAATGTGGAGGCCCGGGTTGCCTCCTCCAGTTCTAGCATGTCTTCTCGGCTCGGCTCATCTAGTGCGGCCTTGGGGTGTCGCTCATCATCCGAGGAAGCGTCGATAAGCTCCTCATCCGAGTCATCAGGTCCGGGCGGTTCGGGGCGCTCCCGGAGAGGTCGTGCGCCGCCCATAACCGAGATCGTGGCCGAGGGGCTGGAGTTTCCCGGGGCTCCAACCCGTTCGGACCTGCAGCACGGGCCAGGAAGTCACTTCCCCGACCCGAGAGTGATTTCCAAACTCAAGAAGTCGGCGCTCGACAAGCAGTACCTCCTGCCGGCCGAGTACTCCTTCGTAATGCCCCAATCGGACGACACAGTGAATGAGTCGCCTGCCAATTGTATAGCGGTGTATAGAGCGGCCCTAGACTATGGCCTACGGTTTCCTCTACATCCGGTGATCAAGGAGATTCTTAATAAGTACGAGTTAGCGCCCGCTCAAATTGTGCCGACGTCTTGGCACAACATCTGCTCATTTGTGGCCACGTGTGAACTGCGTGGTCTAACTTGCTCGGCGTGCACGTTTAGTCTGGTGCACACGGTCCAAATGGCCCCCAAAGAGATTGGGGACTTGGGATGGTACTGTTTCAATAACCGACCGGGCTATATGACAGCCATCGAGAAAAAATCCAAAGTGAGATATTGGAAATACGACTTCTTGTTCCTACGCCAGGCGTCGAGCTGGGGGGACGTCCCCGATTGGAATAAAGGAAAACCGGTTCGAACTCCATTTGGGGAGCCCACGGCTGAGGAGCGCCGAACCGCTCGTTACTTTATGTTCTACATCCGTGAAGATGATCGCCCTCGGCCCATCCCAAGATTTATGAGCTAGGCGATTGAGGCCGTGAGGGGTCTAGAGAAGAGGAGGATCGAGTCTAGTGACTGGGAGCCGTTGAACTGGCTGCCGAAATTAAAGTTTTTTCCTAATGACTTCTTTCTTGCCACGGCCGACCTTCTGATCCTTAAAAATTTTACAAAGGGTACTCAGTTGTCCCGGCGTTTTTTAGTTACACGTTTTGTGCTGACCTGACCTGTTCATCTTCGTGCAGATCAAGTGAGGGCCAGACTGACAGTCTTCGAGACCGGGGATGCTATAGCCGAGCAGGTGGCTGCTGCCGCCGAGCGTAGGAGGGAGGAGGAGAGGCAACTTGCCATCGTCCAGCAGGCTAGGAAGGTATGATATTTGACCCCCTTTGTTGGTTTCCATCGTGTTCATGGGAGATAACTTTAGCTTTTGCAGGCGCCTTCCCTTGGACCTCGCGGGAGGAGGCCTACCGTGAGCCTGCCTCCGCCGTGTAAGAAGCCGAGAACCGAGGAGGTGACCAGGGAAATTGGTAATGAAGTCACCGCTCAGTCGGCAAGCCGGTCTTCTAGGGAGCGGGCTGCTACTGAGCAGAGACGCCACACCCCTACTCGAACCACTGGCACTTCTGCTGCGGCTCCGGCCGGCGCTACTCCTCCGTCTTCTCGTCCCTCAGGCAGCTTCATCAAGGCCGACCCCAGCATCCGCCTTGCCCTTGTTCAAGACATTGTTAAATCATGGGATCCGTCGGCTCCTGGTGTCTCGGATCCACCGCCTGTATCTGGGTAGGAGATTGGCATGGCGAAGGCTTTTGCCCGAGGCGTCAAGGCCGTGGCCAAATGCCGACGCCTAGAGGGGATGGTATCCAGGTATTAACGGCACTGTGAACGGCTTCAATCGAACCTTGCGGCCTGCGAGGCTGCAAAAAAGGAAGTGCAGCAGAAGATGGAACAGGCTGTAGCTGAGACGGCCAAAGCATAGGAGCGGGGCTACCAGCAGGGTCATTCCGATACCTTGGCCTATCTCCGCAAGGTCTTGCTAACTCTCGCGGGGGAATTTGGCGATGACCGTTACTTCGAAGCTTATCTGAAATATGTTGATGAGAGCGAGCGGGCCGTTGCGGAGGGTCGCGATCCGGACGAAGTGGAGTTCGTCCCTCCTTCTGAGGGCGAGGCCACTGCTGATGAGACCACCCATCCTCTGGAGGTGGCCGGCCTGTTCGAAGAGGAGCCGGCAGACGAGAACGAGCCTGATGCATAGCCGGCGTCCCTTTGTCTATATTTTGCCCCTTTTTGGGTTTGAATTGCCTTCACACTGGCTTGTAGACAACGTTTGTTTTAATGAAAAGGATATGCCTCCCTTGGCCTTTTGTTTGTGTATGTCTCGTTTTTTACTTACTCGTATGAGGGTGGCCCTTAAACAAAAGGACAAGGCGTACGATCAGGGTTCGTAGCGGTTGTTAGTCGTAAGGCCGTGCTCAATGGACTAAGGCCGTAGCGGCTCAGAGCGACCGGCCGACAGGCCGTGCTTAAGGGCCCTTAGCCCCTAGAGGGACTAAGAGCGTAGCGACCGGCACTTAGGCCGTGCTCAAGGGCCCTTAGCCCCCCTAGAGGGACTAAGAGCGTAGCGACCGACCGAAAGGCCGTGCTCAAGGGTCCTTAGCCCCTAGAGAGACTAAGAGCGTAGCGACCGGCACTTTGGCCGTGCTCAAGGGCCCTTAGCCCCCCTAGAGGGACTAAGAGCGTAACGACCGGCCGAAAGGCCGTGCTCAAGGGTCTTTAGCCCCTAGAGAGACTAAGAGCGTAGCGACCGACACTTTGGCCGTGCTCAGGGGCCCTTAGCCCCTAAAGGGACTAAGAGTGTAGCGACCGGCTAAAAGGCCGTGCTCAAAGGCCCTTAGCCCCTAGAGGGACTAAGAGCGTAGCGACCGACACTTATGCCGTGCTTCGGGGCCTTTAGCCCCTAAAGGGACTAAGAGCATAGCGACCGACACTTTGGCCGTGCTCAGGGGCCCTTAGCCCCTAGAGGGACTAAGAGCGTGCTAACCGACACTTTGGTCGTACTCAGGGGCCCTTAGCCCCTAGAGGGACTAAGGGCGTAGCGACCGACACTTAGGTCGTGCTGATGACACTGGATGCAATGAAAACGGCAAGAATATTCATTTATCAAGGAGCACAGATGTGAGTAATTACATCTTAAACGTGATATTTCCTTAAATTGCTGCAATGCCATGCCCGGGGAACAGGGGTGCCGTGAAGGGTTTCCAGCCGAAATGTGCCGGGACAAATTTGCGAGACGACCTTATAGGGCCCTTCCCAATTGGCCGTCAATTTGCCGTGCTTCGTTGCACGGGCAACGCTCCCCGTGCGCCGGAGTACCAAATCCGCGACGCGGATAGGTGACATCCTGACGGTACGATTGTGTAATCGTGCTATTCGGAGTTTATAGAGGGCCTCTCGGAGCAAGGAGTCATCGCGGATGGAGGGGATGAGGTCCATAGCCTCTCGTGAGCTGCGTTGTTTGCTGCTTCTTGAAAGGTGGTGAGTCGGTGAGTATGGAGGGCCACTTCCACGGGAAGGACGACTTCAGAGCCGTATGTGAGCATAAACGGGGTTTCTCCCGTGGCTTTCTTTTCGGTGGTGCGGAGGTTCCACAGGACGCCGTGCAGCTCGTCTGCCCAATTACCCTTGGCGTCATCGAGTTTTTTCTGTATACCGTGGAGGATGGATTTATTAGCTGCCTCTCCTGACCATTGGTCTGGGGATACGCCACGACCGTGAAGGGAGCCTGACACCCCAAGCTACTGAGATAATCAGTAAGCTTACTGGTATCGAATTGTCGGCTGTTGTCGAAGATCATTGTGCGGGGGATGCCGAATCTGGTGATAATATTTCGCCAGATAAACTTCCGCACTTTTGCAGTGGTAATAGAGGTGATGGCCTCAGCCTGATCCATTTGGTGAAGTAGTCTACAGCCACAAATAGATATTTGCGCTGGCCCGTGGCCCAGGGAAAGGGTCCAAGGATGTCCATGCCCCAGGTGGCGAACGATAGTGGGTTGACTATCGGTGTCATGAGAGTGGAGGGAACTCGATGGACGGGCGCGAACCGTTGACACTTGTCACAAGTCCGGACTAGCGTCATTGCATCTTCCCGTAAGCTGGGCCAGTAGTAGCCAGTACGGAGAGTCGTCACGGCGAGTGCCCGCCCGCCGAGGTGCGAGCTACAGACGCCCTGATGTAACTCCTCCAGAATCTGCTTTCCCTCTGCCGGGGGTACGCATAACAGAAGAGGCCGGGCAAAGGAGTGCTTGTAGAGAATTTCTTCGTACAATACGAACCAATTTGACCGCCTCCTGATCCTCTCTGCTTCTTTGGTATCTATGGGTAAGGTTCCATCAGCGAGGTATGCACGAATAGGTTCCATCCACGTGGGACTCCGGTCCAGCCACGCAACCTCATGCAAGTCGATGCTCCTACCCGTCAGAGTTTCCCATTGAATGTTCTTTGACCGGCCGTCATCGGAAGAGCTCGCCAGCTTGGATAGGGCATCTGCCTGCCGGTTCTCCAAGCGGGGGATGTGCATTATGGAAAAGTGCCTGAGCAGCTTGGTGGCCTCACAAACCCTCCTAACGTATGCGAGCATAACCTCGTCCTTTGCTTCGTAAGCTCCATTGAGCTGACTAACGACGAGTTGCGAGTCAGAGAACGCTTGGACGTGATCAGCCCCTGCGGTGTGACAGAGTTCTATTCCCACAATGAGGGCCTCATATTCGCCCTCGTTATTGGATGCCTTGAACATGAACTTGAGGGCGTGCTTGTGACGTGCTCCAGAGGGGCTTTCCACAATGAGACCGGCCCCACTACCATCCTTAGTGGACGAGCCGTCTACGTACAAGTTCCATGGGCGCGATTGGGGGGCTTCCTGCACAGGTGCCTTGCATTCGGCGAAGAAGTCAGCCAACGGCCACGCCTTGATGGCTCACTGTGGTTCGAAGGCCAGGTCGTAACGCGAGAGCTCTACAGCCCATTTCAAGAGGTGGCCCGAGGCATCCAACCTCTGAAGGACGCTTCTGAGGGGTTGGTCGGTTACGATCAAGATTTTATAGGCTTCGAAGTAAGGTCGCAGCTTCCGACTGGCCATTACTAAGGCATAGGCAAACTTTTCGATGTGGGGGTAGTTCATTTCTGCGCCGACTAAGGCGTGACTTACGTAATACACCGGTACTTGCTCCTGTGCTCGCTCGGCCACAAGGGCCGCACTGACCGCATGTTCCGACACGGCCAAATACAAAATCAAAACCTCTCCCTCCCCGGGACTAGCAATTTGTGGCAGTCGAGCTAAGTACGACTTTAGCGCTTGAAAGGCCTCGTCGACCTTCTCATCCCATTGGAAATTGTCCCGCTGGCATAGAACACGGAAGAAAGGCTGGCACCTGTCGGCTGAGCGAGACATGAAACGTCCGAGGGCAGCTACGCAGCCTGTCAAGCGCTGAACTTCCCATATGGTTTTGGGGGGTTGCATGTCCAGGACGGCCTGAATCTTGTCCGGATTAGCTTCTATGCCGTGATGACTGATCATGAAGCCAAGAAACTTTCCTGACCGAACCCCAAAGACGCACTTCTTCGGGTTGAGCTTCATATTGAAAGCTCGGAGAATCTCGAATGTTTTTCGCAAATCGGCTTGGTGGTCGCTCTGGAGCTTACTCTTGACGATCATGTCGTCTACATATACTTCCATGGTCCGCCCGATCAGCAGTTCAAATAGCTTGTTGACGAGGCGCTGGTGAGTGGCCCCTGCATTCTTTAGACCAAAAGGCATGGCTTTATAGCAGTGGAGGCCTCGGTCGGTTATGAACGCCGTCTTTTCCTGGTCTTCGGGACAGAGGGGTATTTGGTGGTACCCTGATAAGGCGTCCATGAAGCTGAGGAAGGCGTGTCCGGCCACAGCGTCCACCAATTTGTCAATCTTTAGCAAAGGGTAACTATCCTTCGTGCAGGCCTTGTTCAAGTCCGTGAAATCCACATTCATTCTCCATGCGCTGTTGGGCTTTTTTACCAATACCACATTCGAGACCCATTCTGGGTACTGGCACTCCCGGATAAAGCCGACCTCTAGCAGCTTCTGGACCTCCGTGTTTGCCGCGGCCGCGCGCTTGGGGCCCATGTGGCGCTTCTTCTGAACGACCGGCTTCTGCCTAGGATTGGCATTCAAGCGGTGCTCCATTACAGTGGCGGCTATGTCGGGCATCTCACCGGGGCTAAAAGCGAAAATGTCCTTGTATTCTTGTAAGAGGTAGACAAGGGGTTGACATTCCGGGGCTGCAATGTCGCGCCCAAGTTGTACCGTGCGTTCTGGCCGCTCTTCCTCCAGGTGTATGTGTTCCACTGCGTCTTCGAGTTCTGGCCGAAATTGCGGAGGTTCAGGGGAGACGGAGTGGATTACCAAGGTCTCGGGACCCCTTGTGGCAGGACTTTCCTTCGCCCTCTTTGCCGTTACGAGCGGTCCTTGGACCTCGCGGTCCTTGGGTCGTTCGATGAGGGGTTTTATGCTGACCAGGTAACATTCCCGTGCCGTCCGCTGATCCCCCCGGAGCTCTCCTATGGCCCCGTCGTCTGTCTCAAACTAGAGCTGGAAAAGATATGGGGCGATTACGGCCTTAACCCTATGGAGTGTGGGCCGTCCGAGGATTACATTGTACGCCGTAGGCACATCGACCACAAGAAAATTGATTTCCAAACTTCTGAAACGGGTCTTGTCTCCGAATCGCACCGGTAGGCGAACGGTTCCAGCAGGATTCACCTCTTGTCCTCCAAACCCCAAAACAGGATTCGTTATGGGAACAACCTCGCGCCCTGGGTGGGAAAGTTTTTGAAGGCATTCCCACGTTATGATGTCCACGAAGCTGCTAGTGTCTACAAGGATTCGACGCACGACCGCATTTGCGATCTTCATTTCAACCACCAATGGGTCGTTATGGGGGGTGGCTAATCGTGGGGCATCCTTACCCCCAAAGACCATGGTGGGTGCCGCGACGCCGGACCCCCGTTCCATGGTGAGCACCTGCTGTGCGCCCCTAAGCTGTGCCTTCCATGCCGACCGCATCAGATCCGTCATGTGGTTGCCCGCGGTAGTTGCCACAATTTCCGTTGAGCACTCGTCGTCCCGCGGCTGGGGTGGCTCGAGGTTCTGTTCCTGTCAAAGGAAGCGCGACCCCTTCTTTAGAAAGCGATCGATTTGCCCCTTATCTGCGAGCTCATGGAGAGCTTTCTTCAACTCTCTACATTCGGTTGTGGTATGGTCGTTCTGTTTGTGGAATTCACAATACTTCCGCGCGTTCTGCTGGCGGGGGGCCATGGTCATTGGAGGCGGTCGACGCAGCATCGGATGCCCTCGTACCTCCATGAGGATATTCCTGGCGTCAGTGGTGAATCAGGCGTCCAGAGTCTCCGCCAGCTGCCTTCTGTCCTGGGGAACGGGGTTCCTTTCACCGCGAGTAAAACCCCTATCCCCTGGAGCCTTTACCTTCTTGGGGGCGTCCGAACCCTCGGCGCAGATTTCAGTGGCACGGATGAAGTCCGCAGCTTTTCTCAAGGCTTCAGCTAACGTAGTTTCCTTCTGTTCCGCCAAGGATAACTTAAAACGTCCACTCTTGAGGCCGTTCAGAAAAGAGGTGTAGGCTACACCATCTTCTAATTCCGGGATTAGTACTGCCTCCTGATGGAACCGTCTGACGAACTCGGCAAGAGATTCCTGCGGCCCCTGCTTAATTTTCGACAGATGGATGCTAGTTCGCCGTTCTTTGCGACTCGCAATAAATTGACCAACGAATTTATCGACCAGATCCTGAAAACAGGCTATGCTCCCCTGGGGCAGGCCGTTAAACCAAGACTGCGCTACCCCCTTTAAGGTGGCAGGGAAGTAGTGGCAATAAGAGGCATCATCCACGTCTTGGACATACATATGAGCTTTGTAGACCCCCAGGTGCTCTTCCGGGTCTCCCGTTCCATCGTATAGATCAACCATTGTCATCTTCACCTTTCCGCATTTTGGGACGTTTATGATTTCGGGGCAGAAAGGGGTCGACAAAGAGGGGACGGCTAAGCGGGCTGTCGTTCCCGATGCTTTGATGGGAGTACTAAGGTGTCGTTCGACCTCCACCACCGAAGGACTTCTCGTGTCCAGGACGGGCCGTAATCCGCGGTGCAGGGAGCGGTCTCTCATGCGGAACTCCTGGCCGCATGCTTCCCTCACCGGGGGACTTCGCGCCCAGTCTCGGTTACTGCGACGCTCTGGACTACGACGACGACCGTGTGACTTATCCCGCCTGAGGCGGGAGGTCTGTTCCTGCTCCTCAAGCCAACCGGATCGCCGCGAGTGGGTGGCGTAAGGAGTTGAGGCGGTAGCGGAAGCTACGGTGCGTCCACGCTTGGATCGACAAGCGACATCAAGTGTGGCACAGTCTTTCTGCGACTCGTCTTGGAGGCGGTTGGTCTTGTATGATCGCATGCCTTCACGGGCGTGGTCATATGAGCGTAGGGACACTAGCTCCTTCCGGCGGAGGGAGCCTGCCCGCGGCGTAAGGTGCCCAAGAGGGTTGGAAGGGTTTCCTGCGCCAGTCATCTCCAGAGCCCTCTGGACCTGCTCGGTGACCTGTTTTGTAATAGTGTCCGCCATGGTGGACATGAGCCCTTTGAGTGCATCCACTGTAACGTAAGCTTGAGGTTCTTGTTGCAAGGCCCCCTCTTGCCGAGGGCTTACCTTAGAATTCTCGCTGGCATCCTCAACCGTGGGTGGCACAGAAGTGCCCACGGCTGGAGCGTTGTCTCTGCGCGTCCGCGCTCGTGTCGCATCGCTGACTACCATCGCTACCGCTCCTTCCCCACAGACGACGCCAATTTGATTCTGCCGGGAATCTGTTTTGTGGTTGTGTTGATGACGTGGGGCGAAAGAACGGGTTTATCTGACAGCTGGCGATCAACACGACGTCTTCCTCGTCTCTTTATGCTCCGACCTGCAAAAAGGGCCAACCCCGGGATGTGGTACGGGGAACGCATCTCCGACGGTCAAGTCAGTTGTCTGTTCCCAAAAAGCGTAAATGCTAGAGTCAATTTTTTCACTGTTGTCTTCTCCCCTTTTCCCAACAAGTTAGGTCACTATTTATGACCCTCTTTCAGAAAAAAGGGTAACATGGTAATTTCACTGGAATAGGCCGAATAGGTTCCCAGTCCTAGGGTGGTTGGGCCCTAAGAAGGCCTCTAGGGTTACGTCTTGGGCCCGCTGGAGTGTGGGCCTGCGGGTGAGTATAGGCTGACATTCCTCAGGCCTCTTGGCCTGCGTGTGGGCCAAATTGATTAGGCAAACCCCAAAGCCAGGCCCAAAGGGCAACATCAGTGTTTTCCCCAAACCATATATATATATATATATATATATATATATATATATA
>JACYFF010019584.1:92363053-92374408 GCA_017589665.1 Selenicereus undatus
TGTGTGTGTGTGTGTGTGTGTGTGTGTGTGTGTGTGTGTGTGTGTGTATGTGTGTGTATGTGTGTTTGTGTGTGTGTATATATGTGTGTGTGTGTATAGACATATGTATATATATGTATATGTTTGTATATATTTATATTTATATATATGTGTGTGTGTGTGTGTATGTGTGTGTGTGTATGCTAGAGTCTAAAAATCATTTGAAGCACGTTGATGTATTTTTGGAGATTTGTTCCATTGTATTTTTGAGTAATATCTCTGATGATGCTCTTCACCTGCGGCTTTTTCCTTTTTCCTTGAAATATAAAGTTGAAGCTTTGTTGGACACTAAGACAAATATCACCACTTGGGATCAATTGCAAAAGGAATTCTTGAAAAAGTTTATCTCTTTTTGTAAGCTAACTGCCTCAAGACGTGGTATAACTACCTTCTCAGAAAATAAAAATAAGCAATTGAATGAAAGTTGGGAAAGGTTTAAAGAGTTGTTGTGAAGTTGTCCTCACCCAAAGGTACCTATGTGGCAACTTGTCTAGAGTTTTTACTCTAGTTTAGATGAGCATAATAGACAAATTGTTGATGCATCATGTGGTGGTAGCTTTTTGTACAAAACTCCCGAAGAAGCTTGGGAATTGTTTGGACATTTTAGTAAAAATTCTTATTTACATGCTACTTCCTCACGTTCTGATTTGCCTAGGCAATTAGGAAGTAAAGGGGGGATTTAGGTTGCACATTCAGTTGACCTTTCTATTAGAGTTGATGCTTTAGCTAAGAAATTTGATCAATGGTTGTGCATGAACAAAATGTCTAATGCCCCTTCCATCTAGGAGCTCTGAAATTGATAAGGTAATTTATGCCCTTTGTATCTTGACCTCTGTTGTGCAAAATGTTGTTTCCAAGGTCCAAGGAATTGAGTCTAAAATGCATATTGTTGATTCTCACTCATAATATGTCGCTAAGTTAGAAACCAAACTTGGGCAACTAGCCATAGCTATAGGTAAAAGGGAAGGAAAACTTCCCAATTATCGCATACAGAACCCTGAAGGCCAACAATTTGAGCAATTGAAAGCTGTAATGGTTCTTATGAGTGGTAAAGAAGTAGATGACAAGGTGAGTAAAAAGGAACATGATAAAGAGGAAAGACTTAGGACCATGGAGAGCAACCTTTAGATTAAAAAAGAGAATGACTCATCCCCTTCTTCTATTGTGTCTAACTCTACTGTGACATATAAGCCAAGGGTTCCTTACCCTCAAACTTTAGATGCACCATTTCCTTCCAAGAAAGATAAAGAAAGAGATGACATCCTAGAGACCTTTAAGCAAGTTAAGGTCAATCTTCCCCTCTTGGAAGCCATTAGACAGATCTCGACTTATACTAAGTTCCTTAAAGACATGTGCACTTTTAAAAGGAAATCTAAAGATGACAAGTCTAAAAATGTTCTTCTAAGTGAACAAGTGAGCTCTATTATGAAATGTGACACTCCATCTAAGTTCAAAGATCTCGGTGTCCCTACGATCTCATGTTATATCGGCAATTATAAAATTAAAAGGGCACTTTTGGATTTGGGTTATAATGTTAATTTGATACCATATTCTGTTTACTTAGAGTTGGGATTAGGTGAACTGAAGCCTTCCAACTGCACTCTTCATCATGTTGATAGGTCGGTTAGGACTCCTAGGGGCGAATAGATGATGTCTTGGTTCAAATTGATAAAGGATACTTTCTTGTTGACTTTGTTATGTTTGATATGGACCCTAGGCATGATTCTAAGCAGATCCCTCTTATTTTAGGATGTCTCTTCCTAGCCACAACTAATGCCATCATTAACTGTATGCTGGGAATGCTGGATGTCTTGGGCATGAACATGAGGATTCGGCTTAACATTTTCAAAGATTTTGCTTAACTTTGAAGGTGAATCTGAACGCTTCTTTATTGATGTAATTGATGAAATGGTTGAAGGAGCTTTACCTGCTATTTTGATTAGTGATCCCTTAAGAACCTGTCTTTCCCATAGGGATTTGAGATTGTTAGACTTAGGGAGTACAATAAAAGAGATGGATTCTAATCTAGATTCCACTCCTCATCTTGAATCTTCCTCTTAGGTGTCCATTTCTGAACCTCTCCCCCTTTGGCTAGTTCTCCTATGCCACCTTTTGTTGTGTCCCCACCTAAACTTGAGTTGAAACCTCTTCCTAATTCACTCAAGTATGTGTTTCTTGGCCCTAAAGAGGCCCTACCTATTATTATATCTTTTCTTTTATCTTGTGATCAAGAGAAAGAGTTGATTCGTGTTTTGTCTGATTATGAGGGTGCTATAGGGTGGTCAATTGTTGATTTAAAAGGAATTAGTCCGACAATTTGTATACACAGAATTAATTTAGAGGATGATGGTAAACCTATTATACAAATGCAACGCGGACTGAACCCTAGTATGAAAGAAGTTTTCTAAAAGAGGCAGTAAAGCTTTTAGATGCAGTCATTATCACCCTATTTCTAATAGTCAATGGGTTAGTTCAGTTCAAGTAGTCCCTAAGAAATCTGGCATAACTGTGGTTAAGAATAATGATGGTGAATTGATTCCTACTAGAGAGATCATAGGGTGGAGGGTATGCATTGAATTCTGTCACGAGAAAAGACCATTTCCCCCTCCCATTCATTGATCAAATTTTAGAAAAATTAGTTGGACAAAGTTTTTATTGCTTTCTAGATGGTTATTCTGGTTACAACTAAATACATGTCTATCCTGAGGACCAAAAGAAAACGACCTTTACGTGCCCATCAGGTACATTTGCCTATCGGATGATGCCTTTTGGACTGTGTAATGCACCTTTCACAGTCCAGATAGGCATCATGGTCATATTTTCTGATTATATTGATAATTTCATAGAGGTGTTTATGGATGATTTCTCTATTTTTGGTTCTTCCTTTGATGTATGTCTAGCTAGTTTATCCATTGTGTTAAAGAGATGTGAAGAAGTGAATCTTGTTTTGAGTTGGGAAAAAAGTCATTTCATGGTCCAAGAAGCGATTGGTTTGGGATATAAAGTGTCCAAAAAAGGGATTGAGATTGATAAAGCCAAAATTGGTTTGATTTCGAATATGCCTGTGCCTTCTTCTGTGAAGCAAGTCAGATCTCTCCTTAGTCATACTGGTTTCTATAGGAGATTTATTAAGGATTTTAGTTAAGTAGCCTGCCCACTTAATAATCTCCTTACTAAATATGCTCCTTTTGTGATTGATGAGTCCTGTGTGAAAGCTTTTGAAAAGCTTCGGTCTTTATTGGTGTCAGCCCCTATTGTGTAGCCCCCTGATTTTTCTTTGCCATTTGAGATTATATGCGATGCATCTAATTTTGCTATTGGGGCTGTTTTGGGTCAAAGGGTGAATAGAATGCCTTAAGTCATTTACTATACTAGTAGAACTCTAACTGATACTTAAAAGAATTATTCAACTACTGAAAAAGAGTTGCTAGTTGTAGTGTTTGCACTTGATAAATTCCGTCCATACTTGTTGTGTTCAAAAGTGATTGTGTTCACTAATCATGCTGCATTAAAACACTTGTTGGCTAAGAATGACACTAGCCAAGACTCATTAGATGGATTTTGTTGCTCCAAGAGTTTGATGTTGAAATAAAATATAGGAAAGGTTCTGAAAATTCAGTTGTATATCACTTGTCTAGAATCTTTATTGAGTATACTAATGACTTAGTTGGATTTTCTGACCACTTTCTTGAGAAGCAACTATTTGTTGTGTTACATGTCCCTCTCCCTTGGTTTGCTCACATTGTGAACTACTTGGCCACTAGGAAGATTCCTCCTCATTGGTCCAAACAAGAAAAAGATATGTTCTTCTCACAGGTAAGACATTACTATTGGGAAGATCCTTATCTTTTCAAACATTGCCCAGACCAAGTGGTACGTAGATGTGTTCCTGAGAGTGAAGTTCATAATATTCCCACGTTTTCTCACTCCTATGCTTGTGGTGGTTACTTTGGAGGTCGTAGGACAGTTGCTAAAGTCCTACAAAGTGGGTTCTTTTGGCCCACTCTATTTCAAGATGCTCACCGATTCTATCTTGCTTGTGAGCGTTGTCAACGTACGGGTGCCCTGTCCCATCGTGATATGATGCCCATTTCCCCTATTCTGATTGTTGAAATATTTGATGTTTGGGGTATTGATTTCATGGGTCCCTTTTCCCCATCTTTTGGCTTTGTATACATATTGGTTGCTGTTGATTATATGTCGAAGTGGGTGGAAGCTCAAGCTACTAGAACCAACGACCACAAGGTTGTGGTCAAGTTTGTGAAGAGTGCATTTTTTGTCGGTATGGTACCCCTAGAGCTCTTATGAGTGATGGAGGGAGTCATTTTTGTTATCGATCTTTCGAGGCCTTCCTTAGAAAGTATTATGTGACTCACAAGGTAGCTACTCCCTATCATCCTCAGACTAGTGGTCAAGTTGAGGTGTCTAATCATGATATCAAGTTTATACTTGAGAAAACGGTTCGACCCGATAGGAAAGACTGGTCTTTTAGATTGCATGTTGTCTTATGGGCCTATCCTACTGCTTATAAGACTCCCATTGGGATGTCTCCTTATCGGCTTTTTTTGGTAAGGCTTGTCACTTGCCAGCTGAATTAGAACACCATGCTTTTTGGGCTATTAAAGCTTTTAATTTTGACATGAAACAAGCGGGTTCTAACCGTAGGCTTCAATTGAATGAATTGGATGAATTACGTAATGAAGCCTATGAGAATGCTAAGATTTATAAAGCCAAAACTAAAACTTTTCATGATAAAACAATTTCTCATAAATCTTTAAACCTAATCAGAAGGTTTGGCTTTTTAACTCTAAGCTTAAACTGTTTCCTGGCAAGTTGAGATCTAGATGAGATGGTCCTTTTGTTGTTCAATAAGTGTTTCCCTCTAAGGCAATTCAAATTTTGGATCCGTTCTCATGGTTAATGGTCAACATTTGAAACCTATTGTGACTCATGATATTGATCTTGGTTTGATTGAATCCATCAAGTTAGTAGACCCAGCTTACTCCGATTAGTGGGCGGGACATTGTCTGGCTGAAGACATAAAACTTAGCGCTTGTTGGGAGGCAACCCAATCTTTTTAGGTGAGTTTTGCTCTTTTGTTTTTATTTTTCTTTTTGATCAAGGTGTGCTTGTGTTTTTGGGTATTATTCTTCACTTGGTTTTTCGGTTTTGTGGTTGGTGATTGTTGTGAAGTTACTTTGAGAGTTTGATTGTTGGGCTTATATGCAAATGACTTCCTCGTGCTATCAGGTTGTGGTGTTTTTTTCTCCATTTTCCTCTTTCTTATTGTTTTCTACATTGAGAACAATATAAAATTTAGGTGTGGGGGGAAGGTACAATAATTTTTTTTGAGGAAAATTAAACTTGAAAATCTGAGGGTGAATTTGATTTTGGGAGGACCTTGAGTATTCAGATTATGCATATTATATTCTTACTATGTGAATTTGATTCATGTGACCCGTGCTTATTAGAGATTATTTATAGCTTTGACTGATTGATAGCCAAAAGTTTTTGCTATGCTAGTGTCACTATGTAGTCGATCTTGAGTTTGAGATATAACCCCGTTTTCAATATCATAATGAGTATGTAATAAGTTTTGAGTACCCATTGACTTTTCAATAAATAAATAAATAAATTGAATTAATTAAGTTCTGGTTCCGGTACCAATGTTCGGGTTTTATCTCTATCCATATCTTTGATTTCCTGAATATGTACTAAATGTTTATCTGAGTGTTATCTAAATTCATATCATTATCCACTTAAGAAAACACATGGAATTAAGAAACGTTTGAAACAATTCAAAAAAAAAAATTCAAAGGAAAAAAAGTTAATAAGTTGATTTGGCATTCGGGACTTGATTTTAAAGATACTCTTGTAATTGTTGCTACGTGGGGTGAAGTCTTGTTCTTATAGTTTTCTACATGGTTTCATTATGTACTTAATATGCTTGAATCTTGGTCTATTAACTTAGTTGAAATTAGAAATGTTTAATGATGGGTTGTGGGTTGATAGTGATTTTATCCATGTGATTTTGGGTGGACAGATGTAGTTGGATACTTGATTTTCTTCCCTAATCTTGTTTACTTGATCAGTATAATGAATATGTGCATTATTGCTATTCTTTGCTCGAGGACTAGCAAAGTTTTTGTGTGAGGGAGTTGATAATTTATCTTTCATATGTAATTTTACTCTTCAATTTACATGCTTTTAAATCTTTGAAATATATTGTTATGAGTAATTAATGCATATTTTTATGATTTTCATGTGGAAATAAAATAAATGGATTTGGGAGAACAATCTGACTCAATTTGGACCGAAGCATATGTGCAAGCAAAGCTCAGCCCAAAATTTTTTTTTAAAAAAAAAGAAGAAAGCCAACCCAAGCTCACAGGACACTCCCAGTCCATGTGGGGCCCGTCCAGCAGTAGCCCAACCGAGAAATCGGCAACCTGACAGCCTTCTGCTTCTTATCTTCTTTCCTTCCGTCTGGGTCGGCCCAGCGCTTAGACAGCGCGGCCCAAACCAATCTCGTCCATCCACCCCCAGCCTCCTCCTCTCATCTCTTTTCGAGTGGGCCTGTCGTGCGGCCCATCAAACACCCCAGCTCCTTCTCTTTCTTTCTGTCCAGCCCGCCAACCTCTTTCTCTTCTCCTCTCTTTCTTCCGCCTGGGCTGGTCCACGCCCCCCCCAAAAAAACCTCCCAACACCACCCAGCAGCCAAATGTGAGGAATCTCAAGTAGCCTAGGTAAAAGTTAATTAATTTTGATTTATTGTTAGGTTAAGACTAGCCCTTTTTCAAGCAATATAATAGCCAATAGTTAATGGAAATTAATTTTTGATTAATTTTTTGGCATTAAAAGGGGGTGAATTTCCACTATAAAAATGGGCTATGGGTTGCATCCATTCACGTACTCACTCATCCAAGCATCCAAACATTCTTCTATCTTCTATTTTTCTTTAGAGAGTTGAGAGTATTTTGTAAAACAAAATTATTTGGGTTGAGGGGTTTAGAAGAAACTATGCTTTGTTAAGCTATTTTTCTCTTCTATTCTCATCTCATTTGTGAGTCACATTTGAGATTTTACACTTAATTTCATCATTTTGTGTAATTGAGTATAAAAGTTTGGACATAGGAACTAAAATATACCAACTTCAATGGTGTTTTCACTAACTATAGCCGACTAAACTACTCATTTCTAGGATTAGGATGGATCCTTGATAATAAGATTATTTTGCAAATTTCTTTTGGGGTAATTTTTGTCTCTTTAATTGCATACTTTTGAGCTTAAACTTGATCTTAACCTATTCATGCATCTTAATACTATTGTCTAATCATGTTGATTATAATAGTTTAATTTTCTATCTCAAATAAATATTAGATCTTGAGGGCTAATATGATGATTATGTAATTGGACTTAAAATTATAATTCTTAAAATTGAATAATTTATATTAGAAATTATATGAGTTATGTCTAAAAAGAATGATTCCTGTTAAACCACTAGATAAATGATCTCATTTTATAATTATAATCATCTTTTTAATTTATGGCCTAATGCTTATAACTTAGGTTGAATAAGAGACAAATTGAATCCCCATTTGAATTAGTAAATCAATATTTGTATCAATGGTGAAATTCAAAGTCTTAGATCTTTCGCCTATTTGATTTCTCTTCACCCCCTTGACTCATTTACTCTTCTTTTGTTTCGTTAATTCTTATTGATAATTAAACTCATCAATTGAACTATTCTTTGTAATCGGAAAGACTAAATTTAAAATCACTATTGTTCTTTATGGGATCAATAGCCCTGTACTCACTAATCTACAATTAACCTTGTGCACTTGCAAGTGAAAAGGATTTTAAAACTGAACATAAAATTCACATCAGCAGGAAGATAGAATGACCTTTTAATCTTGCCTATCCCAAGAGTTGAAAATTTGAATGATAGCGACCGTCTCATCATATATTCTACCATTGATTGGGAGGCCAGCAAGTCTATGTAAATCCCACAAAGAGATGGACTTTTTCCCAGACATAGTATGAAGAGTATTGGTGGTAGGACACCAGCTCTTGTGAAAAGTGTGAAGGATATGAACATCGTAGTTGTAGGAGTAAAGTGAGGCATAAACTACTTGATACAGTGAACAATCCTCAAGTGTTGCTCAAAGTAAAAGAGTACATGCTCTGTCTATTCCCACTATAGCTGTATGTAACCACACTCTCCATAAAACAACATGTTTCGTCCCCACCTACATTTCTCATATATGATTTATCGGCCAAGCATGGGGAACTCAATAATCAAGTTGGATCTATCATGGTGCATGCTTTGAAATAAATAAGCGACTGAATCATCCTTCACGCCTTTCTCCACTTGAATTGATAACTCTGAAGGAAAGAACGATGGCTCTATATTAGGAACTTGATTAGCATTTGGCCTACGCAACAAACAGTGGATAAGAAAAGAAGTCCCTAATTGAAGTTTGTCACCCTCGTTATCTACAACGGAGAGAAAGAGTTTGCCATTTCGCTGAAACTTCTTAAGGTGAAGAATTATGAATCACCTGAAAATAAAAGCATAAAGTTAGTTTTTTTTAGGGAAGAAGTTAGCAAATGAAACAACATCCAAAAAAAAAAAAGTTCAGTCAAAGACATTAGTTTTTCACCGCTAAGCTGCACTTACTGGTTGATACCACTCATGGTGTGTGTGTTTTCATTCTAGACCCTAAAAGGTCTAGTGGCAAACCGCGTTTGCAAGTGGGTCTTTAAGTCTTCACTTCACTTATGGCATGGGAGAGTTTCTATTCTAGGCCCCAAAAGGCTTAGAGGTAAACCACGTTCGCAAGAGGGCTTTCAAGTCTTTATCCCATTGATAGCGTGCAGGTTTACATTCTAGGCCTTGAAAGGCCTAGAGCTAAACCGTGTTTGGAAGTGGGTTTTCAAGTCTTTAGGCCATTTATAGCATATGGATGTCCATTCTAAGCCCCGAAAAGTCTAGTGGAATGCTACTTTCATGAGTGGTCTTTCAAGTGACTTACCAACGACACCAGTGACAATAAAGAAATGCCACAAAAATTAGAGTTTCGACATAAAATAAACAAACATGGTGCCATGGCAATATAAGCACGAACAAGCGAAAATGAATCAAAATGAGCATTTTATAAGAGGAAAGATGATGTAGCCTCAAGCTCCAAACAAATCATGGTTGTTCAATTCTACGCTTAAAACAAAAAGTCGTAGTCTACTATTTATAAATAAAAAGTCATGGTCCACTATTTATCATTGGTATTACATAAGACACATAGTATCAACCAAACACCAAATAGGAATATAGGAACCAATATGCCAATAGTGAAACAATGGGAATTCCAGAATCCCTTGCAGTCAAAGACTTTTTCCACCGTGTGTAGCCATTCTAAGAATTCATTCGGGTCTAGCTTTTGTTCAAACTCCGGGACCTCAACCTTAATGTCATGCTTTTTTACTTCATTGATTCACCAAGATGGCATCTCAAATACTCATTCTGGTTCTTTAATTCTTCATTGGTGACCTTCATTGCTTCACAGTTCTTTATGAGAGCCTCAAATTTTTCTTCCAAAGTCATGCTAGCACTCATGACTAAAGTTAGCTCAAAATCGGGTTCTCTGTGTTTGGATTGTATTTGGGCAGTAGGGATGTGTTTGGGCTGTGGTTCCAGGTCAAGGGGAAACCTTGGCTCAGTTACCAGAAAAGATGTATTCTGTTAGAGATTTTGCCTATGCCCAGAAAAAGAAAGTTGGCTTTTCTACAATATCAGCTCACTCAAAGTATTCATCTATTGTCAATAATTAATGGATAAATTAACAAGGCATGAGGAAACATTTTAACTTGATGAATTTTGGTGAATTTTGGCCAAGAGAAAGTGTTTAAAAAAAAAAGAGCGTCAAGTCTTTAAAGACTAAAAAAAAAGGAAAGAGGAAAGCTTTGGTCAAAAAGGTTATGCCCCCATTTAAGCAATCAAAGGAGTGGAACAACCTCAGGATACTTTCGAAAGCAAAATAAGCAAAACAAAATTAAATATATAAGCATATGCCCATCCTAAAAAAAAAAGGAGAAAGTTATCACTTCTCTTCAATATGTCTGCACATAGAACATTGCCTAATCATGAAATGGTGATCTTTAGCCTTCCGAACAAGTTCAAATATATAAAAAGGCAAGGGCATGAGGACAACTGCATCAACTAAAATAAAGGATGCGGCTTTGGCACGGTGGAAGCGAATAGGTTGCAGATTTAAGAAGTTAGGCAAAGAGAAATGAGAATGTAAGGGTTTGTTTGGATGAAGGGTAAGGGAGAGGTAAGGAGAGTAAGTAAGAGTAAGTACTCCCCTCAACCCTTGTATGGGAGTTAAAAAAGGAGAGTAGAGGAGAGTTAAGGGGAGTTACTCTTATTCCTCCTAACCCCCCAAAATCCTCCATTTCTTTACTCCCCTGAATGGGATGTGAAGAAGAGTAACCAAGTGGCTAAAAATGTAATTTACGATTTTGTCCCTGCCATACCCTAGCAACATAAAAAATCTTTGTGGCCTTTATTCTCATACGTTGGAGCATTCAACCAGCAAAAGTAGGCTCATCTCTCATCTCACTTGTCTTCTGCATCTCCTCTGTTTCAGAAATTTTTCTTTTTTCGATTGTTTGTTTTGATTTTATTTCTAACGATGAGTTTTTTTATTTTGTGATTTGCATGTTGATCTTCTATTGGGGATGTAACTTGGAGAGAAGGATTGCATACAACTTTAGATCTAAGAGCCTCTTCATTGATTCATCAGCTAGTGCTTGAAAAGGTGCGTAAAATCTAGTGTAAAAGCGTAAAGCCCTTTTTGCTCTTACTATGAATCCCCTATTGCTCTTTCCCCCTTTTCCGATTCTTATTTTTTTCAAAATTTAATTTCAATTTTTGCTTGCTTTTTCTTGGAATTGGATCTTCATCACTTGATAGTTGATGCTCTCTCCAAATTCCTTGCTTTTGCTATTATTGTGTCTATTTGATTTGTGTTCATCGCCCTAGTTCTGATGCTATTTCTGCTTAATTTCAATTTAAATAAAGGAACATGTTTGGACTCAGAATATTAATTCAAGTTTATAAGTGGTTAATTCAGAGGGGCAAGTGTTTGCTTTAAGTTTTTTCAAGATAAATTATGCCACTTTCTAATGGACCTCTCTTTGAAGAAGCTTTTCTGCCAACTAATGCTTCTACTACTCTTCCAGTTTCGTGTAGATGATGGAGTGAGTGAGGCTGTCCAAAAAAATAAAAAATTAAAATGATGGAGGATTAAAAAAAAA
>JACYFF010019584.1:92374808-92387108 GCA_017589665.1 Selenicereus undatus
TATATATATATATATATATATGTATATGTATATATATATATATATGCTTGTATGTATGTATGTATGTATGTATGTAAGTACATACATATACAGATATACATACGTACGTACATACACACACACACACACATGGGCGTATGTATATGTTAATGCGTATTTTTATTATATTTGATAAGTATTCTCTTTTGAGGAAAATTCTATCTCGTAGATGCTGGCTTCATGGTCAAGAGTGGGTTAATCACACCATACAGATAAACTCGTTATCATTTGGAAGATCACTTAAGAAACCCACCGCAAAACCCCTAGGAATTATTCAATCATCGACATTTTTCATTGAGAAAATGCATTGAAAGAGCATTTGGGGTCTCAAAAAGCGATTTCCATTGTTTTCAAGTGGGACTAAACTGCTTCATGGTGTTGAAACTCAAAAGAAAATCATTCTCACTTGTTGTATCATACATAACTATTTGATGGGTGTCAACCCTGATAAGAACCTCTTTCGAGATATGGATGCAGAGCTAGTAAGTAGAAATGATCGTGACAATGAACCATGTGAACCAGTTTATAGTGAGGAGGATGCAAAAGAGGGAGAGAGATTAAGAGGTTCCATAGCTACTACAATGTGATTAGATTACATCACATTAAGAAGATAGAGCTTATGCTTTCTTACAGCTGGCTGGTAATTTCATTTAATCATATTTTCCACTTGGATTCTTTGTTGCTGTCATGTTTTGAATTATTCTGTTTGCACTTGAAATGCTTGTCTCCCTGCCCTCTTTACCCTCTTGAGAAAAACGAATGTAAATTTCTAATATTTGCAACTTAGTACCTCTTGTACGTTGCAACAGCTACTATGTCAACAAAAAAAAAGCAAGAGAAATATGATGATATGATGATGACCGTGAAGGATGAACAATGTGTTTGGACATGAACTATGGATGAAGCTTTGGTTGGTGGTCTCAGTGAACAATCTAAGTTGGGTAATCGAGTTGGAGGAACCTTTACTACACAAGCTTATGATAATCTTACGGTTGAATTAAAGGAGAAGTTCCCTAATAAGAGTCTTGACAAGCAAAAAATTGTCAATCATTCAAGAACATGAAAAAAAAAAGTTTGGTCCTCAGTATGATATATTCAAAGATGGTCCAAGTGGCTTTAAGTACAATCTCATCACTAGTATTTGGGAGCTAGAACCTAAAGTATGGCGGAAGTTGATTGAGATACTCATACTTTTCCTTTGTTATGGTTGTAATACCTAGACTTGTGAGCCTTTCATTGAATAATGAATCCTGCAATTGTAAAAGAGTTCATTGCAGTTCTCAATTCCTGGCAATCTCAGACAGTAATCATCATTTTGCATTCCATAATCTGTAAACTTTCTGTTTTACTTCAATGATTACTTGGAATTTTTTTAGGGAGGTTAATATGTTCATTTCTGGAGAACTAAATATGGCCGGCGTAAGAGTATGTTGTTTTGTGCTTTGTAACTTGCAAAATGAAATACGTTTCCACATAACATTTCATGCAAAGCTCGAAGCTGCCAACTCTAGCAACAATGCTTTGCCACTTTATGATAAGCTTGCTAAAGTATATGGAGTGGACAGAGCAATTAGAGATAGAGCTGAAACTGTTGTTGAAACGAAAGCTAAAAAAGAGGCTTCTTAACCTCAATGTGTTGATTCAATTGAAGAGGTTGATATGTTAGTTAGCCAAAAACAAATCTTATTGGACAACATCACTGCTGATTGTGCCAATGTGAGTATGCAAAAAACTGTAAAGGAAAGTGGAAAAGAAAGTGCGTTTCATATTGAAGCAACTGCTGGAAACTGTGGGGCAAAGACATCATCAAAAAAGGCTAAAACTAAAATTAAAGTATATGACGATGAACTTAAGGCTTTGAAGAATGGGTTCGAGACAGTTGCTACTGCTCTAATGAAATCAATAGCAGAACTGGTGAAGCCAATTTGCCTTGTCATGGATGAGTCGAAAGTTTGGATCCTTTTGGAAGAAATAGGGCTTGTTGATGATGTCATTGCAAAGGCTTAAGTGTATCTTATGGATAATCCTTAAAAGTTTAAGGCTTTACTTGCAAGTCCAGAGGCAAGAGGCAAGAGGCAAGGACGTTTTGAAGATAATGATGCAGATGGCAAAGGCTACCATGTGATCCTCCACCTAAGTAAGGCTTCGTAGGTTGCTAAACAATAGTGTATTATTGGTATTTTGTGGTGCTGGACATGTATCTTGCTAGTGTTAAACCATGGCCTGTTACTGTTGTTCCTCTACGACAATGGTCTTCTTCACTTTTGGTTGCCTTTTGTGATGGTGTTAGCGATACAATGTCGACATTTTGTGTAAATATCATATACTGCCAATTTGACCTATGTTATTCCATTTGATGATAACTGGCATGGATGGTACCTAGCATTCAACATCTTATAATTTGCATATTATTTACTATTTAGGCTTTTGAGCTTCTGGATATGTATGATTATGAAGTATGATTATGAAGTGTTATCGAAACAATGTTGACATGTATGATTATGAAGTACTATGGTGACAGGAATATTTAGGGTTGCAATTTCGGATAAATGGTACAAAAGGGAGGGAGTTGGGTAGTGTATTAGTATTGAGTAGGTGAGATTCTAGTTCATGGGGTAAATGCTTTGTACATTTTTTTTTCCTTCATAAATTTATTGATATTGGGAGGAGTACATGCATAAAAATTCATGAAACAAAAAATTTCATACGATTTTTGGATGTATATATTACCAAGTTGAACTTGGGAAATGAAATATTATGACAAGATAAAAGATATAAAGAGCATGAGTACTTAGATAAAGTCAAGGGTATATATGTCATTTATTTTATCTACTCTTACTTACTCTCGTATTCTTTCAAATAAGGGTAAGTCCTTACTCTTTTTGAACTCCCAAATAAGGGTGAACACCTTACTCTTATTTACTCCTCCTTACTCTTACACCCCTTACTCTTATTTATTCTTACCATTCAAACTTACTCCCCTTCCAAACGGACCTTGAGAGTGAGTTTGATACATTTTTTTAATCAAGCACTCAAATTGACAGTGAAGCCTTGAGATTGAAGTGTTGGGCATCCAAAATAAACAAGTTTGGATATCAAAATATAAACCTTTGATGCGGATGAGTTACATGTAGACCAAGCCGCGACAGCAAGGGTATACAAGGATTGATGAGAATCTTAAACCTCATAATAACTTGTGCCTAGGCTTTTGGATAAGTCTAAAAAAATGGACGGAACACATCCTTGTTATCTACATATTGTGGAAAAAGGCTAAGATCCAACAAAAAAAAGGGGAGGTTGGACTTACATTGGACCATATCATAAATGGTAGACTTAGAATCTGTAGGAACAATTAGGACTAACCTGGATGCGAAAAAATACTGTCGATAATAGTCTACGTCAATAAGAATACCAAGCGACTACTAGAGTCGTTTTACAAATACCACTTCCTAAACCTGAGAATCCAATTGATGGTAATTCAGCCGTGAGAGAGAATTTAGGAGAGTATGAGAGATTTCTATATCTATGCTTTGGCTATCCCCTAAACTCCCCTTATATAGTTTTGGGGAATAGCTAAGGTTGTTGCCCTAGGCAACATACGTGGCCGTTGGGCCTAATCCCATTAGGCCCGCCCTACAGCTCCCACTCGACCACGTAGGCCGCGAAAATAAATGCTCTCCACATATCGTTACTCCTTCACGCTTCATACTAGGAATATGACGTGTGACCATATATAACCAGTAGTATTATATTAAGTTACCATCCAACTAACATAACACTTTTACGAAATACGATACCCCCAAACCATCCCAAAACATCACCAGTGGCATCTCTAATCCCTTATGCCTAATATATCATATGATTATGTTCTCAACATAACCGCTCGGACTGATATGGTGATGGTGGATCGGTTTTTCCTT
This sequence comes from Selenicereus undatus, assembly GCA_017589665.1. Classification (NCBI taxonomy): domain Eukaryota; kingdom Viridiplantae; phylum Streptophyta; class Magnoliopsida; order Caryophyllales; family Cactaceae; genus Selenicereus; species Selenicereus undatus. The sequence goes on from JACYFF010019584.1 coordinate 92,378,768, forward strand.
AAACACTCATGAAATTTCATCTTAGCTTAGCTGCTTTCCTAACGTGTTCTCGCTGAACTGTATACATCGTAGTTCTTGAGAATCACATTAAAGTAGCAACATCAAGCTTCGACTTAATATCATAGTTTTAAGTCAAAGGGTCATCATCCATAGGGTCACACAGTGACAAGTGATAGGAAAATCAATTGTCACTCCATGCATGGATCGTCTTATAAGCACACACAGTATGAGATGTGTGTCATGACATAGCTCCCACTCAGCTGGGTACGTCACTCTTTTTGCCATGCGAATCATCAATCTAGATTTTCACCCAAAAATTTAACGTGAGCCACTAGATTAACATACTAAATGCTAATCTTGACACTCAAGATTCGGCTTTTAAGGCTTCAATATGAAATCATGTCTCATATTCGACTCCCTCGAGTCTCATCTTAGACTTACTAAGGCGACTATTTCTCATTCATACACTTCTAGTATTAGTTATCGATATTGCACACCTAATGCCAATATGATTACGTCTCATCCTGCCCGCTACTCAAGCGTTAGGGCGATTGCCTGTGTGACTAGGCCAATCAGAAGCCTATGATGTTTCAACATGTCTAACAAATAAATCACAAAACATTTAGAAAAAGAACATTTAATCTTTATTTCATAAATGCCTATTACATGAAGAACGTATTTGTCGTACATAACAAGATTCTATCCAAAAACTAAACTTTGCGAAGTCCTAGACATAATGAATGTGCTTTGAAAGCATCTCTAGGAATCGGCTTAGTTAATGGATCAGCGATCATCTTGTTAGTGGGTATATACTTGGTGGCAACCTCTTTTGTCTTTATGGCGTCTCGCACGAAGTGATAACGCCTCTTGATGTGCTTGGTCTTCCAATGGAACTTCGGATCTTTGGCGAACTGGATGGCAGCTGTATTGTCGCATAACATCTCCACAGGATCATCAGCTCTCGGAGTGAGGTTGAGATCTTAGAGGAAGCTCCTAAGCCACATTGCCTCCTGCGTGGCCAGGCTGCATGCGACATATTCTGCCTCCATGGTCAACAGAGCTATGCAGTCTTGCTTCTTACTGCACCATGATATGGCTCCCCCACCCAGGGTGAACACATATCCTAAGGTTGACCTGGACTCATCCGGGTCACCACCCCAATCGGCATCTGAATATCCTCTCAACTTAAAGTCCCCGCCCTGATATCATAAGACCAAGTCGGTTGTACCACGAAGGTAACGCATGACTCTCTTGACAGCTTGTCAATGAGCTTGTCCAGGGTTGCTTTGGTAACAACTTACCAGACCAACCGCAAAGCAAATGTCCGGTCGTGTACACAATATGGCATACATTAAGCTTCCTACGGCACTAGAGTAGGGGACAGTGCTCATGGCTTCTTTTTCTTTGTCTGTTTTTGGGCATTGGTCGAGGCTTCAGGTTAAACCCTTCTCAACTGGAATGTCAATGGGTTTGGAATGATGCATACGGAACCGCTCTAAGACTTTCTTAATATATGCCTCTTGGCTCATACCTAAAAGTTTCTTAGGATGATTCCTTATTATTTCCACGCCTAGGACATACCTGGCTTCACCCATATCCTTCATCTCAAAGACAGAGGATAGCCACCTTTTAGTGGCTTCGATCATCTCTAAATTGTTCCCAGCCAGTAGTTTGTCGTCAATGTATAGGGTAAGGAACATAATCCCCCCGGTTGTTCTTTTGACATATACACAGTGGTCCTCCGAAACCATGGATAAGCCAAACAAAGTTATAGCTTCATTGAATCTTAAGTACCAAGACCTGGAAGACTGCTTAAGACCATATATGGACCTTTTAAGACGACACACATTGTCCTCTTGTCCCTTTGACACAAAACCAATGGGTTGGTCCATATAGATCTCTTCCTCAAGGCTGCCATTGAGGAAAGCAGTCTTTACGTCCATTTGAAACAACTCTAAGTCCAAATGGGCAACCATGGCCAGGAGTAGGTGAATAGAGGCAAATCTCACCACAGGAGAAAATTTCTCTTCATAGTCTACACCCTCAATTTGTGTAAACCCTTTTGCCGCTAAACGGGCTTTGAACTTGTCGATCGATCCATCCGCCCGACGTTCTATCTTGAAAACCCACTTGTTTCCAATAGACTTATGCTGGGGTGGGAGATCAACAAGTTCCCAAACCTTATTTCTTGCCATCGAGTCCATCTCATCCATCATGACATTCATCCACTCTTTGTGGCTTGGTGAGTCAATTGCTTCTTGGTAAGAAGTAGGCTCCTCGACTTCTAAGGGAGTGCATAGGAATATTTTCTCTTTGATTTAGAAATATCGTCGAGGAGTTCTTCAACGCTCACTCCTTCGAAGCCTAGGGCCTTCATTGTTCATCTGCCTGGGTGAAGTATCTCTCCCCCTTTCTTTAAGGGGTGTGGGACCCTGAACATGTGGAGAGTTGCTCCCACTATCCCTCTGGGGCGTGGGATCCCGAACATGTGAACTAACTGTATGTTCGAGAACTAAAGATTGAGGACGGACCTCACTCGCAGGTTAACTTTCCTCATGTACAGGAGATTGAGGACGAATCTCATTTTCCTGGGCAGGCAAGTTTCCCCCATTCCCTTCGGATAGGGGAGGTATACCATCATCTTTGGTGACTTGGTTAGAATCCAAATTCTCCCCCTCACCAAATGATGATTGGATGTTTTGCTGTAACTCAAATAGTTCAACATCCTTCTTGACTTCACCAATGGTCGAGAACTCATCCTCGAGAAAATCGACATTGCGAGAGTTTATTTCTGTCATGCCGCCATTTGGATGTTCCCCGTACATCATATATCCTTTTGATTGTGCGGGGTACCTAATGAACACCATTTTAGTGGCTCTTGGACCAAGTTTTCCATGTTTATGGGTTGGGTTGTGCACATAGCCGGCCGAACCCCATGGGCGTAAATGGTCCAAGGATGGCTTCTTACCAAACCATAACTCATATGGTGTGGCAGGTACACTCTTGCTTGGCACACGATTGAGTATGTCGGCTGTCGTAAGCAGCACATCCCCCCAAAAACTGATTGGGAGGCTAGCATGTGCCATCATTGACCTGACCATGTCAAGCAATGTACGATTCTTGCGTTCCGCAACACCGTTCTGTTGTGGGGTGCGTGGAATCATTAGCTATCTTTGTATACCTTTTTCCTCACAGAACTCTTTGAACATATCAGAGAGGTATTCACGACCTCGATCAGTTCTAAGGATCTTAACCCTACGTTCCAATTGAGTCCCTACTTCCGCTACGAAGCGTTTGAATACATCAAGTGCCTCGTAGCGATGAGATAATAGGTACACATACCCGTGAATAATCATCTATGAGAGTAATGAAATAGATAGCCCCATGTCATGCTTTAACGTTCATGGGTCTGAATATGTCTGAGTGGATTAACTGTAAGGGACTAGATGCTTTCGTAGCCTTATCAAAAGACTTCATTGTTGCCTTTCCAACTAAACATGACTCACACCTAGGTAACTTAACCCTAGTGAGTCGGTCTAGAAGATCTTCTTTAGCTAGCCTATTTATCCTATCTTGGCCCACATGGCCAAGTCTAGCATGCCACTTAACATATTCAGAATTAGAGTCAAAATAAGAAACATAAGCAGAGGATATATTATTATAGTTATCATCCAAATCCAAAACAATGAAATCTCCTTTCAAAGTTGCTTGGCCAAACAAATTGCCATTGTAGAACAAATTTAAACCGTCTGGATGAAAACCAAAAGTAAAACCCAATCTTACTAAAGAAACATAAGAAACTAAGGAGCATCGCACCCCAGGTGCATAGAGGGCGTCATGAAGAAGCAGCTTATTTCCTCCAGGGAGTTTGAGCTGGTATGTTCCTACTCCAAGGACATCTTCTTCACTGTCGTTCCCTAGTACGACAGTCAGTGAACTCATTGGATAGCGATGGAACTCCACGAATCTAGCCCTATCCTAAACTATGTGCTTTGTTGCCCCCGTATCTACAATCCATTGAGGAAGAGAGTTAGCAACGAATGCATGGGAACAAACATATAATTCAGGAGTTTTAGTGGAAGTAGGTACCTTGGCTAGCTCAGGACAATCCCGAGCAAAATGGCTCTTCTTTTCATAGTTATAACACTTCACACGTGCTATATCCTTGGCTCCGTTGCCCTTAGCCATGTGCTTCTTGGCAGTACCAGCATTGGAGTGAGAGTTCTGAGGAGGACGGAGGTCCTTCTTAGGTCTCTTACCACGGTAAGGTTTCCTGCCCTTGGGCCCCGATCCTTTGGCAATGAATGCCACACTGGGAGGCGAATAGAGCTTTAGATGCTCTTCCTCCATTTCAAGATGTTTGGAGACTGCCTCGAAAGTCTTGATGTGCTCACTGTGTGTCATGAACACTTTAAAACTCTTCCAATGTTCATTATCATTGGGAAGAGCCCTAATCACATTCAGGACTTGTTCTTCCTCAGAAACCTCTTGCCCTACAGCCTTAAGGTCTCGAACCATAGCACTCATAGTTCGAAGGTGTTCGGAGATACTACGACTGGAGTCAATAGTATATTGCATCCAGTTCAGCTACAAGGAACGCAACCTTGTAGCAGATGTCTGCCCGAACCTGACTTTAAGTTACGTCCACATGTCCTTAGCGGTGTGGAAGCGTTCAAACTCACCCAGGAGATCGTCCCGCATGCAAGACAGCATAGTGTAGCTTGCAGAACGATTGCATTTGAACCATGCTTGGTATATTTTTAGGTTTTCTTCATACTGCTCAGTTGGAGTGATATCCTTACCTTGTTCATCCTTTTTAGCCGAAGGAGCCATAGAGGATGTCAGGAGGTCCAGCATGTCATCATTGTTTAAATAAAACTGGACCTTCAGATGCCAAACATCATAGTTCGAGCCATCCAACTTGTCATCAGATTGCATACAACATATCATGTTTCTAGTTGCCATATCTGAAAGTATATTTTATCTGTTAGACATATTTTTTAATAATTAAATTATCTAAGAAGCCCCATCATTCACAATATACGTTCGAAAATTTCGCGAAGCTTATAATCATCACGTATAGTTGCGAATTTTGTAGCTCCTTTAAGTCAATTATTAATCATAAAATTTCCTAAAAGGTTTTGTTAAACGAATTAACATTTTAATTCAATGAATGTCACGAAGACATTCACTTTTAATTATGTAAATACATATTTAGTTGATGTTTATGAAACTAATTCATTCAACTCAACTTTATAACACAAAGTTATATAATCAATCTCAAAATTTCAAGCCAATGATAATATGAGAATAAGGGCCAAAAATATAACTTATAACAAAGATAATGGTCATTTCTAACATATAAAACAAATTTATATGAACATGGGAGCAGATATTCTATATTCCAAACTGAATCAAAATTCGTCCCTAAATAAAAATATAACTTATAACAAAGATAATGGTCATTTCTAACATATAAATCAAAATTCCAAACTGAATAAGGGCCAAATAAATAAGAACCAGAACCTCACCTTTTGGGTTAGGTAAACATTTCTGGGCCCCAAAACAAGAACGGTTCAAAAAACAAACAGTCCAAAAACCACAAAAAAAAATTGGTAACCCAAAAAATTTAAACGAGCCGGGGGGTCTTTTATAAGTAAGTAAATTCATTACCCCCTCCCCCCAAAACCTTAATCTAAGTCCTCTCTCTCTCTTCTTCTCGGTATCTGTTTGCCTTCGAACTCTCTCTTCCTTCCTCGACCCCTCTGCCCGTTGGACTTCCACGACGCCATGGCAAAGGGCACGAAGCTCATTTCTAGCCTCTGGCCGTCGTGACCATGGCAGTCCCCACGACCCTTTTTCGGTTTGTTTCAATGTTGCCCAAATGATGTCCACCGCCACATCACCACATAGGAAAGCCCTTAGCCTTCAAACTACACTAGCCCGATGAGAATCAAGGGTGCCATGGTGTAGATCAGCCGGAAACAAGTCTGAGGAAGTGACTCGTGCACCCGACGCGCCACTGAGGCGGTGGCGCGTTGATACATGCGCTTCAAAAAATGGTGTGTTTCCTGGTTATCTTTCGATGGCTGCGTAGATTGGCGATGAAGAGGGGCTTTGGGAGGAAGAAGATCGTGAAAACGACCTTCGTCGGTGGCGCGTGACGGTCACGCGCCACACCTCCAGGTGTTTTCTGATGGGTAAACCCGGTTTCCTTTTTTCTTCTACCCCATCTCCCCCCCCCCTTTATGTGTTAATCATCGGTTTATAATTCGGTGGGCCACCGAGGCCTCGCCGCCCCAACCGCCACAAAGGCGTAAGTGGCGGGGGCTGTTTGGTGGCAGAGAGACTGTTAGGGTTAGGGTTAAGGTTTGGGGTTCTGCCCTTAGTTCACCCCAAAAAAAAAATTGTTTATTATTTGTAATTAGGGCAAAATAATTCATGCCACTTGACTCATGAATAGCACACAGTTTTGTCTATAATTGCAAAACCGAATTATATATATATAAAAAAAATTCAGTCTTTCGTCATAAAACATGCTCTGGCGGAATTAACTATCATGAATGATTAATCTGCGCAGAGCAGGGAGTAATTCTTCGATTGTCAAGGCTAAAAATTCAATCTCTTAGCCAGTCATAGAACCATGGAAGCATGAAAAAAAATGTTCTTGATTTCAGGGAGTAGACACAGAGGCGTGCTTTTAATTTGCAAAATTACATAAATTAGCAATATATGAATGAGGATGCTTTGTTATAAAGATACAATTTTTTAAGTTGATTGTGGGCACTATAGTCTCGAAGGCATGCTGCAAAACAGCAGGGTTGCACAATCACGAAAATCAAGCAGTTAATCGAATAAATAAGCATGTCGTTTAATAACTCAGGCTTGACAGTTTATTGGCTTATCAATCGGGACTAATTCGAACAGTTTAGACTCTGATACCACTGTAGGAACAATTAGGACTAACCTGGATGCGGAAAAATACTGTCGATAATAGTCCACGTTAATAAGAATACCAAGCGGCTATTAGAGTCGCTTTACAAATACCATGTCCTAAACCCGAGATTCCAATTGATGGTGATTCAGCCGTGAGAGAGAATTTAGGAGAGTATGAGAGATTTCTATATCTATGCTTTGGCTATCCCCTAAACTCCCCTTTTATAGTTTTGGGGAATAGCCAGGGTTGTTGCCCTAGGCAACATACGTAGTCGTTGGGCCTAATCCCATTAGGCCCGGCCTACAGAATCCAAACAAAAAAAATAAAAATATTCAAATAAAAATGAAGGGCCACTCGTAATTGTTGGGTTAGATCATTTCGAGACACAATGCATAAGTTTGGTTGATATCAAATTTTGACAAAGGTGTGTCCTAGAAGAAAAAATGTCAATTTCACTAACACCTGACAACGATATATTGCAAGTCAACTTGTCTTGCTCAAACTAGTGGTTACACGATTTTAATCGACATACTTTAAAACAAAAGTACAACCCAAGGTGTCAGTGCAATTTTGGATGTCAAGTATCAAGTTCACCGATTTCAGAGAAGGTCTAAAAAAATAAGACGACGCTGGCATTTGAGATCTTGCGATTGGAACAGTGGCACGACTCTCCTGAAAGAAAAAGGTGTCAAATTGATAGCATGATAAGTCAAGTCGATAAGATCCCAAAACAAGAAGTTTAAAAAAAAAAAAAGACGATGTTCCCATTTAAATGACACAAGTCCTATTCGTGACCTAGTCTCAAGGAGAAAATTTGTAGGCTCTAAAATATATATGTATCGTACCAAAAGATAAAGTTAAATTAATTATTTGGATAAACCCTTTTAATTGATTTAATTAAGTCCAAATTGACGTGCAAGTCATGGCCCAAGCACAAACGACTCCAAAGTCAAGATCTGGTCAATGCTAGAGGTGACTATCCAAGTCGGGCCCTAGTCAAAGCCTAAGAGACTCTCAAGTCAACAGCCAAGAAACTGTCAAGTCAAAGCCCAGCTAATGCTCGACCCTCGCTCCAACTCGACGGTCAAATCGATACCTCATTAGAACACCAAGTCAATAAGTCGGTCACTCAAGTACAAAGTCAATGCAGACTCCTGAGTAAAATTGACTCAAGCCGAAGCCCGATTTCAAGACCTAAATAGGCCAACGTCCATCTTGACCTTTTGGGGGGGGTTTCTATCAATAGGCCTGTACCCCTCTTCATTCAGGCTTGGACATTCTATGAATTCACTACGGCTCAAGCACTTTCTCTTTGAAAGAAGATAACTAGCACTTGAAACACTCGTGTCATCTTTCCTCGAAGATCAATTTTTTTTAATTGAGATCAAAGCTCTTAGGCCATCT
>JACYFF010019584.1:92402866-92412916 GCA_017589665.1 Selenicereus undatus
GTCATCAACTCAAGGAAAGAGAAGCAATCATCAAACAACATACATGGTATGATGAGCTATTAGAAAAATTCATCCTTAAGAAAAAGTATTGTTGAAATAGAAGTGGCTAACGTTAGGGACGATATAAATGTTGTGTAAATGGCATACTATAGCTCCTTTGTTTTCCCATCTTCTTTTGTCCCACATTAGTAGTTTTGGGAATTGGAGTGGGGTTTATGTTTAGTTTCCTACTTTAGGCCTATTGAATAACATTGGGCTTGGTTTTGGTAGCGATGTGGGTAAACACCACACGTGTGTGCGCACATCGCCTGCCCGCCCGGTCCGGGCCGGCCGCAATGGGGCATAGACTGTGGGCCTCGGGCCTCATCTGCTAATTTTTTGGAGAAAGTTTCTTTTTATATTTTTGGTCCATTCAGATTTTTCTCCTTAACAGCTAGTTGACCTGATTTTTAGCAGAAAGAATGATGTTCCTGATTTATAGCTAGGAATACACTCTGCACCCCATAAGCTCAGTGATCATATTGTTTTGTAGTAGAAAAATGTTGTACACCACACAAGTTCCTTCTTTTCCTCACCAGCAGCAGCTCCACTTCCAGTATAAATAGCCTCATCCCCTGCACCTTCAAAGTAGACCAAGTATCTCCTCCCTTCTCTTCTCTTTTTCTCCTTCCTATTATTCTCCTCTCTATTCTGGGCAAGTGTGATCCCTTGTATTCCGAGATTCTGGCCGCAAGTGCACGCGTTCAGCAAGTTAGCTGTGCAAACCTTCGGGACCGAACGACTATTTTTTATTTTCTTTGAACAGTTAGAAGTGGATTATGTGTTGTTCTCTGACCTACCTAAAGAGAACAATGCATCTGAAACCTCTGTTGCTTCCCCTAATGGATCAGTCAAAGATAAAAGCAAGACTGTTGGTGAAGCTACCTTGAAAAAATTCGAGAAAGACAACAAAATGGCTAGGAGGCATCTATTGAATGATTTGAATCATATGACTAACCCCCCTGTTCGATTTGTCTGTTACCTTCAAATCTGCCAAGATCATTTGGCAGAAATTGGAGGTCAAGTATGAAGTTGATGACGCTAAAAAGAAGAAATTTGTGGTTGGTCAATGGCTGCATTTTCATATTACTGATGACAAGCCAATCATGGAACAGGTGCATGTTTATGAGAACTTGTGTGCAGAAGTGCTGAGTGAGAACATGAAGATGTGCGAGATTCTGCAAGTTAATGTGCTGATCGAGAAATTTTCACCATCTTGGAGTGACCATAGGAACCAACTAAAACATAAGAAGAAGGATCTCACTCTACAGGAACTGATCAACTACATGAGAACAGAAGAAGCTAATCGCCTGAAAGATAAGATGAACTATCTCTCTTTAAAATGTTCTAAAGCTAACCTAGTTGAATTTGTCGTGCCTATAAATACAGACAGGTTTAAAGGGAAAGGGAAGAAGAACTAGAAGCAAAACTATGTTAAGCAACAAAACAAGTTCAGTAATAAGATCCAAAAGCTAAAGGGGTTGTGTTATGTCGGCGGCAAGTCGGGGCACAAAGCATACCAATTTTCACTTCGCAAAGGGCAGTCACAGCTGAACCGAAAGCCTGTAGCCCAAGCCAAACTTGCCAAAGACATAGAAATCATCTGTGTAGTGGTCGAATAGGCAAACCTGGTTGCAAACAATGCTGAATGGATATACAATATTGGAGCCTCAAGGCGTTTTTGCACCAACAAAAGCTTATGCAAGACTTCAAAGACATGATAGATGGTGAATGCGTCCACATGGGAAACTCTACGACAGCTAGAATTATGGGTAAGGGAAGATTCTTCTCAAATTTACTTCTGAAAAATTACCGTCTTTAAGCAACATGATGTATGTGCCTTCCCTTCGTAGAAACTTATTTTCTGGTATACTTCTCAACAAGGTTGGATTGAAAACTGTTGTTGGAGATGACAAAGTTGTTTTCTCTCATAATAGGGTCTTTGTTGGGAAGGGACGCCTGAATGGAAGCTTGTTTGTACTTAATCTTACTTCTGAGACCATGGGGTCTTTAAGAAACGTGCTTATATTGCTGAATCTGTGGATTTATGGCATGGTAGGCTATACCATGTTAATTTTGCATCTATTAAACGGCTCCAAAATATGAAACTTATATCTGCTGCGAATGTTGAAATTTTCATCAAATGCTCTGTGTGCATAGAAGCGGAATATGCTAAAAAGCCCTTTAAGTCGGTTACTAGCAGACAAACAACATTGGTAGAACTAGTACATTCAGACTTAGCTGACTTCAAAAACACAGCTAGTAAGGGAGGAAAAAGGTATTACATCACCTTTGTAGATGACTGCTCTAGATATACCAAAGTTTACCTCCTTAGGTTCAAAAATGAGGCTGAGGAAATATTTTTGAAATACAAAGTAGAGATAGAAAACCGATTGGACTGAAAGATTAAGAGACTTAGAACCGATAGGGTGGAGAATATGAGACTAACTCCCTGACAGCCTTTTGTGAAAAAAATGGCATAATACATGAAGTTAGTGCACCCCATACTCCTCAACAAAATAGGATAGCCAGACGCAAAAATAGAACTCTTAAAGAAATGATGAATGTCATGCTTTTGAGTTCGGGACTTCCTAGTAATATGTGGGGGCAAGCTGTTTTATCTGCTTGCTATATCCTTAATAAAGTACCCTATAAGAAGTTAGACCAAGCACCTTATGAACTGTGGAAAGGCTATGCTCTTAATTTGAGTTTCTCAAGGGTATCGGGGTGTTTGGCTATAGTTCCCCTACCTAATTTCAAACGGGAAAACATAGGTCCTAAAACTTTCAATTCTGTGTCAATTGGTTACGCCTAAAATAGTGTTGCATATAGATTCATGTCATTGAATGACTTCTCTATCAGTGAATCTAGGGATACATAATTTTTTGAGCATGTACTTCCCTAGAAAAATAATGATTCTACTAATGTGCATGAAACCATACCTGTGCATGACAATGTGCCTTTATCAGCCTCCAATTCTGTTGTTAGAATCTTAGTTGAGGAGCCTAGGAGGAGTAAGAGACCTAGAGTTGAGACTAGTTTCGGTCCTGACTTCCTCACTAATTTTTTTATTGAAGACTTTGATGTTAATTTCTTGTCTAATGAAATAGCTTCTGCTTTCTGGAAAGATAATATGAGATCTATAGATGTTGGTTTCTAGAAAGAAGCTATTAAAAGTGAATTAGACGTCATAGTATCTAATCAAACTTGGGAGTTGGTTGAACTACGTAAAGGTTGTAAACCCATTAGTAGTCAATGGATCTTCAAAAAGAAGTTAAGACCTTATGGTTCTATTGACAGATATAAAGCTAGACTAGTGATAAGCGGATTTAACCAGAAAAGGTGGCTTGACTACTTTGACACATATTCTCCTATAACTAAGATAACCACCATTAGAAATCTATTCACCTTAGCTGCTGATGTATTTCCTTACTAATCAAGCCTACAATCAGGGTTGGATTGCGAACAAGCTTAGAGGAAACACAAGGGCAGAATGAAAGTTCTAAGAATCGAGGAAGAACAACCTAAGAAAGATAGTTTCAAAACTGAATCATGGATACAGAAACACCACCATGGATTAGTTTAGGGACCTTAATCCTTCTTATGATATAGAAACACTACCTAAGGAGTGATTAAAACTCACTAGATCACCACTTTACTCAGCCTAAGTAAAGATAAGCTAGTTTGAGTGTTTAGAGAGAAATCGAGGTTGGGAGTTAAGCTCGACTGAAATTTTGATTCATTCCATGTGTTATTCATGGAACAAGCTAGCAAACACTTAAGTAAGCTCCTCTTCAGTTGCCTAGTTGCTTAGGGGTTTCCTTAGTCGTTAGGAAACCTCTAATCTAGCTTAAAACAAAATAGGTTGAAAACCCGGGTTAGCTTAATCTAAGTACATCACATGTGTCTAGCTAATTACATGTTTAATTATGCTAAACTCAAGCTTGAACATGTTATTAAGACACTAAGCTATCCACTTGCACATGGGAGAGAGAAAATGACTACTAATTTAACTCCCTTTGCCATTGGCCAATTAGAAGTATCCTTGATCTTTATCTCTCTTCCTAGTGGCCAAGGGGTCTTCCAAAGCTGCAAACTAGCCAATGATGGCCTGTTGGTAGACTTAGGCAAGCAAGTAGGCAAGTTGGCAGGTCGTAAATTCATTCCTTTGAAGAGATCTCAGCCGTTGATCCAAAACAGTCAAACCGACTGTTTGGCACCCAAAGTTCGGCAGCTTGGTTACTTGGCTTTTACCTTATTTAAATTTGATTTCAATACATGAATAACTTCATTAGGATGTTAATAATCATCCTAGGTAAAGAAATTAGGTCTAAATTAGGTTTAAGGGGGTGAACTAGCTGGAAACTCAAACTAGGTCAGAATGGAGCTTAATCTAAGACTAGGGATGGGAGTTACACCCGAACCCGAAAAACCCGCCCCACTTATAGTGGGTATGGGTATAAAAACTTGGGGAAAAATGGGGCGGATATGGGTGTTGCGTTTGAAAATGGGTATGGGTATGGGTAGTGATTCTTAAAACCCGTACCCGATTGTGTACCCGATTTGCTAGAAAAAGGCGACCAAAATACAGTAAAATCCAAAAATAAATGTTTGGCATGAAACTCTAAGTGTATATTGTTTATTTATTTAGAAATGAATTTTTTTTTTATATTTTTAACTTTTGTGAGTTTATCCGACATAAATTTTAGTAGCGTCGCTTGAAATTGTCAATCAAATATACTGTGTATGCAAGTATGGGTTGAATATGGGTGACACTTTGCGTACTCTATATATACCCGAATAAAACTCGTAAATTCAAAAAAACCAATGGGTATGGGTATGGGTACAACCATCCAAAACCCGATGGGTATGGATATGGGTATGGGTATGACTTTTGAAAATGGATATGGGTGTGGATATAGCTCAACCCGCCCCGAACCCACCCCATGCCCATCCCTATCTAGGACGGTTGACTTGTAGGGGCAGAAACTTCATGAAGCAATTGATTTAACTTGGTTTTCTATTCATGGCTTGTTATTTGAGGATGTTAGGCAACATTCTCAGCAAAAATACCTAGCGCTAAACCTTTTTGGAAGGTTAGGAAATCATATGAACAAAATCAAGTCTTTGAGAAGGTCCATACCCGGGTAGTGTGTAGCTTGGCAGTACCAATGCTTGGACTAAGGCTTGAGTCCTAGTGCTTGAACTTGCATTCCTTGGATCATTTTGAGGGGTTGAATCTTGTACTAGTGCTTAATCTTCATCAGTTGCCATCCATGGTCTTGTTGTGCATAAGATGGATATGAAAACAGTGTTCCTTAATGGTGACCTAGAGGAAGAGATTTATATGAATCAACCCGAGGTTTGTAAAATTTCTAAACAGGAGAATAAGGTATGCAAGCTTAGGAAATCTCTTTACGGCCTTAAATGAGCTCCTAAATAGTGGTATGAAAAATTTGATAGCACAGTTGTACAAAATGGCTTTATTGTGAACACTTCTGATTCCTGTGTGTATTCAAAGGTAATAGGTTCATATTGTGTGATAATATGTCTATATGTGGATGACATGTTGATATTTGACACTTACATACATGTTGTTAATGAGCTTAAAAAATTGTTATCTTCTCATTTTGAAATGAAGGACATGGGTGAAGCTAATGTAATCCTAAGGATTAAGATCAGAAAGAATAATGATGGTTTTTCTTTGTGCTAGTCTCATTACATTGAGAAAGTGTTGAAGAAATGTTAACTGTTTAGATGTGCTTCCAGTGAGAACTCCTTATGACTCTAGCATATCTTAAAAATAATAAAGGGCCTAGTGTCTCCCAAAGTGAGTATGTTAAAATCATAGGGAGTGTGATGTTCCTCATGAACTATACTGGACCTGACATTGCTTATGTTGTTACTCGACTGAGTCGTTATACTCATAACCCTAGTAAAGAACTCTGGGATGCATTATTTCATTTGCTTAAGTACTTGAGAGGTACTATGGACTAGTGTTTGCATTTTAGCAAATTTCCTGCTATGTTAGAAGGATTTTGTGATGCAAACTGGGTCTCTAATTGATAACGGTGAAGTTAGTTCTACTAGTGGCTATGTATTTATCTTAGGTAGAGGAGTTATTTCATAGAAGTCTGCCAAGCAGACTTGTATAGCTTGCTCCACCTTGGAAGCTGAATTCATTGCTCTTGAGTTGGCAGGTCAAGAAGCAGAATGGCTAAAAAATCTACTAGCAGATATGCCATCGTGGGAGAGGCTTCCTACAACTATTTCCCGTCACTGTGACTCACAGGTCGCTATCGGAGTTGCACATAACAGGGTGTACAACGAAAAGAAGAGACACATTTGCATCAGACATAGTGATGTGGAACAGATGCTAAAACATAGTGTCATATCCTTGGAATATGTGAGATATGAGAGAATTTAGTAGATCCACTAACCAAAGGCTTAACCAGGTGAATAGTTCTTAAGACGTTGAGGGGAACGGGACTGAAGCCCATGGATTGAGATAATATGGTGGACACCCACTTGTGGTCAAACAAAGCCATATTGGCCTCAATATGCACTACTTCTCCATCCCTATGGTGTATAGTAGTGCTTTTGAGAGGTTGAGCTCTTATGCTCTTAATTGATCTATAGCCCGTCGGGGTGGTGCTACTGAGACGCACTTGATGGATTCATCGATTGATATGTGTGAGGTTGAGTAAATTCTTACTCTTAATAATCCCATACCATAATTATGGTAGTCCATGTTGAGATGGACATAATGGGATTACCGACGTAAGTGTGAAGGTGTGGCCGCCTTCTATAAGAGGCTTTGGGCTGTCTCTCGAGAGCACTTATGAGACCTGAGGTGTGCGCATGGCCTTAAAACGCGCAAGTGAGTCATCGCAGAATACACAGTGACCATAAGGGATGATGTGTGTTGTGGGGGTCTCAATCAGGGTCTACCAAGTTCAAGATTCGTTCACTTGATAGACATGGTTGTTGCCCCACTTCACTACGTATCAATTCAATCGAAAGATATGGATGCTTAAGTGTCTAATCCTTCCTTTTACCAAATCTTCTCTTTGCTAGTCTGTATGCCATTAGTGGGGGATTGATGTGTAAATGGCATACCATAGCTCCTTTGTTTTCCTATCTTTTTTTGTCATACATTGATAGGTTTGGGAATTGGAGTGGGGTTTATGTTTAGCTTCCTACATTGGACTTATTGAATAATATTGGGCTTGGTTTTGGTGGGGTGTAGGGTGTGCGTAAACATAGCAGACATGCATGCTGTCTGCCCAGCCGCAACGCAGCATGGGCAAGGCCTTATCTGCTAATTTTTTGGAGAAAATTTCTTTTAATATTTTTGATCCATTCAAAATTTTCTCCTTAACGACTAGTTGTCCTGGTTTTTAGGAGAAAGAGTGATGTTCCTGATTTGTAGCAAGGAATACACTCTGCACCATATAAGTTTAGTTACCATCCTGTTTTGGAGTATGAAAATGTTGTACACCACACAAATTCCTTCTTTTCCTCACCAACAGTAGCTCCACTTCCAGTATAAATAACCACTTCCCTTGCGCATTCAAAATAGACCAAGTATCTCCTCTATTTTCTTCTCTTTCTCTCCTTCCGACTATTCTCCTCTCTGTTATGGACAAGTGTAATGCCCCAATAGTTAATCATGCTTAAATTAATTTCAAATATGACATTATGCAGATAATTATAGTTATTCGGAACAGTGAACCGAGCAATTTTTTTTAGTGGACTGCCCCATGTGTCATAAAAATGTGATAATACGGAATTTTTCTTAAAGTTGTAAAATGACAAATAATATTGCGGATATATAAGGTTAATGAAATAAAATAAATTACGGTGTATTCGAGCAATACGGAGAAATTACCGAGCCATAAAATTTTTCTTAATAATTAAGAAAATTAGGAAGCCAAATGGAAGCAAGCCAAGTGTTTTTGGGATAAGCATGACATTAATTAAGTTTGACTAATTTTTTTTATTAGCAAAAGATTTGAAACAAAGCACTTAAGAAAGAAAGAACCAAAAAAAAAAAGCAAAAGAAAGAGAACTCCAAAAAACCTCTATGCTTGCTCCACACGCACGACCCCCTTCGCTAAGCTAGCCGGCCACGACCAGACACTGGTCGACAACCGACGACTGCCCATCACCGTCGCCGTCCAACCACCACCGGTCGTGCCTTCCTCCATTGTAAAGCCTGTCCAGAGCTACAAATTTAACCACTACTTCGGTTATTAAATAATTTTTTTATGGCATAGGGAAGTAGGGATCGATCCACGAGGAAAGATTGTTGTAAAAGGCTAGCTTAATCCTAAATGATTTTACTAATCCAATTTATTAAGCCTAATCTTAGTAATTCTAAAATAATTAAAATCCAATGATTAAAAATATAGAAAAATACCCAATGATGTTCCTAAATATCCTAAATCATATTCTGGAAATTAAACAGTAAGAAGATTTCCTAAATAATCCAGGAAAATAAAATCAGAATAGTAATTCAATCTTCAACTAAAAATCAAAACAGACATTATCAAACAGAAAATTATTATTAAAAATCACAAGCAGTAACCTAAACTAATAATCTTAAACTGGACAAGTTATAACTCCAGAATAATGTCTGATTAATTTCAGGAAAATTAAATCAGAAACTCACTGCAGAATAATCAAGTAGAAAATTAAATCTGAAATTAAAAAAAAAATAATCTGCATAAATATAAATACGAAAATAATCAAGAAAATTACCCTAATCCTAGGACACAATTTTCTGGAATTAAAAACACCTAATAATCGTAAATTAAAATTAAAAATCAAAATTTTCAGAATTAATAACCTAAAAACCTGCACATACCAATTTCACAAAATAATTCTGAAAAATTATCAAATAATTTCCAAAAATTACGAAATTGAATATGGGCAGATTAGGACACTATATAAACCCTAGGAATTAATTAAAATCTAAAAATAAGGAAAATAAATATTTTTAGTCTAAATTCGAACAAACCAGTAATTAAATACTAAAACTGAATATAAATCAATCTAAAATTATAACCACTCCAAAAATCAAAACCTAAGCTATATAAAATTACCTAGAAACTCCTAAAATACTATACTTTTGGGGGGTGTTTGATTGAAATTATATTGAGGCTAATAAAAATAGAACAAAAATTATCAAACTAATCAAATTAACTCTAAGCAACAAATAATAATCAAAAGTTATCAAATTTATGAAGGATACTTAGTATAATCTCAATCCACCATGCAAATTAATATTTATCATTAACACACAAGTTAATTTCATTCATGAGTTAAACTGTAGAAGATATCCACCAGCGGTTCTTTCCCGTTTTTTCTTATATTCTAGTTTACTTAGGTCCAACCCTAATATAAACCCTACTAATTTGATAATCTTTACACCAGCGCAAAAATTTAACCAAATTAGAGCATTACGAATTAGAAAAACATCATTTAACACTTTGTAACTAATTTACCAGCAAATCGATTTAACAAAGATCTAAAGCGATTACCTAATTAAAAGAGATGGGTTTGAGCCATCCATGATTAATTAGGGTGATACCTAGGCCTAAAAGATTATAACTTTTACGTATTATAGTCTTCTAAACTATCAATCAAAATTGTATTTAATCAACTAGCATTCATTCTAATCGATTTAACACAAATTTCATAAACGATGAACACTAATCGCTAGAGAATCATGAATAGAAATTAACTAGGCATTAAAGCACAAAACTTGTTTCAAAATAATAATTTAGCATGGCTTCAAGAAGATTATACTAAGCATAAAAAATTACTCAGTCATATAAAAATTCAAATTACAATAATAGCTCAAATACTTCATGTTTAATATTAAACCTACCACAAAATAAATAAAACAAATAAAAGTAGTAGTAGTAGTAGTAATAATAATAATAATAATAATAATAATAATAATAATAATAATAATAATAATAATAATAATAATAATAATAATAA
>JACYFF010019584.1:92424634-92462320 GCA_017589665.1 Selenicereus undatus
TAAAAAAATAAAAAATAAAAAAGAATAAATAAGAATTTCGCAAAATTTCGATAACTTCATAAATTATCACACATTAATTATATTCTCATTATTTTAACTCACCTCAACCAATCACATAAAAAATATACCAACTTCAACCCTCTTCAACCAACATCAACTCACTTCAACCTATTTCAACCTATTTCAACTCACTTTCAAAAAAAAAATACCAACTTCAACCTACCTTAACCCACCTCAACGTACTTCAACGTACTTCACCCTTTTACCCACCCAATTTACCCACGAAAACAATAGGCCCTAAATTTCACATGATACTTTACAAATTATTAAAATTATAAAGGGGGTGGGTTGAAGTTGGTTGAAGTGGGTTGAAGTAGGTTGAGATAGGTTAAAGTGGGTTGAAGTTGGTATCTTTTTTTCAAGTGGGTATCTTTTTTTCAAGTGGGTTGAAGTAGGTTGAAATAGGTTGAAGTAGGTAAAAATGAATTGATCCACGAAAAGAACAGGCCCTAAGTAAGGAGAATATCTTTTAGTAATCGTATAAACCGAAATTCATAAGAGGTTTAGTCCAGTTAATCAAGCGCCTAAGGATGGTTAGTCAATGCCCGAACTAAATTGGAGTTGGCAAGAACGAGACCAAAGTAAATAAAGAGAATATTGCGATTATTCTTCATAAGTTAACAAAAAGGGAAAGCACCACAAGGCATTCCCGAATAAGAGCCTGTAACGCTAGCCTTTTCTTGTAAATTGTGATAATTAAAAATATATCGATATTAAGGAGTGAAGACTCACTTAAGTAAATGACCCTAAACACAGGATTTGAAACGACTCGTACATAAAGAAAAGAAAAAGGGGAAATTAATTCTTTTCCAGGTACGTTATTGCTTATACTCTTCAAAGACGTTTAACTTTACATTTTTTAATGTTAGCAAATTTTTATTCGTCCATTGGAACCTTTAGGACCATTTCAGTGTTCATCGTTTAATAAGCCATGTTCAACGTTCATAAGTATCTGCTAGCAGAATTCATTGTGGGCCCTTCCCGTTAAACGGGAATTCGTAGTTCATTGTAGTTGCCATGGCTGCTATTCATAAACATAGGGTCCTAACCCAGGCCAAAGAATTAATTACTAACCGTTTCTTTTATTAAATGTTTCTCAAAGGACATTTGCAAACATTGTTTTGGCGTTGCGGGCGCACTCACTGATTCCTACGAAAGCCTTTTCACTGTACAACGATAACGTATTGAGCAATCACTCATCATCTATAGTTTTGTATTTTCAAACTGTTTTAGGGAAGGAGAAACAATCGGAGAACAAGCGGGAACCCAACAAAGTTAAGGGCCCAGGAGACGTGGCCCAAGGCAGCTGATATTAATCCTTTAATTTGGCTAAATATTTTGCGGATGTAGTTTTGCTTTTAAGTTGCTGATGAATGTTACACAAAATATAAATTCATTTTGGATTGAGTTTTATCATGTGACTTAACTTGTAAAATTTTAGAGATAGGTTAAACTCGAGTTGTTTGCGTAATATACCCTGGGGGCTACCATCCAGCCACTTTTGGTTCTCATGTATTGCCTTGTCCCTAAAGGACGGTGGTAACGCCATAGTTGCATAACGCTTTCCGCTAGCTTTAATACTTATTAGAGCAGGTAATTAAAGAATAATTGGGCTGGGGTGTTATAACAAGTGCGGTCTTATGTATTCCAAGTTTCTGGCCGCGAGTGCAGGCGTTCAGCAAGTTAGCTGTGTAAACCTTGGAGAGCGAACGACTGTTTTCGATTTGCACCAAGTTTGAGCTGAAATCGCTTTCGAGACAATATTACTCTCACGACACAACTGCGATTTCCATTCTCCTGCCATTGAATTACACCTATTTTTTCCTTACATTGCGAATCCATACTCAACATATCATGATTGTTGGGGTTTAGAAAGTACCCCTCTCATGGTGTATTTAAGCAGTTGCGAGGGCCTATTCTTTTTGTGGGTAAATTCAAGTGGGTGAAAGAGTGAAATGGGTTGAAGTAGGTTGAGATGAATTAAAATAGGCTGAAGTGGGTTGAAGTTTTTTTATGTGATAAATTGAACTTGGTTGAAATAGTAAAAGTGAATTACAATGAGTTAAAATTAGAGCTGGGTAATAGGTCGTGTCGGGTCGGTTCTTGTTCGTGTCGAACTTAAACGGGTTGAGAATTGCTCAACCTGAGCCTAACCCATTTATTAAACGGGTTGAAAAATCTTGACTTGTACTCATTTAATTTTTAAACGGGTTGACCCGCTTAACCCGTTTAAGATAAACAGGTCAAGTTCAGTCACTTAATTGACTATTTATGCATTTAATATTTTCAACTAATACGTAATTACAATGTTAAAAATTAAGTTTACATATCACATTAAATAATTACTCTTTGAAGTTCCGGAGATTCATCATAATTTATAATTTCTAAAAAATTTTATATTCTTAATTATCTAATAAAAAGTAAATTGATAAATAAAAAATGAAAAAATGAGTTAACTAATTTAACCCATTTAATTAAACGGATTAAATATGTACTTTTTCGTGTCGAGAATCTCGACCTGAACCTAACCCATTTAATTAAACGGGTTGAACGTGTCAACCCATTTAGTTAAACGGGTTGAAAATTTATACCCAAATTCACTTAACTTTGTGTCGGATTCGGGTCGATAATCGTGTCGGGTCAGCTTTTTTCAACTCTAATTAAAATAGGTTAAAGTAGATTGAAATTGATATTTTAAAATTTACACAGGAAAAGAATAAGCCTAGTTGCTTCACCTTGCCCTTAACCTTAAAAATTAAAAAAAAGTCACTAACCGGCTTCAATGGCGCCAAGTCACTACTTTGTACCAACCACCATATTTTTCACACATGTCCAAACAGTAGGAGGCCACCTCATCATGTTGCAGAAATTCGGCATTTCTGTTGAGGGAAAATTACTAACAGGTGTTGGATTTTTTTTACAATTACTGAAATTTTTCCTTTTGCAAGCAAGTACCCCGTCAGAAGTATAACAGGCCCTAAATGTAAGTGGCTAAAATGCCCTCCACTTAAAAGGCCCAATGTTTCACCCTTTTCAATATCCACCCTCTCCCTCCCATACGCAGCTTCCTTGTCATTATTTTTTTTTTATTATTTTTGTTCAATTTTATTTTGTTAGGTTCTATTTTATTTATTTTATTAGTTTAATAGAAAAAGATTTAAATCCTACATAAATTAATTAAATCTTGGATCGAACATCTTGCATCATTTACGTGCGTGTGTATATAAATATTTATACTATATAATTATTTGCGCCAAAATGAGTTAAATAAGCTCATGTTTATACAAATCTTTCAATTTGAATAAGCTTTTAAATAATATTGTAATTTCTCATGACTCACATATTTGATTGAACCTATAACCATATAATTAATTCAAAATTTAAAATTAATTAAGTAGAAATTAATTCATAGGGATGTTGTAAATTGTAATTGTAAAATGGGGGCATTGGGTATATTTTTCTTTTCCTATTTTTTCCTGCCATTTTTTTTCTTATTTTCCAATCAATATAATTTTGAGCATGTCATTATGTTAAACAAGAAAATTAGATTAGTTTATTATTTCATTGATATATTACATTCATGTCATTTTATGAATATTTTAATTACTTATTGTATAAGTTAGTTTAATATATATAAATCTAGAAACACACACACACACACACACACACACTCACACACCCTTTTTTGCTGTATGTTTGAATTTGGTGAGATTATATGAATTTTAAACCTGAGGGCACTTGAAAGAAAGCTAAGAGGACTCAAAGACCAAATAGATCCAAGTTCAGCCGCAAATACGGTCTAGTTAACCCGGGTCATTATAATTGGTCAACCCAGGTTAGCATATACGGTCAACATGGGTTAACGTATATATATGTTTTGAAAACTTAATGTGCTCAGTGACAACCCCCACATTTGTGGACCAATCTAGTTGACAATGAATATTGCTTTCTTGATATTAATCATAGAGTTTACACTTGAGCCCTAGTTCTTGATATTATTCTTAGAGTTCACACCTAAACCATAAAGCCTAAATGTTAAACTACAAAACTTAGGATTTTGTATCATGTTTATGTCTATGATAAACCATATCCCAAAACTATAAATTACCTAATTTTTTCAATTTTTCTTTATCTACTCTATGTTGCTTTATTTATTACTCCTTACGTTGGTTTCTCTTTTTAAGAAATCCTTAAAAAATAAGGGAAAATAATTTATATACGAATTGATAAAGCTATTTAATATGACTTCCAAATCTTTTAAATATTAGAATTACTTCGGTGGTATAGTCTTATTTGAATTAGAGAAAGACTAAGCACCAAAGAAAATAAAAGTTAGAAAGCATATATGATTCCCCACTCTTCATTATTCGAGTTAAAATACATTTTGTGTTGTGCTATTAGATCAAGAAATTACTTAAAAGTTACATAATCTCATATTAGTTATGACATTTATAAGTACGAGACATAATGTCTATTATGATACAAATGAACAAGATACAAAACTTTGACATTTATACTTTAATATTATTTAGGGATTATGGTTAAGGTCAAACTCCATGGCTCAACTATCAACAATCAGAATTTTAGGGTTCTAGTTTTGTGGTTTACGGTTTGAAATTTAGCATTTAAGGTTTAGGATTAAGCACTTACCGTTTGAGGTAATAGTTTATGGTTGGGGTTTAAGGTATATTTAACATTTTTCAATGACTGTAAGTTAAGAAAAATTTTAAGAAATTAGCAATAAAATAGAAAAAAAAAATTTCAACAATATGAAAACAACTTTTTAAAAATAGAACTAACACATTATATTTCATTCAAAACAATAAAAAAGATGTTTGTTACGTAAAAAAAATGAACAGATCATAAACTTAATAAAGTAAACTAAAAATTGAAAAATGATAATTTTACAGTAATGAACTAGAATGAAAATTTAATTACAATTTTTAAATTTATATTTAAAATTTGAGAAGAGTATCTTGAAATTAATTTATTTATATCAAGAAAAGAATGGTAGGGATAAGATTTGATTTTCGTGTAAGACAGTTAACCAAATATGTAATATTAGTTATTCTCGTGAAACATAATTCACTCTAAGTTATTAAAAACACTCTTCTAAACATTATTATTAAGGAAAGTTTTTACAACTAATTCTATTTTTAATAAAAATACAGTTAATTATTAACTAACTACTTATATAAATATAAATTTTAATTAAAAAATTGTATTATTATTATTTAAAAAATTACCTTGAGTGTATTAATATTTTATTAATGTTAAAGTCAATTTAATTGACTGCATGAGGGGGGGGGGGGGGGGGAAAAAAAAATATAAATTGGGGTCAGTGGATAGAGAGATTATCGATCCATTATTAACCATAGAAGTAGGAAATAGCAAGCCATAGAAAAAGCAAAACATGCAAGGGCAGCAAAGTAAATTAACAATCAACAAAAAGCGCACTGCCAAAGGCAGCGACCACATCTTCCCCTAACACAACACCTGATTGTTAACAGCGCACTTCAACTTCAAGTAATGGACGCGATAAACGGTAATTTCCCCTTTCTGTTGCTTTTCTTCCACTGGAGAACCCAGACTCCGACATCGCCGGAAAGAAGGGAAGAGAGAGAAAATGATGAAGAGAGTCTTCGCAATTTCATGCACCTTCTCTCGAGGATTTGTTCGCCAGAACCCTAATTTTCGAATCCATTTGATCCGGTGTTTTTCTCAACGATTAGGTGATCTTCCGTTATCCAATTTCTGCTTCCAATTTATTCGTTATTTGAATTTTGTCTTCCTTTTCAACTTAGCAGAGTTGTTGATACTTGATTCTGTTTATTCCATCACTTGGGCAGTCTTATATCCTTCTCACTATTTGGACAATTGGACACAGTACTCCTGCATTTCTCGCTTTTGCAATTGAATTTTTCACACAATTATGAAAATCAGTGAATTAGGTTCACATTAGTGTTGTTATTAACATCATGGAAGGAAGCGGGAGAAGGAGAAATTACAGGGTTGTCTTCGGAGATGCTTTATGTTATCATTCAAGTAGATTTTCTGCATCAACTTGGACTATTAAGTATAAAGATCTTAAAAGGAATTCGGTGTTGTCTACATATGAGGACTATCTCTACATTGGCATGGAACAACCACCCATCACTTTGCCATTGTATCTGGTTAATTGACATTGCCTGTGAATTTCTTCGAGATAACCCTTTAATCATATGCAGGGTTACTCTTCTCCTTAATTGGTTCACCTTCGTGGTTCTCTGGTTTCTTTTTCAAGTTGTCAGTAGGCGGGGATGGTTCCTCCTGTTTTAGGAACTGATTGAACTGATGTTTTCTAGGCTCTGCTGGATGTTGTGTGGAAAGGGGTATAGGGATTGCATGTTACCCTATCCCTTCCAACTTTGTATTGGAATTGTGACATATTGAATGCCCGTGTTCTCTTATATGGACATGGGTGCTTATTGGGATGGCTCCTATTTTTATCTTCGAATCTTCTTTTAGAAATTCTGAATTCTGTTTGAGCTTCCCTGGTGACTTCTGCAAGTTTACCTGGGTCAATGTGTTCCAAATTGCTAATTAGACAAATGTCATTCAGGACCACTACCACAATACAAGAATCTTGTCGAGCAAGGAAAGTTGCAACATGATCTGTATCAGGAAAGAGTGGCTTCTGAGCTGGAAAACCTCTTGCGAAGGTTGGAGCAATATGAGAAGGATGTGGAAGACTATCATGTAATCTTGTTGATTGCTTGTTTTAACACCTTGACCAATTAAAACTGGTATGGATAATATATCTCTTGTGTTTTAGTTTACCTTCCTGTCCATTGATAGGCAAGATTATCCAGCTGGGAAAAGAGGAGAGAGGATAAGCGCCGCAAGCTTTTGATGGAGGAAGCAGAGCAAAAACAAAAGAGTGATGTTTGGGTGAGATTGAAGAAGAAGAGGAACAAATTGGTTGAGAATTGGAACACGTGGTGAGGCATGCTCTGTTTGTTTGGACTTTTCTTTGAAGTAACTATTTAAAAATCTCAGAATGATGCTCATAGTTTGGTCTTTTGTATCTATATGTCCTAACACAAGTTACTTATTCTTTATCACCTCCCTTCTTTTCTGTACTCGACTTTGACTTATCTTTGTGGCTGTCACTGTTATCTTTTCCTTTTTCTTTTGGGGAAGGGGAGGGGGAGGCGAGGGTTTGCTGTGCAACCATAATGTGTTGTTAACCACAAGAACTCATTTACTGCAGACAAAAGAAGGGAGGAGAGGCGCAAGGAACAAGCCATTCATCTATGGCTTTTCTTAAGCTGGTTCACTAATCATGTTAATTGTTTTTGATGAGCTATTACACTTTGTGTTGACATAAAGGGTGAAAAATGTCCAATATGAAAATGACACTAAAAAATCATTTTATACTATCTGTACAAGTGGAGACTGGAGAAAAGATGAATACTGGTTTCTAAATGGTTTGGTTCTGGAGACCTGGTCAAAACAAGGGCTAACTGATCTGTTTCTGCATTGAAGTTTCTGAAGTAGTAGAACTATAAGAAATGAATGAAGGCAGTGGCGAAGCTAGAAATTTTGGATAGGGGTATCGGAAGAGAGAGTTGAGAACTCGAACTGTCGAACAAACGGAGGAAGAGTACCAGAGGCTTAAAAAAAAATGAAAAAAATAAAACGGAAAAAAGAAAGGATAGAGGACTCGAACCCGTGACATCAGAGACAAGCCAACTCACAAATCAGGCACCTAGACCGCTGAAGCAAGGGAGGTTTCATATACCTTTTCAACACATCTGATATATATAGTTAATTTATTTATTTTTTTATTCTCAAACATATATTATTTTTTTTTTTTTGAGAAGGGTGTCGGTTGACCCCACTGACCCCACGCTGGCTACGCCACTGAATGAAGGTGCTAGACTTGATACTCACTCACGAAGGCTCGTGAGTTACTTGAGGAATTCACAAAGAGGAGTATATCCCTCTGTTGACTTCTCCTATGTGTTGGCTGTCCTTGATATAATAGCTGTGGTTCTTTGGTGATTTGTTGAGGTTTACTGTCTAAATCATCCTCTTTCATAATTCTGTATATGGAGAGTACCTTTGTTTACTATCATCTGGGAGGGTATACTTAACTTTTGCTATGTTTTTGCATGAGAAATTTAGTGTCTACTGAGTATTATTCTTTCTTTGTGGGTTTACTGTGGTTTAGCTGAATTTCATGCCATGGTCTTTGTTCTTTTGAATGAAATCGATGCCTTCTGTAGAGTTTCCTTATTCTATTGCTCTAGACATTATCTCATTTTGTTGCAATCTAGAAGGTGAATTTGAGGTTCTCCTCTGCATTCTGCCCGACCTGAAAAATAGGGACTTCTGGGGCTTTTTATGTTACTTTCCCTCAATTCGACGGAACTACCCTACCTTTTCTATTAAAAGTCTTATTTTGCATTTCTGTGTTGTTAATTTGATTTTCATACAGAAGATGACGGCATTGGCCTTTGACAAGATTTACAGAATTTGGCCATTTTGACCTCTGCCTCACACATTAGAATTTGTCCATTTTGACCTCTGCGTCATATAGAGTAAATGGTGGTTGGTGTTAGCAATATGGAACCTCACATATCTAAAGTTCTAATGTTGTGAAAAAGATATCTAGTATTTCACAGCAGGAAGAGGCAAAACTACCTTTTTCAATCGTGGGGCCAAAGTTGCATCATCTAAATCTCCTTATTCTTCCGATGCAACACACGGGGCCTTATGCAAATCCCTGTGTAGTCCAGAAAGGTTGGAAAGTAGTATGCCTGATTCTACCTCTGCATGCATTCTGTTGTTGTCGTTGTTGTAGACATCTTAATGGGAAGAGGCAGTATTTGAACTTGATGGACATCGACAAGAACAACAAACCTATCATGGATCCCCTTAAAGAAGAGCATATGGACATTTTTGCCCTGATCCTTTCAGAACTGAGCTTTTTCTTTTTTTTCTTTTTCTTTTTTTTTTGGTGGGAAAATGGATCACTTTATACCAATAAGTGAGAAATCCCATTAATAAGAAACTAAGAGTGGCTTAGGCAATTGAATGATTAGTTACATAGTGCATCTGCAAAAATTAGTACATGGTATATAGGGGAGGAGCTAAGAAACAAAAATAAATGTATTCATTTTCAGACAAAATCCAAGTATTCATTTTACTTGCAGTGTAGTATTCAATTTATCCATACCTGTACCTTTTTCTTGATGTCTTCATTTCTAATTTTATCTTTCTTATTGTGCCCTCACATCCATAAAATCATAGCCATCTTTTGCAGTTGTGCTTGTTTAAACGTGATGAACTAACTGACGTGGATGTCAATGATAAGCTTATGAGAACACATTAATTTGGAAAAGAGTGATCTTTGTATATTTGGGGACAGACATAATCTCTTTAGTAAGTTAAGGGGGTATCTTAGTGCTTAGATATGGTTTGTTGGAAGATGATTTTTGAAGAGTAAGAGGGGAGGAGTTTTCTATAGGATCAAGTGAATTGTGGAGGAGATCACACTTGTAGCTTTTACATAGAGGACGATACTTTGTGGTTGATCTTTGACGTCTTTGATTAGGGGCCTATTGGTTGGAGGGGCTTTTCTATGATGATGATGTTAAGATCATTATCTTCTGGATGGAGGGAATGAGAGGCTGCTGGGCAGGTTGTGTATGTGTTACTATAGCTTTAGTGCAGCATTTTCACCTGTCAACTAAAAAGATAAGGATGATTTATTGGCGGCTCTTTTATGAGTTTATCACACTGGCATAAACTTTCAGAGCATGGATTCCATGTTTGTCAAAAATGAAATTATTGGAGGTTGATGGATCTAGACCAATTAGGTTCGCGTAAATCATTTATGGGATCATTCGTACTCCTCTATATTCCATACGTGTTGAGGTGATTGGGGATACTATCTCAATGATTAAGACAGGCTCATAAAGGTTATGCATGTGCTACATGCTGATTTTAGCGGCGCATGAGACATGGAAGAATACAGAAAGAGAATGAGCACACTGTTAGACCACACTGCGAGTAAAATCTATTAGATAATGACCCCTTTCACATAGATAATGCTCCAAGTTAGAAAAGACTTCAATGCCGACTTGCCCTAGTCAAATTGGTGGGTTTTTTGTTGTTATTTTATTTTTAACCAGGGACCTCACTGCCTGAGTCTCTTCTTCTGGGGAATCAGGCGAGCTGATTCTACTTGTTGTTTGTTATTGAATGCAGCAATTGATTTTGAATGGCTTGAGATGTATGGCTTGTTTTTTTGTTTTTTTTGCGTGCTAATTTTTTTAACAGGTCCACGTGATTTTTGCCTCCCTTCTACTTGAGTTTGATGAAGAAACACATCTTTTTTGTACAATCATTGGCCCTCTTTAATGTTGGAGACTTTCAAATTTTGAGGAAGCCTCTAGAGATGATATGATGGTGTTATTACTATGCGGCCTATCTTTAATATTCTTCGCTTGGTAGATCTTCTTGATTGAACCTCATTCTAAATTAGTGATGAAGTCGTTAAAGTGGGGATGACATCCATGTTGCTAAAAAGGTGATGACCAGTGACCCAGTACCACATATAAGGCCGAAAGAAGCACAATCTTATTCAACAAGCAAACAGTTTGAACTGTGCATAGGTCATAGCCTTAGATTCTGAGTTCTGACTGTCTTCTCTTGTGGTTATTTGCTCTATAAAATGCCTTATTTTGGGTCATTGGTTTTTTTGGTCCTTGGAGCTTTGTTTTCTTCCTACTGTGTAAAATTGAGTTATAAGGAATTGAAGTGGTTGCTTTTCTATATTTCTATCACATTAACAGCTTTCAAATATACTCATCTTGATGCCTTATGTGCGGAATTGCATTTTGCTACAGGAGAAAATCTCAGGATGTAGAACCAGGAGTGGGGAAATGGGTTTCATATCTCAATCGTGAGAAGAAGTTAGATTCGTTAGTTGGTCCATGCCCTGTTGCCCCTGTGGCTCCAAAAGGGCTGTATTTGTATGGAAATGTTGGCAGTGGTAAAATTTTCTTCTCTGTGTCTGAATGTCTTGCAGTCCATGGCAAGTGTTGCCACTGAACTTTCAAATGCTTTTGTACGAAAAAACAGCTCTAAAAGACTAGCTAAGGCTCACTGGACGCTAAGCAGGATTGGTTTCTGAAATGTTTGCACTTTGTATGTCTGAGAAGACATTTCTTAATCTCTTTCCCATCTATATCTTGTAGGGAAAACCATGCTTATGGACATGTTTTATGGTGCCACTGAAGGAGTTGTTAAGCATCGACGAAGACTTCACTTTCATGAGGTGAGTGGTTCCTAAATTGGATTTGCACATTTTTATATTTCTAATAGACTAAACTACTATCAGTTTTGGCTATGGTTGAGATTAGACATTGACTTAGAGCAGGGTGCACTGTAGTGTCAATTTATCTAGTATTAGACCTAATGAGACTGGCTGAATTTGTGCTATTTATTAGTTACATCAGCTGTGTTCCATTTCTGTCACTATGAATCTCTCAGAGCTAGTTTCAGAATTTAGAGTGCCAGTGGAGTTTAATTGCTCTAATTAGGATTTCGGGCTCTTAAAAAAAAAAAATTGGGGCTTATTCAAAATTTCTTGAGCAGAGCTGACTGAATGAAATTAAAAAAAGGAAATCTTCCCTTTTTAAAGAGATTAAAAAAAAATCCTCTCCCCCCCCCCCCCCCAACCCAAATATCTAGAATAAGGTGCTTCTGGTGTAAGGTTGTAGTGATATAACACTATGATGTTGTTTGGCTATGGCATAGAATATGTGAACATAAAACATTTGCTGCCCTGCCTCCCCCCCCCCCCCCAAAAAAAACACCTCCACCACGAACACCTGCCAGCGTGGGTCTCGCTTTTGCAGGATCTGAGGAGATCCAGATGTAGGTAGCCTTATACATGATTACTTGTAGAGAGGCCGTTTCCAATAGACGAACAAAATTGAAACTTTGAAGTTGAAATTTGTTTGGTGAAATAAGATTTAAAAGAAAAACATACAGCACCTAAGTACTTTAAAGCTTACGCTAACATGAACAACAGATGAGGGATAGAGTTTAACGTACCTTAGAGCACTAATCGGCGACATAGCCATTTATGGTCTACATTCAAACAATCAGAGGTGGGAGAGTGAAATCGCAGATTTGATGAGGGTATTACATAAACAATAAGAGATGTGATAATAATAAACTTGGTATGATCATATGTACTTGCCTACGGGATCATAACAAACGCAGGCACTAAAAAATAGTCAAAAGAACACATTATCAATCACTACTTAAGCAAAAGCCAAAGGAAGGACTAGAAACACGCTACCTATGATCTGCAACCTTAATCCTAAATCTCCACAAACTTTTATCTTGAGCCATATTCTCCGTAATCTTGAAATCATGTTTAATCATCTTGTTTCAACTTTTCTTTAGCCGACCTCTACCTCTTCTACATTCTGAAAGGTTAATCGTCTCGCACCTCGTCACTAGTGTACTCCTTCTCTTAACATGCCCAAACCATCTTAATTTAGTCTCCTTCATCTTATCTTCTATGGGTGCCACTCCCACTTTCTCTCTAATCACTTCATTCTAATTTTATCAAATCTTGTATATCCACACATCAATGTAATCATTCTCATCTCTACTACTATTAACCTTTGGATGTGAGTTTTCTTAATGGGCCAACATTCTGAACCATATAACAAAGTTGGTCTAACTATCATACGATAAACTCTTCCTTTTAGTCCTATTGGAATTTTCTTATAACACAATACGCAGGAAGCATTCCTCCATTTTTGACATTCCAGTCTAATATGTTGGTTAATATCTTCATCAATATCTCCTTTCTCCTCAATGACGGAGCCTAAATGCCTGAAATCTTTGGCCCTCGGTATTGTCACACCATCCATGTTGACTCCTTCACCAACCTCTTCCTCACCACTGAACCCTCATTTTAAGTATTCAGTCTTCGATTTGCTCATTCTTTGATTCTAAGGTATGTCTTTATTACTCTAACTTGCTGTTAAGACCATCCCTATTTTGATCGATAAGGACAATATTATCAGCAAATAGCATACACCATGGTACCTCATCGTGAATCCCTTTTGTGAGTTTATCCATAACAATAGCGAAAAGGAACGGGTTTGAAGCTGACCCTTGATGGAGGCCAATATCCATAGGAAAGTCCTCTGTGTCACCTCATGAGGTTCAAACACTAGGTTTAATGGCCTCCTACAT
The DNA here is from genome assembly GCA_017589665.1 of Selenicereus undatus. Lineage (NCBI taxonomy): Eukaryota > Viridiplantae > Streptophyta > Magnoliopsida > Caryophyllales > Cactaceae > Selenicereus > Selenicereus undatus. Next base: position 92,437,967 of record JACYFF010019584.1, read on the forward strand.
ATCCTTGATAGTTTGGATATATGCCACCGGCACCTCCCTCTTCTTCAAACACTCTCATAACACCTCACGCGGAACTCTATCGTACGCTCTCTTTAGGTCTATGAACACCCAAAAATAAAAAACTCTAGCGCAGATGGAAGTCACACGTGATGCAAGAGATTGATAGGAATACACAGGCCTGAAAGACTGACTTAGTTATGCAAACTGTGATTTGTTTGCATCAGCTTGTGTCAGAAACCAATACCATTATTCAAATTGCTCACAAGACAGGTGAGATTCCTAACCAAAAGGGTAGTTAGGTATCTCCTGATGGCAAGTTAATCACCACGAGGTCCTATCAGATCGAGCTAACCACCTGCGGAGGAATCTCTGTGGCAATTGTTCATTTTCTCATATTCTCTCTTTTTCTCCATATTAGTATTATGAACTCCTGTTCTAGACAGCAGTTCCTGATTCGTGAACCTGGCCTGAGATCTTTTGCTGTTAAAATTAGCAGATGGATCAGGCACAGAATAATGATCATTCTGTGACAAAGATTTCATTGGACAATTTCTTATCTTGGATATTGTAGATGGACACATTATTATATTTCTTCCTTCTCTTTGCTGAGCCATGATATTGCCCTAGTGTCAGGGAGGGGAGGAAAGGTGATTGTATGTGTAGTGTTTGCACAAGAAACACACTGACTTGCATTTCATGATCATTTACTGGCAGGCTATGCTTGAAATTCATGAACATATGCATAAAGTGTGGAAGAAACAGATGGAAGAGAAAACCTTGCAATCAAGTATATCTAGCTGGATTATGAATCTTCCTGTTGATACCAAGGTCAAGGAATGGTTAGCGGCAGAAGAACAGTATAAGCAAGAAGTAGAGATGCAAAACATTCTTCCTACGGTAGCTGATAAATTTCTTTTAGGTCATCAAGAGCATAAACAAGGAGCTACCCTTCTTTGCTTTGATGAGATACAGGTTAGCTGCTAACATGAGCTTCCGAATGTTTTCAGGTAATGAACATTAGGGGCTGCTCTTGACCACTTTCTATTGATTTAGATTTCAACTTATTGCTGCAAATTTCTGATTTTTCCAGAATTTTTTCTCCTGATTTCTGGAACTTCCTCCGTATTTCTGTGATTCATTTAGATCTCTATAGTTCTAATTTCTATAGATTTTCTAGATTATAGATGTCTATGTATTTCTACAGATTTAGATCATTAGAAAATTCTTCTACACAATTGTAATGAATGTAACAAAATTTAAACAGAACTTTCTTTTTTTTGGGGGGGTGGGGGGTGGGGGTTGGGGAATCAAAGTTAAACAGAACTTTCAGAAGCAAATAAATAGATAAATTTCTGTTGTGGTTGAATTTTATGTTCAGTTGTACTCTGCCCTATGAATTGATCCCTTTTGTTGTCTGTGCTATGGTGAAGATACAAGTGTACTGCAATAAAGTGCCTTCAACTATGCCCTCGTCCCCAAATTGCTAACAGTTGCTTGGACAAAGTGCTATGTACATTATGTTGTATCTTTGTCGATCAATATTTACAGAATGTACTGGATTCAAGCTGTCTGGAAAGGGTATCTATTACAGATGATGTTTCTTTGTCTTCTTTGATGCATGGTTCTTTTTAGTTTTGCTTTGCCATTTACCCAAAACTGACTATTAAAGGACAGAAAAGAAGCATGCAACATGAAAGGGACTGAACTTCTCTTTTATCTCTCTCTGAGACGTGCTTGACAATGAACATTGTTCACTAAATCTTTTAAAGGTTTTTCTAGGCAATTTGAAGAATACAAAATACATATCTCCATTGTAACCAGAGAGATGAATAACAGTTAAATAAATCTTTTATATGAAGATCTGGAGCTTTATTCTCTTGTCCATGACTAAAATGTTGAACAGTCTGGTTCTTTGATGTCAGTCTCTAGAGCATAGTACGGTTGGTGTTCAACTGCTTTTAGGGCCCCAGATGCCTCGTTTAGACCTGATGATTTCTTTTGGTGATAAGTTGCTGAATAGAATTTAGGAAAATGAATGTGTATTTCTTGTGATAATCGGAAACTAAAAGCATCGTTTTCTTGTAATTCATACAAACGTGGAAATAAATGAATAGTCAGTGACTCTGTGGTCACCCATGTTTGACAGCTAGGATATAACACCTTAAAAATGCGAAGTGCTGTTATAAGAAACGACGAAATGTCATTAAATTCTTAAGTATTAGACTTGGCTAGTTTCCTCCCTCTAGATGCCATTTGGCACCCAGAGCCTTGAGTTGTCTTTATGGGCATTGCCATACATTTTGTCATTTTGCTGTTTCATCTACTGTAAATGGGTATAAGAAGATGCATTCTGATGGATACTTCCTTTGTAAGAGAACACATGAGGAAAGCTGTGTAGGTTAGAGGCAATTTTGGACCAATCCAAAGTCTTTTTGGTCTAGAAATTTCAACTTTAACACTTGTCAGAAAATAAATTTCAACTTCAAACCAAATCATAAAAACACAAACCTAACCGAATCAAACCAAAAAGGTCAAGTTTGAGTTGATGATATCTTTATCATGCATCAAAATAGTTGTGAAACAATGTTGGAAGAGTTGATGGGTCACTGTTGGGAGGTCTTAACTTTTGACTATAGTGGACCAAGTTATCTTTTGTTTGTTATTTTTATGGGATAGCTGACAATCAGTGCCTTTTCAATATGAAGTCTAATGAAAACAACCTTTATGCACGTGTTAAGCTGTGTGCTCCCATAAACCACAGCGTGGCTTTCATTAGCATTGTGGATTGAGGTTATGGTATTGTATGATAAGGTGCTCCTGAAAATGTGTCAGATGAAAATGGTTAATTGGCAGTTGAACTTTTTAAAGGAGATTTTGGTAGTGCATCTGGTTAATGATAGTATATAAGCAAATTATAGTTTTAAGGTTTTTAATATGTTTTGTCAGTAAAAGTGAAAAACTTTAAAGGTTTTTGATGTGGTGAGTCTTTTAAGGCATACTCGAGACTTATTAAGATAAACTAATTTACATGTAAGAGGTGTGGAATTGTGGGCTGGTATAGGTTATGAAGTGCAAACTGCAACCAATTTACGGACTCATTTGGGGCCGTCTGAGATTAGTTACTCTTTCATTGTGTCGATGTTTAAGTTATATTTCTTGCTAACGAATAGGAGAGAATCTAAGTCAAGCCAGTAGGTGTCCCTGGCTCAGCTTGGTTTGACCAGAGCTTGAGTGGATGCAGGATTTGCTCAGCATTGCTTCTCCTCCTCCTCGTTATTTCTTATTTTATTTTTTATTTTTAATTTTAGGGGATAAGTGGTGGGGATTGAGACATCAGTCATGCTTCACTTTCTGCTTTTGTTATGTTGATTTTGGAGTCAATAGTTTCTAATACGTGATGAGAAACTAACAGAACAAACCTGAGCTGCCAGAGCCTCAGAGGCTGTAAAGATTCAAGCTGTGCAGCTTGGCGGTGCTAGGATCGATGACTTAATAGTGATACGATTAGTTTTGGGACTCCGCTCAACTGCTTATGTATTTGCTTTCTGTCACAGACTGTTGATGTATTTGCTATCGTGGCTTTATCTGGAATTCTTAGCAGATTGTTGAGCACTGGAAGTGTGCTTGTAGCCACAAGTAATCGAGCTCCTCAAGACTTGAATCAGGTGGGCATCGTGATCTTGGAATTTGATGGTTGGAAGGCAGGAAATTCTTGCCTCTTAACTGGAAAATTCTTGCCTTCTTATTCTGGCCAGTCATGCCCATTCTATATGTTAATTTATCATCTCCCTGCTTCACTTTTGAAGATGTTGATAACCATGGTTTGTCAACCTATTCCAGCAATGGTCACTATGTGCTGCATCACCAATTGTTAAGTTGACTTTCCTTGTTCCATTGCACAATATTTGTGGAGCTTTCACTTGTGAACTGTTGGTCCTTTTAGTTTGGATCGTAAGGTCACTTAAATGGACAATGGATCTTGGAATCTGATTGTGTCCTAAGAGATTTCATGGCATGCACCCTTTTTGGTTGAAGTTGCAATGCTATAGATGCTACTCAGCTGTTCTGAACCATATAAGGTCATCTGTGTTGTACTTAACTTTTGAGTCTTGCGAATCTTGTATTTTCAGGATGGAATGCAGAAAGAAATCTTTCAAAAATTAGTTGAAAAAATGGAAGAGCACTGTCAGATTGTTCCAATTGGAAGTGAGATTGACTATCGTCGGCTTATTGCTCAGAAATCTGTGAATCAGGTGGGACTTAAGGTTTTCTGCTTTTGTTCTTTTTGTGTTTCATAAGATTCAGCTTTTAGACTTCCTATGGGCTATATTTCTTTATATTTCTTATTCCACAATCTGTATCCTGCAGAATAATAATGGTTGCATACCTTACCTTCATGTTGCCCCATTCACAGGTGCAGTACTTTTACCCTTCAGATAGCAAGGCATTGCAACAATTTGAAAAAATGTGGTCTGACATAATCAGTCAGTATGGAGGGGTTGTGACATCTGAGACAATTCTGGTGATGTTTGGGAGGTAATCTTTGAACCTTCTAGGCTATTGCAAATGTTCCTGTCAGACCGTTGTTTTTGATGATCTATACTTACCCAGGACATTAGATGTTCCAGAAAGCTGCAAGGGCGTGGCACGGTTTTCATTTGACTATCTTTGTGGGCGAGCGGTAATATGTTTTTGCTTACTTGTCTTTTGTAACCTGTGTTATTTTGGCTCGGTTGCAAGTTTCCAGTATAGACATAGGATTCTGCTATTTTCAAGTAAATTTGAGGATTTTGTCCACTTTGAAGTGTACAAGGTATACAGGGTCCAACACAGGTGTGCGGTGGTAAAATGAAGATTCAAGTAACATAGGTTGTAACCTTTATTTGCTTTCATTTTGTATGGGCACCACCAAGATTGGAGCTTATGACCACAAAATGTTTTCTTTTTGATTATTTGGCTTAGTCCAATCATTTACATCATTGTCTACAGGGTAGCTACTATGGAGTTGCATTGCTTACTTTGCATTAATTACTCATCATTCTTAGTTTTGGGCACATATATTTTTTTTCTTTTCTAATTATTAATACTAGTTTTTACCCGTGCGTTGCACGATGGCTATCACTTCTCAGTTGATAAGTATCGGTATCTTGTTGTATATGTTGTTGGTGTTATACTATACTGAGTTCTATATACTTGATTGTAGCACATTTTTATGACTTTATTTCGTATGAAGTCACCTTAATTATATGTATTTGAATTTTTGATATGCAGTGTATCTTTTTTAATCTTGTTAGTCAAGAAGTTTTTAATTGTTTTTTTTTTTTGGTTTTAAGATATTATGTGGTTTGACGCTGCTTAATTTTTTTAAGTTTAAAATGATTTTGTGAAATAACCATATTGACGGTGAGAGCAAAGGAGGAAAGAACGAAAACCCATAGTATTGTCAGTAGTTTAATGTTGTATTTCTTAAACTTGGACTTTATTTTAAGAAATGCATCATATGGTAATGTGAAATGTGATGTGTGAAAAGTAGTTCTAATATGAAATGTTCAATAACACATGAGATTTGTCGTCTTCACTGTCTATCAGTCGCGAAGTTCCGTTCTCAAATTATGTAACCTGTAAAAGTAACATATATTATATTAAGTTAGGTTTTGATTTTTCATTTGTTCCTAACTACTTGTTATCAACAATGTGTTGTTAAATGTATGTAATGATTTTTTACATGCTTATACATTGAGTAAAAAAATATAAGATAATACTTTTGTAATGATTTGTACGTGCCTACAGAGATGTATTTCAATTCTGGACTTCTTGTATATTTCATCTGCCTGAGTTGCCCGCACAATACTGGAGAAATTTATTAATTATTGTTATTTTAATATTTGATTATATTTAATTCTAAGAATCATAATATGTCATGGTTGTTATATAATTAGAACTAATATTTTGTAGGAGTTTACTAACACTTAAAGAAATAGTGCCAATTTGTTTTTTTTTTATTTTTGGGTAATTTGTAATAGTGAAGTTATTTTAGGTGCATACATACTATTGGTAAGTTGTTAAACACTTCTTTGTAAACAGTGTTTCTTGTGTATCCTTCATAGTGTTCGTTGTGATGTCTAATGATAAATTTTAAACCCTCTGGTGAAGTCACCCGTGATGCTACAATTCAGTTGTCCATGAGTCAATACCGATTTTGGAAGGTAAACCCCCTCACATTTCAGTGATGGTCCTTGACTTGTATTTATAGTCATTGCATAGCAAACATAAATAGAAAATTGCATTTTTTTTAATACGAATGACCACTTTGTATCAGATGAGTGCAAAACAATTCTAGGAATTGTAGCCTTCATTCTGGCATTGATGGAGAAAAGAATCAGGTTGTTCCGTTTTAGTTAACCAGTGCTTGTTAGGATTCATTTTTGTGTCCTTCCACAACTGAGAATTATATGGGGACACAAATTTTCTTTTTGATCAAATGATGACACAAATTTAAATGAGATACTGCAAAATTAAGTCCCTATTTATAGGAATTGCAAATTAAGATAAACTCTAGAGTAAAATGAGTAGTTGTCGGGATAATGAGATAATTAATTTCAAAAATAATATATAATATAATAATTAAAGGTGAGCATTAAAATGAAATAATGAGGATATTTAGGAAAGGTTGTAAAATATTAAAGATGGTCATTCAAATGAAATAATAAGGTAACTTACCAATAAGAGTAAATTAGCAAAAGATTAGTTAGTACATGTAAGACCAAATGTCAAATTCGTAGGGTCATGCACACCAACTAAAACTAATAGTTATTACAAAATGTGCGTTTTTTTCGCTAGAGATTCCTATTGGTTTAATTATATTCATTACGCATGCACTTTCTTCATATGTTCATTGTAGACTATTTCAATAGTTTAACGATACCTTTAATATTATTTAATACTGATGATGGTACTTCCTACTATTTGACCAATGGTTTAAATAAAAATAAAATTTGATTAATTATTCTCATGATCAATAAAATATGGAAAAATTGTTGACAGTAGTAACAAAAAGACAGATAAGTCTTGGCATTAGTCTTATCTCTTTAGTGTATAATTATTTATTAAAAAACCAGCAAAGAAAAATTTAAAAATTTAAAAAAGAAGAAAGGGAGATTAGTAATAGATGAAGAAATTTTAATGCAATTTAAATTTAGGAAAACTTTTAATGTTCTTTTTATCTGGGGGGGGGGGGAGTACTATTAATTTATGAAGTCAATTATAGTCTATTGTGGGAAAGTAGACAAACTACTTTTATATATTGCCTATTAAATTAAAATTTAAATTTGCTAAAAGAACTAATTATACTATATGATTTTTGAGTGTAAAGAGTGCAAAATATAATCTCAAGTGAAATATAAATTGAATAAATCATTGAAACATTTTTTTAATATCATAAACGTAAGTTACAAATATGAAAGGAAACTAAATATTGTACCAACTTAAAATAGTCGTAAGCGAAATTCACAATCACATTAAAGTCTTACTGTATTTTATAGTATCTAAATCCAATTATGTGACATGCTTAAGTAATCAAACTTTGCCGTGTGCAAAATAAACAGCCCGATCAACATTCAAGTGTCAACTCATGATATATACACTTAAAAATAAATGTATAAAAATAAATATATTTAGATTTAGATGTCTAGTATATACTTACCTCAAGAATAATGTCTAACACACTTCAATTTTTTTCTTGGATAACATCTAAATCATTTCTTTGGTCTATATTTAAGTTTTTTTAGACAAAATTCAATTACTAATTAGTCATAACATATGAGAAAAGTTAACATTAAATTGAATTAAAATTGCATTGATAACCTACATCCATTTCAATTACATGATAGAAGTCTTTTATGTTGCTATCCTACATGACATTCTTATCCCAAGTGCACCCTAGATGGCATCCTATGTGGCATCCTATGTGGCATCCCACGTGTTGCTCATATATGAGTTTAATCCAACTTTTAATATATGTATATATATATATATATATATATATATATATATATATATATACATATATATATATATGATAAGGTAGCATTTTAGTGATAAAATGACTGCCAATAAAGATCTCACCATAAGAATCCTCCTGAAATCTGTGTAGGAAGTGGCAAATTATGGTGCTATTCGAGCCGTATGAATCCTCACTGTAGCTGGAGAACATAGCACGGTCCCATGAGAGGGGAGGGAGGGATTACATGTACTAAGTTGATTCCAAAAGATTCTTTTAATTTTTCGATATTTCTAATTATAGAGCCATTGAAGTCACTAGAAAATCATGTAGCCAACCGGAAAGTTTATTACTTTCTCTGTGCAATCAGCATGATTCAACTACAACGAACATGGATTCAAAATATGGCTGAACCGTGACGAAACAACCGCGTTGGAAAGGTTTTGGAGTTGGGCGAACCGCGTTTTCATGCCGCGATATGGAACGCAATTGCCGTTTTAGAGCGATTTTGCCGTACCGCTACCGAAACCGAAATCGCGAACGAAACCGCAGTTTGAATCCTCGGATCCAAAACTATGGCTAGGCAAGTCGACTCCCCCCCCCCCTTTCTGCATGTCAAAAAATATAATATGTGACTAGTAGGCTGCCTCAAGAATCAAAAACCAATGACTAAATGCTTCCACCTGGTTTTTTTTCCTTTTTCCTTTTTTTTGGGGGGGGGGATGTCACATAAAACTTAACAATTATGCTGCATGAGAATTGTACCCCAACTTAACTCGGATACAGATTCGTATGTGGGACCTTTCTATGTGTTTCCAGAAAGTGTTACGATTTTGTGAGCATGTGGTTGCCAAAGTCATTAATATTTGGCTGTCAATTCTGTGCAGAGAAAAGTGAAAAGAATTAGTATAAATATAGGAAGGGCTTTTCCTGGGTAGGAATACCGGTAGAGGTAAGGTTGCCTACAGCTGGATCTCCCCAGACCCCGCGAAAGCGGGACCCACACTGGGAGGTGTTCTATATGTATAGGAAGTGCTTTTCCCTGGACCTATTTACTTTGTGAGAAATTTGCGATCCTGTAGTTACTCATATGCCTACTCCCCCTTTTTATGTACTTGTATAAAGAGGTAAAGGAGCTAAAAGAAGGCACCTTGAGAATGTTGTTAAGATATGGTTTCTTCAGTTATATCTCTTAAGGGCTTAGAATTATAGTCCTCTTAAGCTGGGATATTCATATAACTGCCCAGTGCCAACTGGAGATTGCAGAAATCTCCAAGATACACATGGTTTGCATGAAGATTAGTATTTGAAATCTTTTCCTCCCCTGCTCAACTGACGCAAGGCTGGAGATAATATGCTTGCAATCTGCGGAGGCTGGATACTGAAGTTTGTGGCTGCTTGATTGAATACATTTACCCCTTGAATCTGTTTATCTCGTGTCCCTAGTATATAAGCTGGCATAGTCATGCAACTTATTATTTTCATTTTTTTTTTTGGTAGCTTGTAGGATGCATGAACATGAGGATCAGCTTTATCTAACATTGTTTTGGATGGTTGCTAGGTCGGAGCGGCAGATTATATCTCAGTGGCCAACAAGTACCATACTGTCTTTATCTCTGACATTCCTGTTATGAGCATGCGTATCCGGGACAAGGTAGTGTTTTTCGATGAGCATTTTCCTGCCTAGAAGTTAATGTATAATTTTGAAAGAACAGCTGAAAACAAGTTTGTGGGCATATGGTTGGTTCAGTCCTTGGAAATATTTGGTTTTCATTTAAAAAATGGTATTAGGAATAGGTTTGTCGTTATGCAATCTCATTCCTGTTGTCTCGTTAAGCAAGGTTTATTCGTCCAAATCAAATGGATTATGCAATCTACATTTCGGAAACCCCACCAAACCATAAGTGAAGTGCTGCTTTTTTTGGGGCGGGGGGGGGGGGGGGTTGTTTCAACATGATTCCAGGGGTCTAAACTAGGGAGAAAAAAGGATATCAGCAGTGTGGAACGTAGGAAGCATGCCGAAGTGGAGGGACATATCCCATAGCTATGGGGTGGTTACTTCTCACGAGTACGTATTTGGGTGGGTCCGGTGGGATGTGAGTATCAGCTAACTCCTGGCCAATTTGTGGTGATTAAATTTTCCCAAACCAAGGTTGCAAATGTGGACATAAGGTTGATGTCAGTCCCTGCAGTAACCTTGGGTACCTAATGTCATGATTTGCCTCTAGGTACTGCTTGGTAGAATTAATTCCAATCGTGAATAAACCAATTATCAGCGGTGCACTCGGGCTTTGAGTTGAATGACGAACTTTTATTAGGAAAAATGAAATCCAGCCGTAGGATGGATGAGGAATGCTCATGTGATGTGTTGCCCTATCTTCTCCACTGGTATGATCAACTCTGGATCAAGAAGCACCGGCATGCCTGGAATGGATTGGCTAGCCTTTGCTGTTGGTAAGAAGTTTCCTCAGCTGAAGGTTGTGAATCTGGACAAAGGTTCATCTGTGGTGAAAGAGCTGTTGGGACCAGCCCTTTTTGGGGGTAGCCTAGTTGTACAGTGCTTGGTGTCCAGGATAGAGACGAAGATTTGATTCTCCCTAGGCTTTGGGTGTATGTAAATTTGCCCATCCCTTAAAAAAAAAAAGAAGGAACTCATAGGAACTACTATTGGGAATCTGGACCAGCGCTATTGGTCAGCTTTTGGATGCAGGGTACTTGGGATCTTTGGTTTTGTGGTTGAGCTTGTTCTTCATGAGGACGGTAATGAAGAAATACACCTGGACACTAGAAGCAATCGGTGCGCCTGTCCACCAGTTCAAGATTTAACTAGCATGTTTGCCCAAACAGATGGTTACTTGGGTTAAGCCAGACCATTAGGAGTCTTGATCATTTAATACGGTAAGGACTATAGTAAGCAATCTGCATGCCTCATGGTTATAATACACCTTAAGAGCGGTGGCAAAGAATCTGTTGGGTGTGGAACAGAGATATGCTTCAATTAAGGTTTTCAATTGTATTGCTTGCAGATGTTACCATCTGACTTGACTTATTTTTCCCTGTAGCTAAAAAGGAATTTAGTTTGGTGGTGACCAAATGGAAAATGCTCTCTTATGCTGCTGGTCAGCCATTGTAGTGAGCAATACCGGCACTTCTTCCTGTGCCCCCCCCCCCCCCTCCCTGGGGTTAGCATTGACATTCCTACTGTAGTATCTGCGGCTGGGATATCTGGCATTAGGCTACTGGGGTTGTAAATAAAGGTCTTGGATCCTTCAAAATAACTGGACCGTTGTTCATTGACTGCTTTGGTTCATACGTGAAATTTATTTCAACTGCGAACATTTTGTTCAGATTTCATCTGACAGTCAGAGGAAACAAGAATCACCAAGGAATTACGTTTATGCAGTTGGTCAGTTAGAGATCAAGCTATGTTATTTGGGAAATGCTTAGGTTGGGAGAATGGAACTGATGAAAATGCCTATATGTCACATTCATAAATGATTCATGCCTTTGTTTACAGAAACAACAGGCACTTAAAGTGTCCCTCATAATGCCTCACCTTTAATCCTTTCATCAAAATGTGATGCACTACAGTCATCCTTTGTTGTTGAATTAATTGAGTGTAAACATCAAATACCGTCGTCATGTATCTACAAACATGCTCAGTCAACACTGTGGTATTGATTGATGCGTTGGCCTTTGGGCAATTGTTCAATGCTAGAGCTTACGTTTTTGCTAGTCTAACTTCTATGTATCATGTATGGTTCTCAGGCACGGAGGTTTATCACTCTTGTAGATGAGTTATACAATCATCATTGCCGATTAGTTTGTTCTGCTGCTTCTTCCATCGAGGATCTGTTCCAAGGCACTGAAGAAGGAACTCTTTTTGATTTGGAGAGGTGACTACTATTGTCTTCATTTCTCTTCTTTGCTCTTTAAGGAGTCTTTTACTTAATGGCTGTCAATTCAATATTACTATCACTCCCTTGGTTGTTTTTGTGCGGAAACCATTTTCATGGGTGTTTTAGAAACATCCTCTCTAACAGCTCATGTCAAGCATAAGCTTGCATCTTGACTTCCCATACCCTACTTGGCTGGATCCCTATGGGCCGGCTGTTGTCAACTAAATACATAGCAGATTAGTCTATTGTTGCATTTGGGAACGAGGTAGCTGTACCGTGGCTGGGCTATAGCTGTTTGACAACATTAATCTATTGGACTTGATGGGATTTGAGATTTAAAAGTTAGGGGGGAATTAGAACTTTAGAATAATTCATTAATGACAATCCTAACTGCCCTTAAAGTTTGATGTGAAAGGTTGCCTCCCAACAGCTTCTTAAAATCACGGAAGTTCGCTTTCTAGAAAAGAAACTTATTTCCAAAGGTTCATTACCAAACACCATAATTAGATCGGTTGACCAAATTATTATGAAGAGACATATACAAGTTTTACCAAACACAGCCTGTTTCAGAATGTGGTGTCTGGGAATCCTAGTGCGTATTGATGAGCTATCATTTTAACTTCTTTTATTGAATCGGACCAACATTTTGTGTCAAAATATTTAGGGAAATTTGCAATCAGTTAAAACATCAAGATCCTGTGCTTCCATCCTCTCTTTTGCTGATTTCTTTGCTGATCTATGGCCACCGTGGGGAAATGTATTACGTATGTTATGGAGCCGGTTTACTTGCTGAAGAAGCCATCTACGGTGAACCAGTAAAATTTGTTGTTCGTGGTGAAATATTTCAGCTGTATTCCTATCATGAAGGTGGTTCTTCAACAGCCATGACTGTGTTGGTGCAGGCTTACTTATCTTGATTTAAACCTTTTGGTACCGATCATCTAATGTTAGTCACTGCCCAAAAGTGAGTAATAGACTTTCTGTGTGAAGCTTCAGCCTATAGCGTCATTCTTAGATGCCGCTCTCCCCTAATGTAATTTTCAAATTCAATTTCATGGCTTAAAAATATGAATGACTAATAGCCCATAAATTACTGTCTTTTCGGTGGCGATTGGTGCAAAGCCACTTTGCCAGCAGTGGTTAACAGGTCCAGAAGATCTCCTTCCATAAAGATATCAATTTAGCTGAGACCAGACTGACTATAAAATATAAATCATATATGAATTCTGATTGGCTCTGGTGCTTTCAGTAGCTTGGGTGTGGAAGAGTGAACTAATGTGTTCGATGGGCAATTTTACACGTTCTCATCTTGTGAGGGCAAACTTTTATTTTAAATTTTAGTACGTGAAAAACCGTCGGATGCTTAACTGAATATTGTTTTCCTACCAGTTTCCAGTTTGAGACAGAGATAGAAGGCTCAAAGCTTCGCCGGGATGTGTTAGCTGAAGGCAGTGTCAGATCTGGTGGCTCCACAACTGGCATCATATCATTATTATCTGGACAAGAAGAGATGTTTGCCTTCCGTAGAGCTGTAAGTCTACATTTTCATGCAAACTGGACAAGTCAAGTCTTCCATGGTATCTTGTTGGGCACTGACTAGTTGAAGAGGCTGGTTTTCATTCATCTAGGCACTGATTAGTCATGCATGTCCGAGATTCATGTTGTTGCTAAACTTGTTCGTTTTGAGTTCTCATAAATTATCTTCTTAAGTCTCCTGCTTTCCTAGGGAAAAGTTTCTGCTTTAGCAATCATGACTCAATTTTTTTTTCTCCCTTTGTTTTTTTGGGATGCTGTTTCTGTTTTATTTGCTGGGAGCTAAGCCAATGCTAGATGTACTAGCTTTAATCCTGAAGGTCTATTGCAGGTCTCCCGCTTGATAGAAATGCAAACGCCTTTTTACTTGGAAGGAGTTCAATATCTTCATCCTTGTTTCCAAATACAGCCAAGTAATCATGAGAATGATCTTGCGAGAACGTTACAGCATCGAACATCCACCTGACCATTTATTTTGAAGTTCAACTATCACTGTCTTGTATGCATTTGTTTGTCCTGTGCTCTGGGCTTGCAGGCAGTTCTGCTACAGCCGATTCTTTCATCACATACTGTATTCTTGATTTTAAGTGTCGGAAAGCACACATGTTATACTATAATGAACAAGAGCTTACCATCTACTCATCTCTTAGAGGAGGGTAGCATTATTCACAACATTATCAAATTACTGTTTCTGCTGAATCACCTTCTCCTTTATTTCTCCCTCCCTTGATAGATTTTGATTTTCTTCCCTTCTTTTCTATTTGTTTTGGGTTTTTTTTGGGGCGGGGGGGGGGGTGTCGTGAAACCTTATCTAGTGTGATTTAGCTTCCAAGACATTCGATTAGGGTACGTAGGCAAACATCTTGCAATTTGAGGTTGTAAGTTCCCCGTACGTGTACATGGCGAAGACGGTCAGATTCAGAAATAGAAGCAGATGATCAGAGGAAAAGAGAGCCTGAAGATAGTGCTTACTAAAGGAGCAGAGATCAGTTCAATTCATATGGTTTAATAGCACTATGATTCTATTTTCAGTAAACTCATTCGACTGCTGTCTTCAGCGGTAATGGTTTCTTCTTATATTCTGCAGGAGTTTATTTATTGTCTTCATTCTTATACCTGAAGACGACGAAATTGTCATTCGAATGATCTTGAGAGAAATTACACAGCTCCAACATCAGCCGTTCCATTTACTCATTAACTTTGTTATCACGCTCTTGCGTTTAAAAGTTTGTGCTTTGCCATGGTCTGATACGTTATTCACTGTACCGGATTCTTTCAATGCACATTGTACATTTGTACTGTTGATAGTTTGGGAAAACTGGACATGTCGCTACTTCCATCAACAAGAAGTAACCATATGCCCCCTCCTGCTCTCTCTCCATCTCACATCCTTTTTTTTTCTTCTTTTCTTTTGCATGTATTCTTTCCTCTTTTTTTTTTTGGGGGGGGGGGTGTGAGGATTGGGTAATGAAATATTTATAGTATAATTGAACTTCCAAAATGTTTGGTTACAATACCCAGTTGGGCAAGTTTTTTTCCATCTCAGCTTGTGATTTCTTGTTTGAATGCAGGATAAGGGAAGAATAATATTAGGAAACTGAAGCAGATGATGGAAAGAAAATAGAGTCTGAATATTGATGCTATTGACAAGATGAGGAAAAGAAATCAGGTGATTTTCTTCTTCATTTGGTGTAATAGCAGCACCAAGAGCCTGTTTTCAGTAGATTGCATCAACTGTTATCTGCAACAGTAATGGTGTTTCTTACATCCTGTAAACATGATTGTAAAAAATGGTAGAAGTCATTGAGCTTGTTTTCATGCAAATGTACCCGTAAAAAAATAATTTGCCTAGTGTATGCTGGACAACTTGGGTCAATGTTTTACTCTGGATTTAGCGTGCCTATGACTGTTCATTTGATTTTTATAATTTTAATTAGTTCATCTACATTCAAATGCCTTAAGTTTCAAACATATCGTTGATAGTCTTATTTGTCTGCTGTCTGGCCTAATGAGAATGTCAGCTTGGACATGTTTTTGGGTTTGATTGTTAGTGTTTTAATAACGAAGTGCCTCAAGTGTCCTTTACTTCTTGAAAGAGAGAGTAGAGAATCAAAATTTATTAGTCAAATTGACCTGAGTAGCTCTTGCAATGCAAGGGTAGAGTACCTTTCTTAGATTAGACTCTAGGAAATAAATTTGGATTTGGATTTGAGGTGCTCTTATGGAAGCTACTTTATGTCTCTTACAGAATCCACTGCAAATACTGAACTCATGGTTTCACACCCAAATACATTAGATGAGATGAACACAGCCAATACACTGAAGAATTGTTTTAATTTACTGTTCTTTAGAGGGGGAGAAGAGAAGAAAAGGGGGTGACGATTCTTACTGGGCATATTCGATATTGATTTTGGCAGTGGAGGTCCTGCAGATGGCACTGAAGGCCTTAAGAGATAGGACCATTGTTGCAGGGCATGGAGAAGTTCTGCAAAAATCAACCACTGTTGCTATTATGTTCCCATCCTTGCACGGTCGATTTGGTCCGCTTATGCAGCAGACCTCGTATCGTCTTCCACAAGCAGCTCCATTATCCCACAGCCCTTCGCTCACTGATGCAAAAAACCCGTTCTCTGGGAACTGATCTTCACTGTAACCACCGCATTTTGTAGCTGCATGTTTGAAACCAGCGGATATGGAGTCGGGTTAAGAGGATCACACACTGTGGGTGTCAGTTAGCTTGATTAATGAAGTCTCTTGGTACCAATAATAGAGACCTGTGTACCCTGCCAGGCGTTTAATCTCATACTCCCCCCCCCCCCAAAAAAACACAAAAAAAGAAAGACCCAAAAAAAAAAAGAAAGAAAGAAGGGAGGGGAAGAGTTGAAGAACCACTCGTTGTCCACTGTAAACAAGAAGAGAAAAGAAAGGAGTTGATGTTCTCCATGTTTGGACAGCAAAATTAAGTTTAACAAGAATTAACCAAATCTACTTATGGTTTAGTTGAACAGGTTATTGTTGTCCAGTGTTAAAACTAAGGTTCAAATGTTGGTGGCCACAACTTTGTAGTTGTAAAGGATCCTGTGGGTTGGCGGCCTAAGTTTCGGTTTCGGTTGGCTTATTATAACGTATAAAATTACTGCTAACCAATCATATATTTGTGTTAGAAAGAAAAAGGTTGAACAAGGATTATAAATGGAGGAAAACTTTTTCATCATTTCATTCAAATTGCTCTCTCTTGATTTGCGTAGGATTTTGAAGGAGAGAAGAATGCATCGTAGTTGTTTAATTTGCTTTCCCTTCCTTTCTCCGATCTGATCTCTTATTTCTATTTCTCTTAAGAGATTTTAGAATGAGTTTTAAATCAATGGTTGACTAATAATCTATTACAGGATAATTTTAATAAAATTACACTAAATAAACAATTAATCTCTATAACCATTAAAAGTTATCTTAAGCTTTCCATCTTGCATATCTCTTAGGTCCTGTTGTATTTTGCATTTTTTAGGATTTAGTTAAGAGTTTACATCTCTTTACATCTTCTTACATCATCTTTACATCTTCTTACATCTCCTTATATTTTCTTACATCTCATATAGATTTTCTATAACATTCAACAACTCCTTACATCTATCCTTACAGCTCCTTACATTTCATTACAACTTCTTACATCTTCTTGCAACTCTTTATATATCTTTACAGCTCCTTACATTTTCTTACAGCTCATTACAGTTTCTTACAGTTTTTTACAACTCGTTACATCTCCTTACATCTATTAGCTGTATCTAAACACGAAATAGAACAAACTCTTAATGTGACGGTACTACACAAGACTCATACAATATACTCCTAAATATATATACATTTTTTTTATAAGTTAGGTCATCTACTGTACTCTCTAGTTTAGAGTAGACCCAATAGGCCCACTACCTCAGTGACAGGGGGATAAACCCTACTAGACCAAAGGCCCAACACTATCTTCCCTTTATCTCCCAAATAACTCGAAGGCAAATATTCCTCCACGCTTGAACTCAGGTGGGAGGGATGGTAGGAAGGAGGGGTACCAATGAAACAATTGGCTTATTGATAACATACACTCTTAAGTATATGAGATATTTACAATTGCTACTCCTAAACATATAATATATTTTACCATTATATATGTTGCTATTAGTAAAATGAAATTCAAAGTTGGCAAATTTTCACTCTCCTTTTTCCTTCTTTTTTTCGTTAGTTAAATTGAAAAGAAAAAAGATGCACAAGAATACTGAAAGGGGGGTTACAAAATAACAAAGACGAGGAAGGAGAGAGAGACGCCAATACTTACGTAAATAGGGAGGATGGTAGGAAGCGGCTGTGCCAACGTCCCCTAAAGTTCCAATAACATGAAACCACATCCACCAAATTGGAATCATAAATTGTAAACACCACTTCATCTCTACCTTTGCCCCTCCTATTTCTTTGCTTTAGCCTGTGGGGTTAGTTTATATAGTAGTGAAGATGGCCATGAATATCCTAATATTTGCCCACCCATTAATTTATAGTCAGCACGAAGCAATGTGATCATGGACCCCACAACCAACATGTATATTTTAGATTAAGGTAAATTTGCAATTTAGATGAAAGAAGCTTTATTTTTTATTTTTTATAGAAAGATGGACATGAAAATAAAAGGTGAGTAATTAAAAAAAAAATCATAAATGTTAGTTGGATCTATGACTACAATATAATTGGTGCCTTAGAGGACTTCATTTGTTCATTTACGCCATGCATGCCACCACGTTTCCCTCTTTCCAAAGATTTTAGCTTTGTTTTGCTTGTACTCTTTCTATTTAATCCTTCTAGTTGGAGTTAAGCTATTTGGAACTTTTTACTTTTTAGCTGGTTCATCTCTCTGCTCCACGGAAGCAAAAAAGAAAAGGAAAAAAAAAACTATTGAAGTATGCGTTGCTTGTACACACCTATAGACTCTCATGCCATGTTATGTCCATACGTCTACACTAGGGCTGGTAATTAGGTCAGTTCGGATTGTGTTCGTGTTCGAGTTGAAATTAAATGCGTTGAAATACCCCTGACCTGAGCCCGACTTGTTTCATAAACGGGTTGAAGTATGCCAACCTAAACCTGACTAAAAACTAAATGGGTTGGCCTGATTTCAACCCATTTACCTGCCTAAAGTAAACGGATAAAAATCAGGTTAGAATATGACCTGTTAATCTATTTAAATCCAGATTGCATCTGTATTGGAAAGCTATTAAGCAACCCTTTTATGGAACTGGCAATAATCAAATGATGATTCCAGGAGTTGAAGTTCACAAAGTCAACATAGCCAAGGCATTTCAAAGCCAACAAGCCAACAACCAACAAAACAAGCTATTTAAATGTTTACAAACTAGAAACTTAGTTAATAAAGTTGATAGACCAAACATAACCAACTTAAAATATTTGTCCAACATCACACTGCCAAGGCACAAGTCAAGTAGGCTAATTAAGCAAGATGGACTTCTGCTTAGTACCACTTCCAGCAACCTCAGTAGAAAACCCTCCTCCCTTGGACAACACATCTCCATTTTCATCATCATTCAAGCTCATATTCATCACATCTCCACATAGCTCATCCAAATGGAATTGTGTTGGCATAAGCGCTAATTTAAGTAAGAAAATAAAGATATGAATTAGAAAAGGGACAACAATTTATAAGGAAGTAAAACATAAACAATTAAATAAGGTTAAAGGAGAAGCATCACCTTCTTGCCCAAACACCCAATCTCTTAAGCAAATCACAGCTTCTACCGTTTGTAGCTTAAGGGAACTACGAAATGCATCAAGTACCCTTCCTCCAACACTAAAAGCATATTCGGACGCCATGGTAGACAATGGTATGGTCAATACATCACGTGCCATTTGAGAGAGAGTGGGAAATCAAAACTGATTAGTACTCCAATAGTTAAGAACATCCGTGTTTTCAACTCGAGGAAGCTTCTTTTCCTCAAGATACGTTTCCAATTCAGACTTGGAAACAGGGGCAAGCACCTCACTTGAATAATTATCGAAGTCCTTTAATAATAAAAAAAGTCAATTACTTGAAAAATAAAAATACTCTAAATCAACTTAATCTAGATTGAAAGAAAATATACCTCAAAGTACTCATCAGTAGTAGCTTGTTGGGCATTACGAGAGACATGAGCAGTAGGAGATGATGCAGAAGATGAGGCCAAATTAGAAGCATTTGCATACTCATCATATAAGGCAAAGAACTTATCCTTTAATAAATCCAATTGAGCATCATGAGTACCAACATAAATTTTTTTATAAGCCAAATCTGCAAATTGGAACTTATAACGAGGATCTAAAATGCCGACAATTGCCATGATAGTGCTAAATTCTGCCCAATACTTGTCAAATTTGGTAAACATCTTAGCTGCCATATTCCTCATAAAAGCATCATCACCCTCCAATTCAACTTTCAAAACTAATCTAATCCTCACCACATTAGGAAAATAAAGATTGGAAGTGGGATATTTAGATCCAGAAAAAGCACGAGTCACTTCAAAAAAGACTTTCAAGAAACTACAAATTTTTTCAATCTTAACCCACTCATCAAATCTAGGGCAATGAGTAAAGTTCTCGTCAACAACCTCCAAATGATTAAACACTTTTTTATAGTAAATGACACTCTCAAGCATAAGATATGTTGAATTCCACCTAGTTGGGACATCTGGTCGTAGCCCTTTACTATAAACAAGATCACAAACCTTAATTGACTCAAGAAATCTTTGCTTCCGCACTTGAGAAACTTTACAATATTTAACACACTCCCTCATTTTGACCACAACCTCATCCACATCTTTTAAGCCTTCTTTGACAATTAAATTTAGGATATGGGCACAACATCTAACATGAAAGAACTCACCATCACATAAAAGCTTAAGCTGACTTTTCAACATGTCCATAAACAAATCATTTGAAGATGCATTGTGAAGAGTCAAGCACATTACTTTCTTATGAAGACCCCAATCCTTCATCAATAACAAGATCTTTTTAGCCAAGGAGACCCCATTATGTGGTGGAGGCATGAAAGAAAAGTTCAAAATTCTCTTTTGCAAAGACCAACCATCATCAATGTAATGAGCAGTGAGACTAATGTAGCCATTTGTATTAATTGAAGTCCAACAATCTAAATTAAAGGCTATCCTACTAGGAATAGAATGAAAGAATTCTTTCAATCTTTCCTTTTACCTCTTAAAAATTTTCAAGACATCATACCTAGTTGTATGCCTTGAAAGCACTGTCACATCAGAATTCAAATATACAAAGATGTTTCGAACTCCATCATACTCAGCAAACTGAAATGGCAAATCATGCTTCACAACACACAAAGCCAACAACTCACGAAACATTTCAATATCAAATTCAAGATGCCTATTGCTTAAGGATCCGGAATGACTTTGCAACAGAAGCTTGCCTATGTCTCTGACATTATTTCTTTTACAATTTAGGATGTGTCGTTTCAAATTCCCAGCCCCATACTTGCTATCCCCGCTATACACTTGCCCACATTTCTTACATTTGCACCACAAATTACCCTCTTCATTAGGCTCCAAGAAAGTATAGTTTTCCCAAACAGTACTAGTTAATTTTCTTTGGCATTTACAGGTCTTACCACAGGCTGCTGACTTATATGCTCCAGTTCTCAAAGTAGTAGCTTTTTTTGCATTCTATCCACCTCTTCAGCAGCTGAGTCAATTTGAATGGGTGATGGTTCACCATCCTTTGAAATCGAAGCCATAACCTTGCAATTCAGAAAATTTTTCAGATTAGAAAAAAAGAAATCAAACTAAATATCATAAACATCATGCGAAGACCAACGGGCAGCACAAGAACATTTGGGGGACCTCTGATATTACTCTTCAAGTATATATAGCAGCGTTTACTTGCATATAAGAATTCCATCTTGTGTCAAGTTCTCCATTGTACTAAAAGTAAGCAATCCTAAGGAATTTATCTTTGTTCATAAAGCAAGACTTGCCAAAATAGCTGATCATCATTGTTATTACTTTTTTTTGTTTCTTTTTGTCTATGCACCTTTTATGCAAGCCTCAAAATTGTCCTGAACTTCGTTAATAAAGCAGTTGGAGTATTTCAAAATAGGTCATATGGAACAGACTCTCTGGTCTGTACTCCTCAGCAACTCAGGCCTTCGTGGTTAAGGGTGCTACATGAGCTATCCCAGTTAAACCTGACGTAGGTGGGACTCTATGGTATGGATTTCATTATGCAAGTCTGCTCAATGAAAAACAATACATTTGTCTGGCTTCTATGCATCTAAATGTTTCTCAAATTTCCCAAAATGTCAGCTTTCCCAGTTAAACCCGACCAAGTGAAAAAATGGCTCCAAAAGAAGTAAAGTACTACAACACCACCAGGCACCAACACCCGGTGTAACTCCTGCCTAGGTAGGCTTGGGGAAATCCATATGTTCAGATCAGAAAGTTCATACCTTTGGCACATATCAGTGAAGAAAGCACAGCGTAGGAGGAGAGAATGGAGATCAAACGCAAGCACAACGTAGAATCGTAGATCTGAAAGGGAAGAAAAATCATGCTCAGTGAAGAAAAATCATGCCATCCAAAAACAAAAACTTTCAGTAACATTTCATACCTTTGAAATCGAGAAAGGGAGAAACCGAGAAAGCCTCGATTTGAAATTGGGAAAGGGAGAAAGAGAGAGATTGAGAGTATTAGAGATGAAATACAATGAAACAAGCAAAAACTTGAGAGCAAATACAACGAAACAAACCTGAAAATATGAAATTGAGTGAGAGATCGAGATGCGAGAGCTGCAGAGTAAGAGATTGAGATGTAGAGAGATGCAGACTGAGAGATCGAGATGTAGAGAGATACAGAGTGAGAGATCGAGATGTGAGTGGGAAATGGAGAGGGGAAATCGAGACTCGAGAGGAGGGGCAGGTCGAGAGGGAGATGGAGTGAGTGAGGCTGTGAGGGTTACTGTGAAATAGGGCTAGTAAGGAGGCTTATATATGAGGGCTAATTAGGGCTAGTCACTCAACCCTAAATGTCCTTTTGAATTTTCAATTTTCATTGTCCCTCTAAAATTGTTATAATTTTTAATTTCGACAAGTTTTTTTTAATACTAAAAAATAAACGGGTTAGTGGGTAAACGGGTAAATACCCAATTAATTAAATGGGTTAAAGTAGGTATTTTTTCGTGTCGGAAGTTTCGACCTTAACCTAACCCATTTAATTAAACGGGTTAGGTGTGTCGACCCAATTACGTAAACGGGTTGAGAATCTCGACCCAAACCCGCCTAATTTCTTGTCGGGCTCGTGTCGTGTCGTGTCAGTTTTTACCAGCTCTAGTCTACACTTACGAGGAGAATTATGGGAATAATAGTGGATGTCTACTAACTCAATTATTTTGGAAACTAGAACTACTTCCCTTACGATGTAAGGGTTGAATTAAATAATATGTTAAATAATCTTTATATCTATCGAAGTTTTTAGGTTTATGCATATGTTGTTCTTATGCTTGCAAGTGTTTAATGACCATCCTAAATAGTTGATTAAAGAAAAGACGAAAGGTCTCCTGGAACAAGTAAAGAAAAATAAAAAACGAATTGCATTACATGCTAAAAGACATAAAATGAATTTAATAGTAGTTAATATCCTAATCAATAAATTTAAGACACTTGGCAAATGCATATTAAACTACTCAATTTTATATATAGTTATATATAGATGATAGTAACACCTTTGATTAGCAGTAATAATGACTATCAACTGAATTAATTATTGGAATATCCGAAAGAGGTGCAAAACGTGGTAAGTGCAGTACACACTTCCAAGCTAATCAAAGGAGGTAAGAGGAGAGAATTGCGAGAAAGGAACAATTGGGAATCAAGCAATTAAATTCTTATTTTACTTTCACTATCATAAGGCAAGGAATCGGAATAAGGATACTAAAGATGCAACTCTATTCGAATTTGATTCCCTAGAAAATGAAAATGGCCCAACAGGCAATACGTAGAACGCATGGCCTTGACTCTCTTTTTGGTTGTGGTGCGGTCAAAGATAGGAACTGAACTATCCAATTCCATATTTGCAAACTAAAGAAAGTGGGACAAATTCACAGCCCTGAAAGGCATCGATGCATTCTTACCTCAAAATAGAAATGAACCAATATTATATTCATCTATATATAGTGAGAAAATATTTTGGGTTAATAATAGAGTACTCACCTTTTAAATCTTATCAACTGTGAAAATTTATTTACCTTTTCTCATCGTAAGAGGAAAACTTATGTAAAAAAGAAAGGAGAGAAAATTCCACCCTAAAGGCATTAATGCACCCCCACGTGAAAATAGAAGTGAAATGATATTACATTCATCTATTTAATTATAGGCAGAAAACATCTTTCGTAAATGATGGCGTACTCACCTTTCAAGTGAAAAATTATGGACAATTCCTATCACCTGTAAGAATTTACTTAACTCTTTTCTCTTTGCAAGGGGTAAGCTTAGACATGAAAGGAAAAAGAAAAAGCCATTTATAGTAATTGAGGTATTGCATAGGGCATAGCGATAAAGGAGAATAACATTAAGGGGGTGTTTGGTGAACAAAAAAGAGTTGGAGACTTGAATCCTCAGGGTTCAAGTTCCATTCCTTAATGTTTGGTGATAAATTTGAAAAAAAGGAATTTGATACCTGGGGGAATCAAGTTCCTCCATAAACCCCTGA
Organism: Selenicereus undatus; assembly: GCA_017589665.1. Classification (NCBI taxonomy): domain Eukaryota; kingdom Viridiplantae; phylum Streptophyta; class Magnoliopsida; order Caryophyllales; family Cactaceae; genus Selenicereus; species Selenicereus undatus. The sequence continues at coordinate 92,462,152 of JACYFF010019584.1, forward strand.
AACTTGAACCCTCCCATTATTGGGGGGTTTCAAGTTTTCATCCCCGGGGTTCAATATTATTGCTGCTGTTGTTGTTGCTACTACTACTACTACTACAACTATTATTATTATTATTATTATTATTATTATTATTATTATTATTATTATTATTATTATTATTATTATTATT
>JACYFF010019584.1:92462720-92488823 GCA_017589665.1 Selenicereus undatus
AAAACTACTCACCAAACAGCAAGGAGTGGGACCTGATTCCATTCCAATTTTCTCCAAACAACTGGGTTCAGAATTCAAGTTCCATATCCAACCCCCCATGATTCAAGTCCTGATTCCATTCCATTCCAATTTTCCTCACCAAATAGGGCCTAGCAGTTAGGGCACTTACAGTCTTTTGTATTATGTATTAGTAAGCAAGCACTTTTTGGATCAAATAGTGGATTATCAAGGAATTTACAGGAGCCGATTATCTAATAAATCAGTTGAGTCTGAATTCACAAAGAGATATTAGTTAGTGTCCATTGTTTTCTTATAGTGAATTATCTTGTTACACCCTTTGCAGGTTATAGATGTCGCGAGACTTATGAGCTTCTCGGATAAAATCTAATTGGATTATTAAATCACATCAGTATAGATACTAAAGTATGAGTTACATTACCAATCATCCTGACATGATATGAGAAATCATCCATCAATTTTATTAAAAAAAGAAAACAAATCATCGATCAAAAGTACAAAAATGAAGGGTGCATAAACAAGGATAGGGGTGTCATTAAACCAAGAAAAGTCTCTTGTAAAGATGGGTAAATCTAGTTAGGAGAAATCCATATAAGGTTGCTTCTTGCAAGCGAGATCGTGTCCGACCCTAACCTCAAGCATGAACACTACACCTTATTTGAATTATATTCCAAGTATCATGAATCAAATGACCCAAAAATTGGGCCAACTTCAAACCACATTGTTGCATTGCAACCTCGTCAATGTGGGCAGGAGTCACGTATATCCACTAAACCCTATACTTAACTAAATTAAAGGGCATACAACATTTGGTGAGATTAACTGGCGGCGCTCAGCTTCTTGACGTATTCACATTCCTTAAACCACATTATGCATGCCACTAATTCTCGTTTAGTGGGCGGCTAATTACTTAAATGTCAAATCACTCACGCACGGTATGTTGTCACCCATGTTTATTTATCATATCATGTTTATCTAGTAATTAAACAAAGGCAATATGAACTTGTTAATTAGTTAAGTACTTAGGTGTCTTGACTGGCCGGTAAGCAGTCTGCTTCGTTAAATAATCTCGTTCGGTTTGTCTAATTATAAGCTTGTTTTATCTGTTCCTGCTTTCTAACTCTTTTGGACATATAGAGGCTAGAGAGTAGATTCCGCAAACGTGTGGTTTGCATATTTCAATTCTGGTTGGAACTGGTTGCCAGTATACTCATGTTTGGTCAACTTGAGTTTCAATATTATTACGAGTGTACCCTAAGATTACTAGTCCTGAACTGTCTCAAAGATCGGCATATATGGGTTCTTCCACAATTCACAAAGAGGATTGTCCTAATAAAGAAAAGAAAAAGTGATCAACAAAACATCAAAAAAAGGAAAAAAGGAAAAATGTATTCCGTCCATCCCCCATTTTTTACCTGTCATTCATTTTTAAAATACTAGTCTGGACCCGTGCTTTGCACGCAGCATATTCAAATAAACATTTTGTAGATATATTATGAAAATAATAAACGGATAGTCATTGTAGACATAATTAATTTTATAATTTAGAAAAGATGATAGAGTAATTCAATAATAAATTTAAGTAAACAACAACTTCGCGCATAACTACTGGAAATAACACTTAAAAATTAAAGGTATAACCCTAGTATTCAAACATGTTTGGGTGAATTAATTGATGAAAAATTAAAGGGCAAGTGTGCTTTTCCTCTCAGCATTGAACTTCTCTTCATTAGTAATTATGTACCACGTTGGTGTTGACGTTTTCTTTGTTGAAGCAAGCTCAACTTTTTGATACTTTTTATGCTGTGCTGGTACGTTGGGGCAGAGATACGAACAAAGGAAGGTGAGCAGGCACAACCTAACCCAGAGCATTGAGGGAGAGAGAGAAATTGAGAGTATCAGAGGGAGAGGGATAGAGGTGTTGAAATGTGGGAAATATAGTACTGGGCTGGGGGAGACAAAGGTTATGTCACTTTTGATTGTGTATTTCGGCCAGGAGAGCGATAGGGGTCCCAGCGATGAAACCAAGTGTGCTTAAAATACACAAAATGGAACCAAGCAAATTTATGCCATTTAGATAAAATATCCAAAATCTAATCAAATAAAGGCAAAGCAAAGTCAAATATACTTGGCCTTCCCCTTGGGTCTTTTCCCCCCAAATGCAAATATCAAAATCGTATGATATAGAAAGCAAATCAATTTAAATATGATGTTGTTTAAGATTCACCCCTATATAATACTACATCAAGTCTATAAAGATTGCCCATTTTCTACTTCTAAAGTCACAATTAGTTAACTTCGATGATTAGTTAATGAAATATATATTGATTTAAAAAAATACAATTATTATTGTTGATGAAAAGAACTCATGTATATATTATTATTGTTGATGAAAAAAAATAAAATTAATATTGTTGATAATACCAAATATTTTAATTGATTTAACGTGAAATTAGTTTATGTCATATGTGTGTGTGTATAAAGTTGGATTGAACTCATGTATGAGGGACACGCAAGTGTAGGATGTTACATAGGAGTGAATAATTATGTGAGATACTTTAATGCAATATAAGATGCTACATGAGATTTAAAATAAAAAGAAAAGACTATGTAGATGGATGTGAGTTAGATATTAATTAAGAATACAAAAGTATATTATTAGTAGGGAAAAAAAAACTAAAGAAGCTCACTTTACTTTTTCTTCAATAGAATAATATAACACATCAATTTATTGTTTGTTTTTTATAAAAAATTATTCTCTTAATAATATATTCAAAAATTATTTTACTCACACCCCTAGTAACAATTAAATAATAACTCCTTTCAACCAAAAAAAAATAAAAATAAAGAATGATATAGGATGAGCATCATGAGCATGAAATGGAAGCCCTGTCCAAACCAATAACTTTGTGAAAGAATCCAAGTTAAGTTAACGTGGAAAGAGCTAAGCTAAAGACTGAGAAACCAATGACATGATTTTTTTATTCTTTTTTTTCCTTGAAGTGAAGAATTAGAATCAAAAGCTTTTATGAGACTGAGGGGGAGTTTTGGAAAGAGAAAATAAACAAAAAAGTAACAGAAAAGGGAAAAAGGAAAAGGAAAAGAAAGCTAGTGGAGGTGATGTTGACAGGTGTGTGGGCTGTCCAGAGTCTTCTATAAGAATCTGCCCAAACTTCAAATTTCCTTTAGTCTTCATGTCCTCTACTCAGCCTCTCTCGGTCTCTGCTCTATCTCCTATTTTGCCCATATCTTACCTTGAGCTTTTAGAGAACCTTCCACAAAAATATGCCCATACCCCAATTTTTCTTATTCTTCTTGCCCTCTACTTCGTCTCTCCCTTTCTGCTCCATCTCTTAGTTAGCCATTGTCTTGGCTTAAGTTTCAAAATTTGCAACTAAAAATCCAACCCTCCAACCTTCAAATTGCTGGCATGTCACTAAAATCAACAGATCTACCTCCAAAATTACCTGGATGGCACCCAAAGGCTCTTAATTACGTTCGTAATCCAGTAATTTTGGAGATGCAATTTTGTGGGGGAAGAAGGTGCGGTCGGGATTTTTTAGAGCATACAGAGAAGGTCGAGGTATGGGTTGTGGGTTTTTTTGGGGGGGGGATTCATGGGGTCATGGTTTGCTCTGAATTTTCAATATGCAATAAAGGAAAAAAAAACTAATTTCTAAGCAATAGCCATTCCTCACTCCTCCCCTGATGTAAGATGTGAGTCCCTTTCTCTCCAAACCTCTGCTTAGACCTGTGGTTACTCTGTTACAGTCGAAGGCCTGAGAAGATGAACATTTCATTCAATTTGTTTGAGGAAATCTGGGGATAGTCGACCCATATTTAACGGTGATTTCTTTGGGGGGTATAAATAGTTGATTATGTCATTTGTGAGAGAATTGTAGGTGCCGGTGGAGTGAACATGGGCTCATCTACATGCTTGAATGTGGCTACGATAGAGTGGGATGGTTTTAGAGGGGGTGGATAGTCAATTCTTGTGGTGTACGGTTTGTTGGTTTCTTTGTAGTTGTTTCAGACTTGGCAGTTACTTGCGTAGGGTAGCAGTGTTATGCGTAAACTGCATAACATTTCCAAAATTCAATTCTTGAAATTTAAAACCTTATCACTAAACTGTTGTAGATAAAGGAAGATAAGTAGACTTTTTGAAATTTAAAAACCATCTATTATAATTAGGCGGGATTGAACGAAATTGCAAGGATAGGGGAGGGAAAGCTTTTAAAGCCCTTATCATTCTACTATTTATTATATACAGATTTCATTTTTTTACCGAATTATTTTCATTTACCCCTTGAGATTTTGATAAATATTATTTGTGCCCCTGAACTTTTTGAATTATCATTTATCCTCTTTCACATTTGCATAATAGTATTGCAAACACCCCAAATTACAAAAATGCCCTTGATGCTCCTGAAATTGGTTTGGTTAGTTGATGGCATGACAAAAAATAGTTTGAGAAGACTAATTGGTGCCTTTAATAATGAAGGCATCAGTTTGCTCACCCGAACATAGCCGGATATTGTGCATTGGAAGAGAAAGAGAAAATAGACAAACTTAGGTGAAAGAGTGTTCAAATCGCACCACATGTAGTGCTAGGAGGCTTGTTGGACCATGATGACCTTAGCGGTGGTCTCGACGTCACTACTATGGCCGCTACTGATCACATCGATTAGATGTAAGGTCAAAAGAATTGGGTTGGAGCTCAATTAAACTTCAAACGGATAGAGGAGATAGGATAAGGGTAAAACAACTTATAAACATGAAGGACATTTTTGTAATTTTGAGGTTTGTAATACTATTATGCAAAGGTGAAAGAGGGTAAATGATAATTCGAAAAGTTCAGTGGTACAAATGATATTTACCAAACCCTAAGGGGGTAAATGAAAATAATTCTATCTTCTCATTTAATTTGTTATGTATGGATATTTAAATACTAAAAGCTAATAAAGATGGATTATCAAAATAAAACATGAACTTAATATTATGAAAGTACTTAATGCAAGTAATAGTTCCAAAAGTTCTTTAAAATGCAAGTAATTTGTTATGTATGGATATGTATGTACTCACAAAATGTTCTTTAAAATAAATTTCAAAAATCTAACATCACATTTTGTCATATAACATACATAACAAAACTTCAAATCTAAATAAGAGGGATCCAATCTGTTCTCATTATCATATTTGAAATGATAGAAAAAAAAAGAATTTAATAGTTTAAATAATGTGTGAACGATTATGATATTGAGGAAATTTTTTAATAGTTTAGATAATATATGAGCTATTTGTTTTTGGTGAGAGATAACATATGAGCTATGATGGTGAGGGATTTTCCTTTTGGGGGTTGGGGGGGGGGCTATACATTGGTAATCCATAAAGAGACAATATATATAATTTAAAGCATTTTATTTATGACATGTAGTGGTTACTAATAAAACAAAGAATTACTTACAATTTTTTTCTTTATTATTTTGGTCGAGGGATAATTTATCAGAACCATGTTATTTCTAAGTGAAGTAAAAGACATTTGGTATGGGAAATTGGGAATCACTAGATGTGAGGGAAAAATCTTTGTAAATCAATATACTTGTTTTCTTTTGGATGAAAAAGTGAAATCATTTAGAGGATAAAGACACATCCAAGATAATGCACTTAATTAAGTGAAGTCTAGAAACAATTGATATAAAACAATGAATCCATTATTTTTCTTTTTCTATATTTAATATAAAGTCTTTTCTTTTATTGAGTAGGTAATATGCCCATAGTTGTTCTCAAGAAAAGAATTAGTCAGCAATTTAAGTTAACCCTAGTTACGAATCTTAATTTATTGCGCATAAATTCAAACATAGCCAAGAATCTTCGAATTAATATATCTGAATTTTTTTTTTTTGGGGTTAATATAAGTTAAGGTATGAGGGATTAATATATTAATCTCTTCTAGTTAGTTATTTTCTTGCTCCGTATTGTACTTGTTATCTTTACATTAACAAAACATCCTAACCATTTAAAATGAAGTTTATTTCTTCTTTTTTAGTCAACAAAATATTTTTATGCAATAAATTAAATTCATAAGAAAATAATCGCCGGGCTAACTTTAAAAGCTTAATTAGCATTATAGTATACATGAGGGAAGATCACATCTCAAATCTAATAGTGCATTCAATCGTGTTAATTTCCATTTTTCTCGCTTACTGATAGACATGGCAAAAACTTACCCGAACCCACCCAAAAAGTTTGGGTTTTGAATACGATTTTCTCGACCCGTACCCAAAATAAATCGAACTTGAAAAACCCGCAAATTTTTGGGTCAAACCTAACCTGAACCCGAACCCGTCTGCTCAACCCGAATGTGATATCCTTATTTTTTATTTTTCTTTAATTTTCCCACTTAACAACAATAATTTTTCATTATAACGAATCATTTAGAGAAACGTTGTATAATTATTACATCCCTTCGCAAATTAGATGATGATACCCATTCTTGTCCAAATTCATTCGCATAAAATGACGCCATATACAACTCATAAATGAAACAATTTAAAAAACTGGGTATGAAATAACTATCTAGCCTTAAGAAATTCAATTTAGAATAAGATACGTGTTAAACATGTGCAAGTCATACCATTACATTCTTAGTGAAATGAGTACGTCTTGTCGCATTTTAAATAATATTACTCTATAATAATCTAATACTTTGATGTTATAATTAATAGATAATTTAATATCTTATACGTCTATAATATTCTTTTGTTTGGCTTCCTTCTAATTGATCTCAAACCTGATGTCAATGTTGGGCATTAGACCAATTTGTGTTCATATTAGGATCGACCCACTAATAAAGCACACATGGTTAGGTAATAGTAGGTTAATTAATAAAATATCAAATTATTAAATGGCTTATTAACAAGTCGAACTGCTTCAGATGGGTCAGCCCATGAATGATTCGACCCATTATTAATATTTTAATATGCGAACGAGCCCATCCAAATGTGACTTATTGTCCCCCTGTATATGATGTCCATATATCATATTGAAAAGTTTGAATATTTTTGATATTCTTTTAAGAAATTATAATTACAATGCTTGTTCATTAAATACAGACAATTTTAAGTAATAAATATTTTGCGATTTTCATTTTGACAAAAACATGAAAAAATTCACTAAAAAGGCTCTGCAAACCTGTTGGGTTGACCCAAAACTCTAAAACCGAAATTCGGCTGTCCATATTTTATCCGAACTCGAAATATACCCGAAGAAATAGTATATGATCCTACGTACCCCAAAAATGCACTTGAGTGCATAAAGGAGAGTCTTGTAAGGAGATGCATAAACTGGAAAACAACATGGACTACACAGGCAATATTAGGACGAGTCATAGTTAAATACTATAAAACATCTACCATACTCCGATACTCAATAAGATCTACAAGTAGTTCACTGTCAGTAAGGGACAAAGTGGTCTAGGCAGCAGAAGGAGTAGTAACAGGTTTTACTATATGGAGATGAAATTTATGAAGAACATCAACAACGCACTTCCGCTGGGTAAAAAAAGGTCCGAAGGAGTAAAAACCAATTTTAATGCCAAGAAAATAGTGAAACTGCCCAAGATTCTTCATGGAAAATTGGTTAGAAAGGACAAAGATAAAAGATTGAAGAATAAAGGAGGAATTGTTAGTCACAATAATATCGTCCACGTAGAGAAGAAAAATCAGAATATCTGAACCAGTGCGGAAGACGAACATAGAAGGATCAACATTGCTACAAGCAAACCATGAGACAGAAGGAAACCGCTGAAATGATAGAACCAAGCTCAAGGAGCTTGTTTGAAATCGTGTAGATCCTTCTTAAGTTTGCAAACATAATGGGGAAAGTTAGAGTGGATAAAACGTCGAGGCTACTTCATATAAACTTCTTCAGTTAGATGTCCATGCAAAAAGGCATTCTTGATATCTAACTATCGAATGAACCAATTGGAAGAAATAGCCAAAGAGACAATAAAGTGAATAGCAGCAGGTTTGACAATAGGGCATAACGTCTCATGGTAGTTAATTCTGGCCTGCTGATGAAACTCTTGGGCTACCAGATGTATTTTATGTCTTTCCACAATACCATAAGAACAATATTTTACTCGATACACCTATTTACTCCTAAAAAAGTTATGTAAAGGATTTTTTTTGGGGGGGGGGGAATCTTAAGTGCCAATAGCCAATAAAGCGTTATACTCCTCGACCATTGCTTGTTTCCAATGAGAATACTTTGATGCTTCAGTAAATGAAGAGGATTCTGGTTCAGCTAAGGATGTAGAGAGAGAAAGAAGATGCTTGGGTTTGGAAATGTCTGACTTAGATCCAGTTTGCATCGCATGGACATTGGTGTTGAGTAGTGAAAAAGCAAGGTGTCTCCCATGAAAAATGGGCTGGGAAGACATGACTAAAGTGGGTTGTAGACTGACACTAGCAGAACTGGGTTGCGGGCTGGTGCTAAGCGAAGGCCTAGTGGGTATAGTGGCGACAGGAGAAGATTCAAGGGAAAATAAGACGGGTGGGCTGGACAGCGGCCTGCGTGATAATAGTGAGGAATTAGGTGGCACGGTGGAATGAATAGGAGGCCCAACAGTGGGAGAGATGGGGTCTGGTGTGGCTAATGGGCTCGGAAAAGCAGGCAATGTAGATTACTGGGAGGTGGACGTGGGTAGCCGGGAATCAATAGCAGAGCATGGGCCCAATGAAGGTATTTGTGACAAGGTAGACCGAGAGAATCTAAAGTGTAAGTAAGACTCAAGACTTTCTGAAGAATAAAAGGAGGAGCTTTGTGAAAAGAAAGAGCTCGTGATGCTAGAGTGGAAAAAGGAAAATCATTTTCATGAAAATGCATATGACAACTAATGTAAACACAGTTATTGGCAAGATCCACATAGCGGTAGCCTTTATAATGACGAGCATCCTAAAAACACACATTGAATAGGCCTAGGAGATAATTTATTTGTAGAAGTAGCAACAAAATGCAGAAACCAAGCACAACTGTAGGTTTTAAGAAGCGTGTAATCAGGTACTTTTGCAAACAAAATCTCATAGAGAGATTTATCACAAAGCACAAGACTAGGAAGCCTATTAATGATAAGACAGGGGCATATAGTGCATCTAATCAGAAAGAGGTGCGAAGAGAAGCATCAATAAGAAAAGAATGAGTCATTTCAGGAAGATGCCTATGTTTCCGTTCCGCTAATTCATTTTGTTGTTGTGTATTAGGGTAAGACTTTTGAAAATAAGTACCATGCTTAAGAAAAAGTTCATGTACAAGAGTTTGATCAAAAACTCTACCACCATAACTCTGAAACATTTTAGTTTTGCAATTGAAAGAATTTTCAACTAAGGATTTGAATGTGGAAAAAATATTGTAGACTTCTGGTTTCTATTTCAACGGATAAATCCATATAAAGCGAGAAAAGTCATTAATAAAGGAGATATATAACTTATAACCCTTATATATAAGATAAAACAAGAGACTGCCATATATTAGAATGTATCAACTTAAGAGTGGAACGAGTACAATGATTAGATAAACCAAATGGAAGTCTATGTGACTTGGCTAAATGACAAGCTGTAAAATTATCATGAAAAGAAGAAGAAACATCAAAAGATTATTTTTCTTCAAAACAGCAAGAACACAAGCTTCACAATGCCCGCACACAACAATGCCAGTGAACTCCCGAAGAATTGAACACTAGGTTAGTAGGAACTAGAGGGCGTTCAACAGAAAGGAAAATTGGGCAGACATTGCTGATACTAGGGACTTGTAAAAGGACATCACTCATGGTGTTGTCTTTGAAACTAACAAAATCAGAGTCAAAAACCACACTACGGTTGTTGTAATGACAGAGCTACCTAATGTATAGGAGATTATGACTCAACTGAGGTAAATGAAGAATACGATGAAGGTGCAATGGCTTTACAAGGGCAGACACAGTACTATGGCCAACATGCATAATAGGCAACAAGGTCCCATTCCCAACTTTAACAAGACTAAAGTTAAAATAAACAAATTTAGTAAGTAACTCACCATCGTCAAAAGTCATATGGGAGCAGCAACAGAATCAAGATGCCAAATTTGTTCCCTAACATCGACAGAACTGAACATAGCATATGCAAGAAGAACTGGTTGCCGACGAGGTTGATGATGGATAGGACAAGCATTAGCGGAATGACCTCTTAGCATGATAGATTTGGCAAACAGTATTGGAATGAGATTCTAATATCCCTTTGGACTGAGCAGTACATACAGACAAAGAGTGAGTATCCAAAGTAGAGGCAGAACAAGTATGTAATGACGAAATATTTGAATTACCAAATACAATAATCATTTTGTAGGTTGTTGCGGTTCCCTGATTTGTTGTTTCGAGCACCACCCTTATTTTTCCGGTTCGACAACCACCATTATTCTTACCTCGACCATTATTATTAATAATTTGGTTGTGAAAGCCATCCATTTGATTGTTACTACCAATACTAAGAGTACAGACAAAGGCCTGATGAACGAGAGTTTTTCTATTGGATTGAAACTTCAACCATTGCTCATAGAAAATCAGTTTAGATCTCAAATCTTCAAAGGTGTGACTACCAAGCATCATAGAATAAGTAGTAACAAAACCATGATAATAAGGTGGCAATCCATACGTAGTAAACTGAATCAACTCTAGATTAGAAACATGTTGTGGAATAATAGTAAGGGAATCAACAAGAGTATTAATATGGCATAAGTAATCCTCCATACACTTAAGATCTAGCACTCTAGCCAAACTAGCAGCATTAAAGTGGGAAGCAAGATGCTGCCATATGGGTAAAGCATGAGATATATTTACATACCTCACATAATGTATCATTTGAAATAGTAGCAAAGATCCATGCTCAAATGAATTGATTGATCTGAAATCAATAAGAATAGGCCAGACTTAATTGATGAACACCCAAAGCCACCAAAAATATTGAGAGCGGTTGCCAGATAGTTCCATCAAGCATACCTTAAAGTTGATGCATAATTACAAATGATGTAAACTGCATTTCTCAGGACAATTAGTCGTCAACTGAGGAATGAACCATAGTACATAGGTATCAATGTTCACAGAGGTAATAGTCCACTGCCTAGCCTTAGCAGCAATGGAGAAGGAAACCAGGACCCAAGACCCGTCAAAACACCCAACAACAAGATATCATGAGGAGGAGAGAACCTAGTGTTGTCGGTCAGGGTAACCCGAGCATGGCATAGCCATATTATGTTATGACCACGTTGAGGGAAGAGAAACAAAGGGAAGACTTAGCTACCTGAAGCCAAGTGAGGCCGAGAAAGGAGGCACCGGGCGGGAGTGGACAGTGGGGGTGGAGGTGGTTGGGGAGGAAAATTGAATCGTGGGGATGAGAGGAAGTTGCCACCTACCTTGGTAGAGATGGGAGGAGTAATTGAAGCAAAAATTGGAATAGATGAACCGGTGGTGGGGATTGGTTGAGAGCGCATTGCATCAGAGACCACAGCAGTTGTGGTGGTCATGGCGGTGGACGAGGCGAAATCAGCCATGTGCAAGCACGATTGGAGTTAGGGTTCGGGTTTTAGAAGACAACTTAAGGAGGAAGAAAGAGAGAGAGAGAGGCACAATTAGACCTAGGGTTTTTAGGATTGAACTTGCTCTAACACCATGTGAAATTTAGAAGAAGGAAAAGCTCACCCAATCGTGGGAGCTTGGCTGTATATTTACAAGACAATGTACAATTGAAAGATTGCAATAATATCCCTACTCTCTATTAGAATGTGCAATAGAGGAAAAGAGCCTCATATATTAATTATATGAGGATTTGGTTGATTAACTAACTATCTAACAACCAAAGGCATAATTTAACTTCCTAGGTGACATGTGAAACTGCCTATAATGAGCCTCGACAAATCTCCAACTAATATATGCCTTAACATTAGTCTTTCTAATAAAATTTCTTTCTCTAAGGCTAAGAGTGTCACGTATGACGTGCATTTCTAGCATTTTAAGCCGTAGTTTGGGGAAGTGTGAGTGTATCAAGAAGATGGATTGATTTATGACACGAAGAAAGACTCAAATACTTTTAGAGAAGAGGACAATGCTATTACGTTGTGAATGAGTCCATTGTGATATATAATTTTTAACATAATGGGTTCATAGATTCTGACTAGGTTGTTTGATTTTAGCTTATTGTTGTGAATGGCTTCTTACATAAAATTTGTTTTATTCCTTTCCTGCGTATGGGTATATTTGCATTTGTACGTGTTGTCAACAAGAGATATTAGAGTTTGGTTCAAGATGGTAGCGGGGATGAATCGTTGTCCAAACAAATATAATCATTCAAAAATTACTTTTCATCTTTTAAATATGTTTGCTAAGGGAAAAAAAAAACTATATAAATTTGGAGAATTTTTATTTAATTTAAGTAGGGTGAATCTAACTCTGTGTAGTTGGTTTAACTACCCTTTAAGTTTACATTGACTTTAAATTTAAATATCCTTAACGTAAGTTAAGCCAAGAGCTATATATTGATGTTGATAGATTATTTACATACGACAAAACTAGTTGAAGATGTATACAATAGTAGCAAAATAGAAATCTCTCTACCTGCTTTGACATGTAAACACTCCCAATATAAACCAAAACTAAACACATTTTGCATTTTGTCTTGACTTCTAAACCTAATACAATTTTATCTGGCAGTTTATGTCCCCTAAGTTGAGAGAGAAATCATAAAGTGAACATCAATTGGTTTTAAAATCAATTTGTTTTTTTAACTACTTTTGACTACTTTATCAATTAATCCAATTGTTGTATACAATTAGCGGCAAATTTATTTAAAGCAAACCTTTTGAGATTACTATTTTGGATTATCATTTTAAGGTTGTAGGCTCCCATCAAGCTACATATTGTTTATATATTATACCTTTTTTTTCTTTCTCAATACAAGGAATATAGTCTAATTAGTTAATTTTATAATTGAAACCGAAAAGTTGAACCTAAATTTGACCTAATTCAACCTTTATTATGTATTTCATTTGACCAAAAAAACCCCTCTTTTTTAAGAATAAGGTCTCAAACCCAATTTCAATAGTGAGTGGTTTGTTAGTGATTTTTTAGTTAACACAGTTAGTCAATCTTTTTCAATTGTAAAGTTAGTTCATCCCATCGATTTATAAATGTCACTATCGTATGGATGCTGTGAGTTTTTTGCTTGAATTATAAATGCAAATATAACTAAATCTTATTTTTAATGTCTTGAAGCAAGATTAATAAGAAATTAGAGCAAAAAGATTTGTTCAAATTGTTGAGTGTTGTTTCATTTCTTTGTGATAAGGAAACCACTTCCTTGAGATATTATTTAGTCATAATTTAGTAGGTGTATCTTGGAGATATTATTTCATTAATCATCTAGTAGTTGTATTTAGGGACAACTTTGCTTTCTTGCTTTCCAAGTCAGAGAAGAATTAGGGTTTCCCATGTATAAATATTATAGCAAAACAATTGTGATGGGCATGGAGAAATAAGAGAAAACCATTCGGCTATAGCAACTCACGACCAAATGCCTAATTCATATTTTCTCAATTTTCTTTTTATCAATTTCTTCATGGTATCCGAGCCATGAGTGGGGGAAAAGGATTTGTAATTGACAATTAGTCGCTATACAATCTTCACCCATCAGAAGGTCCTGCAGTCACAATTACTTCAGTGATCTTCAATGGTAAGAATTACGAACTATGGCAGAAGGTTGCCAGAACAGCCTTAAAATCCAAAAATAAGTTAGGGTTCATAGAAGGAACCATAATGAAGCCAACACCACAAAAAGGAGAAGATTTGAGTGAGTTGAGCGCATGGGAGATGGTCAACTCAATGATCTGTTCTTGGATCATCAATGTTATTGATCCAAAATTGCATACCAATGTAGCATAAGCAGAAACGGCTTACGAGATGTGGCAAAATTTATGTAATCGTTATGCCGTGGCTAACACTCTGAAGATCCATCAACTCAAGACTGATCTTGCAGCATGTAAACAAGGTAGTCTTGAGGTCATGGAATTTTATTCAAAACTGATGGGGATGTGGAGTGAACTGGAGAATTATGCAAAAGTACCACAATGCACGTGTGGTAAGTGCGAGTGCAAGATTGGAAGTAGAATCATGAAGATGGCGCAAGATGAGAAGACCCATCAGTTTTTGATGGGATTAAGCGACGAAGTGTTCTCAACTATTCGTAGTCAAATTTTACCGCTTGACCCGTTACCCACTCTCGATGTTATATTCAATATAGTGATGCAAGAAGAAAATCATAGAAAGGTCATGATAGGAAAGGATAATCAATTAGAAAATATGGTGGCTTTTGTGGCGAGAGAGCACATGAATGAAGGACCATCTTGCAGGCACTGTGGTCGGTACAGACATGATGAGGCGAACTGTTATGAGATCATCGGCTACCCACCAAACTGGGGCAGCCGTGGCCGAGGGAGAGGAAGCTGAGGTGGTGGACGAGCAAACAGAGGGGGCAGAAACAACAGTGGACGTGGGCGAGGAGCAGGCCATGAGACAGTGCACTCCGTTTAGGTCCAGAACAAAGACTCGGGTTCAGCAAGTCACGTCCCAGCAAGTTCAGCAAGTCATAGCCCAGTAAATTTTAGCCCAGCAGCTGCAGTATCCATTCCAGGACTAACCCAGGATCAATTAAAGAAATTTGGAAACCGTATTAGGAATCTTCATTTAACGGAGCCCATTATTTCCTTACCATTGTGGATGATGCGAGTCGGGCCACTTGGGCCTATTTGATGGTTGACAAGAGGGAGACAAGCCAATTTTTAAAGGAGTTTATAGCCATGGTCAAAAACCAATTCGAAACCAGTGTCAAAATTGTGAGAAGTGGCAATAGGTCGGAATTCACATCTAAACCCATGGAACAATTTTACCATGACCATGGCATTATGCGCCAAAGTAGTTGTGTCGAAACTCCACAACAAAATGATAGAGTCGAGCGAAACAATAGACATGTCCTAAATGCAGCAAGAGAACTATTCTTCCATGCCAGTTTGCCCATAAAGTTTTGAGGTGCGTGTGTGCTAGTGGCTATGCATCTAATTAATTGAACACCAAGTAAGGTCTTGAAAGGAAAAACACCATTTGAGGTTCTCTATCAAAAGAAGCCCTCTTATGATCATATTAAAATTTTTAGGACATTATGCTTTGCACAAAATAAAATAATAAAGGACAAGTTTACACCAAGGAGGAGAAAGTGTGTATTTTTGGGTTACCCTTTTGGACAAAAGGGCTGGAAAGTATTTGATCTAGAAACCCAAGAATTTTTTTGTGTTCTAGGATGTTATATTTCATGAAAATAATTTTCCCTATGCCATGACCTCCACCTCAGCACCATATTTTTCTCCAACTACTCCTCCCGGCCTGTTCGCCTTTGACGACACCGACTTGGTGCAATCCTGACCTGAGGATCAATCGCTTAGGATTCGAGATGAGGGCAGGCCAGCACTTCAGCCTAATGATGAGCCCAACTCCGCTGACAGGGGGAGCATAAGGCCCGAAAATTCAAGCGGCCAACTTGTGCCGTACCCTGGACCAGAATGAAGCCCAGCCGTCCAAGACAGTGAAGCTCGACCTGGTCCAGAGCAGCCCCAACAGCGCATCGATAGCATTGGGTCAGGCTTAGAACCCGATTCCACCACTGGGGGCCCTGCTGCGCCACATGACAATAGCGAAGATGCGGCCCAATTAACACCGACCTCCATGGGACTCGATCATACCTGTGCCGAACGGGCCGGCCCAGTATGAAACCTGCAAAATTTAATGACTACTTGTGCTGCAATGCAAGGACCACTAATCCCATCCTCAAAGACTCCTCCTTGTCTGCTGTCTCACATTCAAAAGGATCCTCAGGTATGCGATATCCTTTAGCAAATTATGTCACATCTACTAAATTTTCACCCTTACTAAATTTTCACCCTTGCATTAACATTTTTTAGCTGCTATAACAAGGGTTGTTGAGCCAACATACTTTCATGAAGCCGTGAAGGATCCAAAGTGGCATCATGCCATGGCTAAGGAGATTGAAGCACTAGAAAAGAATGATACTTGGTCACTCGGTCACTCCCAACGGGCAAGAAACCCATTTGCAACTTATGGGTCTATTGAGTCAAGATAATGCAGATAGAAGCATTAAGAGATGCAAGGCAAGATTGGTAATTCGTAGCGATTACCAGGTTGAAGGGTTCGACTACAATGAAATGTTAGCTCCAATTGCCAAAATGACAAGTGTGTGGATATTTTTATTTGTGGCTGTAGCACAAGGATGGGAACTTCACCAACTAGACGTTAATAACGCGTTCCTACATGGTGACTTGGATGAAGAAGTCTACATGCGTTAGCCTCCAGGTTTCTGCTCCAACGATCCCAACAAGGTATGCCATCTGAAGAGGTCATTGTATGGTCTTCGCCAAGCCCTGCGGCAGTGGTTCGCCAAGTTATCCAGTAAGCTTAGTGAGTGTGGCTTAGTTCGTACTTATGCCGACTACTCCCTATTTATTTATCGATAGCAAGATGTTTTCATGGCACTACTTGTTTATGTGGATGACATAGTTCTTGCTTCCAATAATGCTGCTGCCTCTAAAAAATGCAAGGCCTATCTTCATACATGCTTCAGTATTAAGGACTTAGGGCCTTTAAAATATTTTCTTGGCATTGAAAAGGAATGTTTCTTTGTCAGTGCAAATACACACTTGAAATAATTGAAGAATGTGGACTTCTAGGAGCTAAGCCCGCCGACTTTCCCATTGAAGAAAATCACAAATTAGCCTTAGCCACCGGCTGGGAACTTCATGATGCTACACATTACAGAAGATTGGTGGGGAGTCTTATTTATCTCACTATCACTAGGCCCGAGTTAACTTATGCTGTCCATGTGCTGTCTCAGTTCATCCAGTCACCACGGGAGGAACACATGGATGCTGCAAGGAGGGTGGTGCGCTATCTTACAGGTACTGTGGGTGATGGACTTTTCTCTATGCTAAGAATAATTTGCAGGTCTATGGCTATTGCAATTCTGATTGGGGTGCCTGCCCTCTCTCCCGTTGGTCTCTTACCAGCTACTTCGTCACTCTTGGTGGTTCACCTATATCTTAGAGGACTAAGAAGCAAGCCACAGTCTCTCACTCTTCAGCTAAAGCTGAATACCGTGTCATGACAGTTGCCACTAGCGAGCTTGTTTGGGTTCATATTTTTCTTACTGCACTTGGAATTTTTCATCTTCAGCCCATGAAGCTCTTCTGCGACAGCCAAGCTGCCTTACACATCGCAAAAAATCCCGTCTTCCATGTGAGGACCAGGTACATCAAGATTGACTGTCATTTTGTACACGAAAAACTTGTGTTTGGCCTCCTTACTTTTGGGCGCGTGAAGTTTCAGCACCAACTTACCGATATTCTCACCAAGGCTCTTGGCAAGCGACAGTTCCAGTATTTGAAAGGCAAGTTGGACATGATCAACTTCAATGCTCCAAGTTGAGGGGGAGTAATAAGGAAACCACTTCCTTGAGATATTATTTAGTCATAATTTAGTAGGTGTATCTTGGAGATATTATTTCATTAATCATCTAGTAGTTGTATTTAGGGACAACTTTGCTATCTTGCTTTCCCAGTCAGAGAAGAATTAGGGTTTCCCATGTATAAATATTATAGCAAAACAGTTGTGATGGGCATGGAGAAATAAGAGAAAACCATTCGGCTATAGCAACTCACGGCCAAAGACCTAATTCATATTTTCTCAATTTTCTTTCTATCAATTTCTTCACTTTGGGTTATTAAATGATATATAGAACTGAATAGTCATCATCCTAACGCGCAGCATGGTGAAACATATATTTTATGGACTTTGTTCCTTCTTCTTCTTCTTCTTCCTCCTTTAGTTCCTTTTTTTTAAATTTTTTTTTTTCGCGTTGGGCTTCCAGTAAAGAGATATAAATGAGTCAATGATTTTTTAATTTTACCCCATCCTCCCTCCTATAACTCAGTAGCCTCACCCGAGTTGCCATCTTTCTCCTCGCCTGGGCCCATCTCGTCGGCTACCTCCAGCTTAGCGCTTCAACCTCATTCTTAGAGCATGTCCAGTAGTGCGTCTATTTTATAGCTCTTCAATAGAGTCTACCTTCTCTGCATCAGCTTTTGAGCCAACTTTTGGCTCACAAACGTTCCTCCTCCAATGTGAGACTCAGTACTTTGGTTTATCAAATAAAATAACACCTATGATCCCCACACTTAAACATATTTAATTAGTTTAGCTTTTATGTTTTGCTTTGTTATTTGACTTTATTATTTTTGTGAAAAATAATTTGCACATAATAATTGGGTACACAACTGTCCACTTCTTTGCACCAATAACTACACCCCTACTATTTCCTCCATGTCCCCGTCATCAGTACTTATGTCAATATCCGTCCCGGAGTTCCCTAACCCAATCATCGATCTGGTTGGTGTGGATGAGGGTGTATAGTTGCTACCTCCCAAAAAGTAATTTGGGTTAGGAGATGGTAGTATAGAGGGCAATATGGGTACTCACTATTAGGCACCTTTTGGGTGTCACTATGTGGTGGGGCCTAATAAGGTGGAGGATAGTTACGAGGATTTTGACTAGAGGCACCATTTGGATTCATTGGGTTTGGTTATAGTGGGTAATATACATGGTACGACTGATGGTGGTAGTTTGACGCTATATGGGGAAGGGGGCGAGGGGCAAGACGTGTAGGGATTAGTTGGAGTAATCAGGCTAATACTATTCTCCCCAATTTGACGTGAATCGTCTCTCTCAAGTAAGCTAATAAATGATGGAGGGATGTTAGGATTCATGTTTGAGGTACAATTAGGACATACAAGCACATAATTAATCATATTAATAATTTGCCATATTAATTTTACGCAGTCATGTTAAAATTTTTACTAGCATGTTATATATTGCCTAAAGTTATATAAAGCCATGTTATAAACTTGCTCATATGACAATAATTTGTCCATGCTCTAAGTTATATAAAATCATATTATTAATGCCTAATGTTCAATTCCAACTTGCTCATGTTAACATGCCCACTAGAATTATATCATGAAATTGTTTTTACCAACATATCAAAACTTACAAATTTTATATTAAATTTTTACCAAGATGTCAAACTTATAAACTTATAAATTTAATCGCCTGAATTTGCCAAAACTCATTACAATCATATAAACTAATTATTTTTAATTCATATCAATTTTAGTTATCAATATTCTAATTTTGGTTACTAAAATTGTAATATTCTGACCATAAAATTATATTTCATGAATCAAATCATATTATTTTTAGTTACCAAAATTCTAATTTTTATGAATCAAATCAAGTCATATTATAATGAATCAAACCATAAAACTTTTAGTCACTTTAGTTTTTGCGTAAAGTCATAGAAACATAAATCAAGTTATATCAACAATTTGCCATATAAATATATCATAATATTAAAATTAACTTTTATGAATCAAATCATGATCAGTCCTAATTTCATTAACATGCCAAAAAATATATTTTGACCAAGTTTTCTTTTATTTATTTCAAGTCATAAAGTATTTCAAAAAAATTAATGAATAATACAAAACTTAATAAACTAAATTATTATTACTAACATGCCAACACTTAAAAACTAACATGTGAATGCATAATTATACTTCACTAACATGATCAAACATATGTAATTAATAATATTAATTATTTTAGTTACTAACATATAAACTAACACATAATTAAAATTTCTCAATATTTTTAAAAAATTTCGTATTCACAATTTTCCTCACTTCTTCCTTGATTGAGAGCACCTCCAACTTTTCACAAAAAAAACCAAATATTAGAAATGTAAATAAAAAAATTAAAATTACAAAAGAAAGTATTTAATTGAATATAAATTAGAAATACTTACCAAATTTCTTCACTTTTTTGATGAAACAACTCACAAATATTATAACCAAGTTACTCATAATTTTGTTAGAGGGAGAGAATTTGAGATTTTTGTACGTTAATTTGGTTAGAAATGACTCGTATTTATAGACAATATGAATTAAATTAGTAAAAAAATATTTGGGCTGCAAACTAGTTGTGCACAACGGATAAGTCCTCCTAGTCCCAACGTCTTTTTGCCTGCAAACTCAAAAAGATTTTTTCTTTTTTAATCATAGCAAACGGTAAAAAAGAAGCAAGTCAACGCGCCAAAACGACTTCGTTTTGACCCGCTACTTGATAAAAAAATAAACGCAGGCCGCTCGTTAGATCGAGCAGCTTGTCGAGTCTCGGCTAAGACGTCATCCTCTACAATTCCATTCGTAGCTCGCGCGCCCGCCACATCAGCTTCTTGGCTCGTCAGCTGCTGCGCTGCCCATGGTCTTCTACCACTTCTCAATCCGCAAGCTTGCCTCCCCTGCCTCTGTTTCATCCACATCTCGTAAACTATATTCTATGCAGATTCGGAACAAGTCTGGCATATCCAAGCCCTAAACCATTTTCTTCTTATCTTCTTCCCTTGCAAAACCCAAGCCCACTTTTTATTCTCAATTATCCAAACATTCTAAATGGAAACAAGCAATGGCGAAAAATACAATGCTTTAATGACCAATAATACTTGAAAATTGGTTCCACCTCTCCCTTCTCAGAACTTGGTTGGGTGTAAATGGGTTTACAAAATTAAATACCGATCTGACAGCACTGTGGAGAGACATAACACCAAGCTGGTGTCCTAGGGTTTTCACAAGCAAGCAGATATTGATTACCATGAGACATTTAGTCTTGTTGTCAAACCTGCTGTCATTCCTCTCATTCTCTCCTTGGCCTCTCACATAAATGGTCTATTCCTCAGTTCGATGTCAAAAATGATTTCCTTCATGGGCGCTTCACTGAGGTGGCTTACATGAGGTAACCCCTTAGGTTTTCTCACTTAGATTGTCCGCACTATGTTTGCTCACTTAGATTATCTCCATTATGTTTGCAAACTTAAATTATCCCCATTATGTTTGCAAACTTAAAAAGATTATTTACGACCTTGAAGAAGCCCATCAGGCCTGGTTTCATCGCTTTAATGTAGCGTTTGGTTGAAAGTAATGCAATCACTATGCAATGGAATCAACCATGTAATGCAATTGTTAGTGTAATGGAATGGGATAATAATTGCATTACAATGTTTGGTTACAAAGTTTTTACAAGTGTAATGGAATGAATTCATCTACAAACAATACTTAATTTTACACGTGACGTGAAGTACTTGCAATTCAATTCGCATTTTATTTTTGACTATTTTAATTATTTGTAGCTTCGTTGATAAATATCATCAAATATCTTATCATCATGATTACGATGTTTTGCATGAGACTTACATAACTTTATTTCTTATAGATTACAATAATGTAATATTGTTCAAGTTTACCAAGTAAAGAGAAAATGATGATGATGATGATGATGATGTGTGAGAGAGAGAGAGAGAGACACGATGTCTAGAACGTACAAAAATACAGTTACAATAATACGATCATGGTCTAGGTTAAATTTGATCTAATATGGACAGGAGAGAGAGAGGGGTGAGTGGAGCTTCAAACCTTTAAAAAAATGGTGTCAAACTAATAAGAGAGGGGGAAGTAGAGGAGAGACAATGGAGATAAGAGAGAAAAAGTTCCCAAATATAATAGCTTATAGTTGGATAGATTTTGATTTAAAGGTATGCAATCAAAATTGTTTAGGAAAAGTCAAGTAATTGTAATTGCATAGATTGAGGTAAATGTAATTACAATGCAATCTTGATTACATTACTTAATGATAACCAAACATGGTAATGGAATCACCATTACCATTTTGATTGCATTACCACTTCGATTACATAGAACCAAACAAGCCATAACAGTTTCTTGCTTTCACATGGGTTTTTTTGTAGTAATGCTGACCCCTCCATATTTGTTCATCGCACTGGTGGTCATGTTTTGATTCTTCTTTTTTATGTGGATGATATTATTTTGATAAGCAATTCCACTCATATGCTCACTTTCTTGGCATCCAAGTGGTTTGCAATCCTTTTGGGATTTTTCTTTCCCAACAGAAGTATTTGATGATTTACTTCATAAGTTTCACCTACATAGTTGCAAACCTGTTAGAACCCCTTCTTTTGCTAAAACCACTTTATCTTTCTCTGATGGTGAACTACTTGTAGATACTATTGAGTACAAAAGTATGGTAGGTGCTTCATAGTACCTTAACATGACTTGGCCTAACATTGCATATGTAGACTATGTAGTTTCCTAATTTACACGTACTCCTCGTACTACTCACCTTCATATTGTGAGCACATTTTGAGGTATTTACAAGGCATTGTGGATCACGGTCTTCAACTTCAACTTTTCACAGCTTGCCATTGCTGTTGCTTATTCTGATGCAGATTGGGCCAGTTGCAAGGATTCCTGTCGTTATATTCCTAGCTATGTTGTATATTTTGGTTCCAATCTCATTTCTAGGAGATCGAAAAAGCAATCCACTATCTCCAAGTCTTCTATTGAAGCTGAGTATCGTGCCATTGGCTATACTGCTGCTAAGACTATCTAGATCTGCAAGTTGTTATTTAATATAGGCATTATTGTAGTGCTCCAGTGTGCTTGTATTGTGACAATTTCACTCTAGTAATCTACTTCAGCATGATCGTAGTAAGCACATTGTAGTCAGCTGTCATTTTGTTTGGGAGAGGGTAGCTGCTGGAGATTTAGTTGTATGTTATACCCCTACTAAGTCGCAGATTGCCAACATCTTTATCAAAGGCTTGTCTTCTCAATAGTTTTTATTTTTAAAGTCCAATCTGTCTGTGTATCCATCAAATCATATTGACTGGATGTAATATTTTATTAAGGCTATTTATGTATTTTTACATTATACAATTCTTATATGAATACCCCTCCAAGCTCCTACAATTAGAAGAGTCATTATGTTCATAAACCTCACAATGGATTTGTACTCCTCAGCAATGGTTAGAGACATCTCTTACCTATACAATTTTTGATACTAAAATTATAAATTTGATCACCTGTTATTTGCAAAAGATGATGTAAAACTTGACATGCATGAATTATAAAGTTTTCTTCCTCTGCAATTGAATGAGTAGGAAAATAAAATTATTTGTTGATGCTATATTTAGCATATTTTAAAATATACAAATATTAATTAGATAACCTCATGTTAAACACTTATTTGGCAAGAAATGATTAACCGGTTATTATTATTCAAGTTTGCAGCTCCCGTTCATTTGATAATTACCTAATTAAGTTAGCCCCTTTGTTTTATAAAAGAAAAACAATTTCTCATCATCATGTTGAAATTTCAATTTTAGAACAAGGGGAAGCTTTTGATCGCTATCAAAAGTTTCCCCTGTTCCATATTTTTCCCTTTCCTACCAATTGTCCCCTTTTTTTTTTTGTTTCAATCTCCATTATTCTGAAGACTTTGATTCTCTGCTCCCTCTTTTTCAATCATCCTTTTGATTGAAAGAGAGGGATGAATAATGGAGCAGGAAACAATACTTCTTCATAATAACCAATCAAGTACAGGTCACAATTGCTTCAACTTTCCAGGATGGGTGTCAAATGTGCCACAATTGCCTTTTGTGTTTCTTCAACTGCAAATGCTTGTGGTCTTTTGTATCAACCAATTGCTTCATCGCTTCTTATTCCAGCATATTGGCATGCCTCCTCTTGTTTCACAATTGTTTGTACGCTCTCTCTCTCTCTCTCTCTCTCTATTCTTGGATTTTTGTGTTTTATTGACACAATGAGAGTTTCCCATTTTAAACAGCTTTGGAATCGTGAGGGTATCCTTTTATTTCTATAATTTCATATCTTTTGCGTTGGTTTTGCATTGCAGATTTGACCTCCCCCCCCTTTGGTTCTTATAAGCTTTGAAAGTTAATACTTTTGAAGAGCTTGTGAAACCATAAAGTTA
This sequence comes from Selenicereus undatus, assembly GCA_017589665.1. Lineage (NCBI taxonomy): Eukaryota > Viridiplantae > Streptophyta > Magnoliopsida > Caryophyllales > Cactaceae > Selenicereus > Selenicereus undatus. The sequence goes on from JACYFF010019584.1 coordinate 92,486,782, forward strand.
TTTTTTTTAAGGGAAATCATAAAGTTAGTTGTTCATTTTATTAAAATAAAAACTCTGGTTGTTGTTATGCATGCTAGATTTGTGTTTGTAAGTGTCTTCTTTTTTAAAAAATTGATTCATGCATAAGAAACTTAAGTATGCTTTGGTTTCTTCTTTTTTATTGTTTTATTATGAAAAATTGTTTAACGCTTGCTTCCCTTACTAAAACCAAACCAAATTTCATCGGTGAATAATATACTTGTCACCTTTCTTGTATAGGCGGGTCTTGCTCTTGGTTATACAGGCTTTGGGAGATACGAAACATTTCGTGCTGTGTTATTCCCTCCCGAAAACTCCCTCGTAATTGAGTCCATGATTTTGTTTTGGTATACACTCGTGTTGTTTGTCATTTCTGCACAGACAGATTTCACAATTATCAAGAGGACTGGAAAAAAGGCTATTATAATTGGATTGTTATCACTTTTTAGTGCTTTAATAGCCAATATTGTAGCTCTGCAGTTACTTACTCTTAATGATAATATCAAAGGAGATGTTCGAATGGCCGTACTTAATCTTCCAGCGACTGCCTTTCCGAACCTTGTCTGGCTTGCTAATGATATTGGGCTAGTAAACTCAGAGTTGGGTCGATTGGCATTAGCCTCTGGCATTTTCATGGAGATTGCTAGCATATTACTTACCATGGCTATTAACAACATTGTTCCTAACCTCGAAAATCGGCCCAAGTTGTTGCAAGGAATTGTGAATATGTCAGGCACTGCCGCTGTGCTCATTATTGTTATTCTTATTCTCCGTCCATTTATGCATCACTTGATTAGATTGACTCCAAAAGATAGGCCAATCAAAGATACCTATTTGCTCTTTGTATTCGTGACGACGCTGCTAGGCGCATTGTCAACAGATTATTTCGGACAATTCGTGTTTTTGGGGGCTGTCATGGTTGGGGGTGCCTTGCCGGACGGTCCTCCACTGGGTGCTGCTTTGGTGGACAAGTTAGACACTTTCGTCTGTGGAATGCTCCTTCCATTCTTTGTAACTTCAGCCGCTATGAAGATAGATGTTTCTTCCATCAACTTCAAAGGGCCATTAGTATATGATTTGATGCTTCTTATTGTACTCACTTTTGTGACAAAACTTGTTGTTTGCTTCGCTTGTGGAGTTTTTAACAAGATGGCCCGTCGAGATGCTTTAGCCCTTGCTCTGATACTCAATACTAAAGGCTTTCTTGATATTGGCACCATAACTTGGTTACAAGATCTGGAGGTTAGCAATATCTTTTAAACTAGATAAGTTCATGAATCATATATGAGCGTAAATTTTGCAATCGATAATTTACAATAAGGTTCTCATAAATTAAGATTCGTTTGCATCAGAATGAGGTTAATTGATTCGCAGTTGTATGCAATCTAACTCGACATGGGCTATTTGGAAAGATTGTTTGAAGCATACTTTTCAGAAAGAGTTATAATAGAATTTTATAAGAAAATATGAAAGCAGACAAAATTAAAGCATATATGATGACATGATACTTTATTATGAATGCACAATATCTTATTTTTCATCTGAACCTTAAGGTCTGAATTCTACTAATATCTTTCTCTTTTCTTGTAGGGAATTAGCATGGAATGCTGTACAGTGTTGGGATTTTACGTGATAGTAATGGCAGCATTTGTGCCAGTCATAGTAAAGCTTTTGTACGATCCGCTGAGAAAGTATGCAGGGTACCAAATAAGAGATATCACGCACTTAAAACCTAATGTTAGCCTGAAACTAGTAGCGTGTGTTTTTAGATCAGATGACGTGTCTTGTATAAGCAATGTACTTGAGTTCCTCAGTCCTGCTCGAAACATACCTGTTGCTGCTTACATTATCCATCTCGTAAAGCTTGTTGGACGATGCCAACCCCTATTTATCTCACATGATATGCAAAAAAGACAAAGCTTGCACCATTCCTACTCTGAGGAAGTCATCTGGCACTTTGATCGTTTACAATATTGCAGCAACGGTGCTGTTTCCACACATATCTTTACTGCCGTTGCAAAAGT
>JACYFF010019584.1:92533628-92544771 GCA_017589665.1 Selenicereus undatus
GAAGATTGGATTGCCGCTCACCTTGTTGCTCCTCCATTGGTGCATCATTCTCCCCTTGTTGAGAAGAATTTGCCCTCAAATTCTCTAGATGATCATCTTCCAAGTATGGTTTAAGATCGGCGACATTAAAGGTACTTGAAACACCATACTCACCCGGAAGATCTATCTTGTAGGCGTTATCGTTGATCTTCTCAAGCACCTCAAAAGGACCCTCGGCCCTTGGCATTAGCTTGGACTTCCTTTTGGAAGGAAATCTTTCCTTCCTTAGGTGTATCCATACCAAATCTCCCGGTTGAAACAATGCTTGTTTCCGGTGCTTGTTGGCTTGACTTTGATAACGCTCATTTGCCTTCTCAATTTGGGCGCGAATCTTCTTATGGAGCTCTTGAACTTCCTTGACACGTTCAGTAGCGTCGATGCTTGCTTTCTCTCTTTGATGAAGTGGTGAGAGATCAAGTGGGCCAAGTGGGTTGTAGCCATAAACAACCTTGAATGGAGACTCGTTGGTAGTTCGGCTTGGTGATCGATTGTAAGCAAATTCAGCATGTGCCAGAAGTAGATCCCAAGTCTTCAAGTTCTTCTTCACAAGAACCCTAAGCAAAGTTCCCAAAGAACGGTTCACCACCTCCGTTTGGCCATCCGTTTGTGGGTGACAAGTAGTACTAAAGTTCAACTTAGTACCCAACTTTCTCCAAAGCGTAATCCAAAAATGACTTAAGAACTTTGAATCACGATCAGAAACAATGGAGATAGGGATGCCATGGAGTCTTACCACTTCTCTAAAGTAGAGGTCGGCAATATGGGAGGCATCATTTGCCTTGTTGCACGGTATGAAGTGAGCCATTTTCGAAAATCTATCTACCACCACCAAGATTGAATCCTTGTTGCGTTGGGTGCGAGGTAGACCAAGCACAAAGTCCATGCTCACATCAAGCCATGGTCCTTGTGGGATTGGTAAGGGAGTGTAAAGACCTTGTGGAAGTGAATGGCTTTTGGCCATTTGACAAGTAGAACACCTCTTGATGATGTCTTGGATGTCCTTGCGCATATGAGGCCAATAGTAATGCTCCTTTGCCATTGAATAGGTCTTGTCTTCACCGAAGTGTCCCGCCAATGATCCACCATGGATCTCTCTAATCACGAGCTCCCGAGTACCACATTTTGGTACGCATAATTGACTTCCTTTGAACAAGAAGCCTTCTTGAACCAAAAAGTCCTCTTTGGGACGTGTTTGACACACCCTAAAGAGCTCCCCAAAATCATCGTCATCTTGATACAAGGATTTCAAGTGCTCAAATCCAAGTATACAAGAATTGAGTTGAAACAAAAGTAGGTGCCTTCTAGAGAGAGCATCCGCACCTTGATTGAGCTTCCCCGACTTATGTTTGATGACAAAGTGGAATGATTGTAAGAATTCCACCCACTTTGCATGTCTTGCATTGAGCTTATGTTGCCCTTGAATGTACTTCAAGGCTTCATGGTCAGAGTGTAATATGAACTCGTTGGCAATCAAGTAATGGGTCCAATGCTCTAGTGCTCGAATGATAGCAAAGAACTCTTTGTCATAGGTAGAGTACTTTCTTCTCGAGTCACTAAGCTTCTCACTGAAATAGGCAAGAGGCTTGCCTTCTTGAGTCAACACCGCACCAATACCAACTCCGGAGGCATCACATTCAACCTCAAATATTTTGGTAAAGCAAGGGAGAGATAATACCGGTGCATGAGTAAGCTTGTCCTTGAGAGCTTCAAAGGACTTTTGAGCTTGGCTGGTCCACACGAATTTGTGGCCTTTGAGTACCTCCGTCATGGACGCCGCAAGAGTGCTAAAATTGCGAATGAACCTCCGATAGAAGGAAGCTAGCCCATGAAAGCTTCGGACATCTTGCAAAGATGTAGGAATTGGCCAAAATTGAATGGCCTCAATCTTATTTTGATCCACTTGAATTCCCTTGCCCGAAACAATGTACCCCAAGAATACAACTTCATGGGTAAAGAAGGAACACTTCTTTAGATTCCCAAAAAGCTTTTCTTTCTCTAGCACTTCAATGACTTGTCTCAAATGCTCATAGTGCTCATCTTCATTTTGGCTAAACACCAAAATGTCATCAAAGTAAACCACCACGAACTTACCAAGGAATGGCTTGAACACTTGGTTCATTAGCCGCATGAACGTACTAGGAGCATTGGAAAGACCAAAGGGCATAACCAACCACTCATAGAGACCAACCTTGGTTTTGAATGCGGTCTTCCATTCATCCCCTTCTCGAATACGAATTTGATAATATCCACTTCGAAGATCAATTTTCGAGAAGACCATAGACCCATGGAGCTCATCAAGCATATCTTCCAATCTAGGTATAGGATGTCTATACTTGATTGTGATCTTGTTGATAGCTCTACTATCGACACACATTCTCATCGATCCATCCTTCTTCGGCACTAGTAAAGCGGGAACGACACATGGGCTTAAACTCTCTTGGACAAGTCCTTTAGAGATAAGCGCTTCCACTTGTCGTTGAATCTCAAGAGTATCTTTGGGATTCATTCGATAAGCAGGCTTGTTTGGTAGGATAGAGCCGGGTATGAGGTCTATGTGGTGTTGGATGGTTCTTTTTGGTGGCAATCCGGATGGAATGTCATCGGGAAACATGTGGGCATATTCTTGTAGTAGTTGAGTGGCTAGGGGGTGTAATGGAGTCTTACTTTGTGGGTTTTGTGGGGGAGAGTGGAGAATCAACTCTTTGTGATTCTTGAACTCATGGTGGGTGGCTTTGAGAGTAGGCTCAAGGAGAGATAATAACAATTCACCCTCCTTAGGTGTTTCCATGTGTTTGAGCTTGGGATTTTGTTGTGGGGCTAATGGCACAAGAGTGATCTTTCGACCATTCTTTTGAAGAGTGTAGGTGTTTTTGAAACCATCATGCATTACTCTCCGGTCATACAACCAAGGCCTCCCCAAAAGGATATGACATGCATCCATTGGAATTATATCAAACCATAATTCATCATGATAGCTCTTCCCAATAGACAAGGAAATCAAGCAACGAGTTGAGACTTGAAGACCCTTACCTTGGTTAAGCCATTGGATCGAATACGAGTTAGGGTGGGGCTCGATCTTGAGTTGTAACTTCTCTACCATCGTAGTAGAAGCTACATTAGCACAACTTCCGCTATCCACAATAAGAGAACACACTCGGCCATTGACGGTGCACCTTGTGTGAAATATGTTCTCCCTTTGCTCATCTTGGCTAGAGCCTCTTTGACCACTCAAAGTCCTCCTTATAACAAGTAACTCTCCGTCATCTGCTTCTTCAACATACTCCTCTTCATCCATAGCAAGCTGAAGTTCTTTCTCATTCTCCTCCTCCATTCGTTCTTCTTCCTCCAAACCTCGATATTCAATCAAAGTTATAACCCGTTTGTTTGGACAATCGGACGCGATATGTCCAAAGCCTTGACAACGATAACACCTTCTTCTCTCATGTGGGTTGAGAGGGGGTTTGGTAGGGGGATTGGGTTTGGCATTTGAGGGAGTTATGGGGGTGATTTGTGGTTTGGGAGTTGGAGTATAGCTCCCCTTGTTGAAAGGATAGGTTCTTTGTGGGGGTTTTTGGGGTTCTCTCTTGAATCGGTTTTTCTTTTGTAGCTCAACTTTGTGGGCTAAGAGACACACCTCATCAAGTGTGGTATAATGTTGCAATTCAACAATATTTCTAATAGGCTCATTCATTCCCCCCAAATACCTCACAATGGTTTGGTCTTCATCCTCTCTAACATCACAAATCATCATGAGTTTTTCAAACTCTCTAGTATACTCCTCAATACTCTTAGACTCTTGTCTAAGGTGATGGAACTTATTGTAATTGTCTTGCAAGTAATGAACAGGTAGGAACTTAGATTTAAGCTTCTCCTTCATTTTCTCCCATGATCTAATCTTTCCTTTCCCTTTTCTAGCTCGTTTTGTCAAGACATTACTCCACCATATAAAAGCATATTTATGAAGTTTAAGAGCAACAAGCTTTACCTTCTTGTCGTCCGGAATATCCTTGTAATCGAAAACCCTCTCCACCGTATGGAGCCAATCCAAGAAGTCGTCCGGATTCAATTGCCCTTCAAACTCCGGGATATCCACCTTGAAGTCCATAGGTTGGAGTTGAGTTCTCCTTGATGATCTTGGCCTTCTTTCCTTCTTTTGAGAGCTAAAGGGATTGTCGAAAACCTCATCCTCCATTGATTCAGATTCACTGGATAAATGAGAGCTTGGAATCTCCTTTTGCTTCATCTTCATAGCTTGACCAAGTCGCTTCCTAAGATACTCAAGTTGAGCATCCTTTTCTTCGTTGAGCTTTAATAATTGCTCAAACCTCTCCTCCAAAGATCGATTACCAGGCATGATTGAGTTGCCTAGCTTGGTTCTTTGTAAGTTTGGATATGTTGGGAAAAGATTGTGTTTTGGCTTGAAATGGAAGCTTACCCCAAGAGAGTAATCAAAGCTCTGATACCAAACTGATGCACCTCTATGGCCTCAAACCAAGGAGGGATCTTAATATCTAAGCCAAAACCAAGGATTACAAAACAAAAGAAAGCAAAATACCACGGGAGGGGGGGTGGCACGGTCGTGCCACTCAGCACGGTTAGACCGTGCCACTCTGCTGGAGCAAAACACCACGGGAGGGGGGGTGGCACGGTCGTGCCACTCAGCACGGGTAGACCGTGCCACTCTGCTGGCCGTCCCGGGTGCAGTTTTGTGCCATTTTCTTGGAGTTTGCCAAAAAGTTGCCTAAAGCTTTCCCTTGTGCAAACTTGGATTTTTGGGATACTTGAAGCACTTCTAAGCCTTAAAGAAAGAGCCAAGAAGGGTGTTCAAGTATTGAATGGAAAAGGGTGATTTGTGGCTAAATGTGAAGACAAACAAATGAGGCTAAGTACCTTGGATAAGTAACACCACCAAGCTACTTAGGGCTTCCCTTTCTTGGATTAATGAGATAAGTAACACCACTCAATAATCAAGGAAAGGACTCTTGATCACCACCTTGAGAAGCCAACTCAAAGATAAGCAAGAGAGAGAGACACTTGAGGGAGTAAACTCAACCTTCTTTACTTCACCAACTTGAGATGTACAAGTGAATAGTGGCCTTTATATAGGCAAATACAAGAGAGAATACTTGGCTAGTAATTAAGCAAAATACTTGGCTAGTAATTAAGCAAAATACTAGGCTTACAATTAAGCAAAATACTAGGCTTACAATTAAGCAAAATACTTGGTTTACAATTAAACAAAATACTTGGCTTACAATTAAACCTTAATGGCTAAGCAAAAGTCAAGACACAAGGTAACAAAGTCTAGCCTTGTGTGGGTACGAATCAGAAATCATACCTAGGCTAAACTCTTGCATAATATGGGCAACCCCCTTGATGTCTTTTTTTAGAAGATTGGATTGCCGCTCACCTTGTTGCTCCTCCATTGGTGCATCAATATATATATATAGTGGCATTCATATGACCTTAACTGGAAACGAACGCTTAGTAAGCTGAGTTAAACTAACTAAGTATGAAACATGATTGCATTCATGTGTTGCAGTTAAGGGGTAAGCATGCTCATTTCGTCATTTGAATGTTGTTTACAAAGCTATTTCTCAAGCATAATTCAACTAAATAGACAAGTATCGATTCGAGGTGCTCATTCATTGTTTTGAAGTTACATTTCAAGCCTAATTAAGCCATATAAGCATAATACGGTTCTAGACATTCGTTTATTACATCGAAGTCATTACTCGAACCTAAATAATCCACTTAAACATAATACAATTCAAGGCATTCGTTTATTATATCGAAGTCACTATTGAAGTTAAATTTTCAGGCATGTATTAACTTAATATATTCGAATCTATTCTAAACATGCATAATCCATTTCAAACTAAATTTTCAGGCATGTATTAACTTAATATATTTTAATCGATTCTAAACATGCATAATTAATTTCGAACTAAATTTTCAGGCATGTATTAACTTAATATATTTGAATCGATTCTAAACATGCATAATTCATTTCAAAGCTACTTTTCAAGCGTTAGTTAACTAAACTAACATATATCGATTCTAGGCATCGTTAGGTTATTTCGAAGTCACTTTCATGCATAAACTAACTAAACTTAATATGCATTGCAGCTTAAGGGTTAAAACAATTTTGAATCTACTAATACTTAGGAGGCGAGAAACACCCACCTGGACTCCAGGCTAGAGGACCCGATTTTGGGGTTTTGGCTTGACTTTGAGGGCCGGAGAGCCTCAACCCTCGGCCTTAGCTCACTGACCGTGCAACGAGACCTGAAACTGTGCCCGACCCATGCAATTCCGACCCAAATTCTTTCCCAAACGCTCACTCATTAAACTGAAATTGAGAGGGATACTTGTGCTGCGAATTCAACCCTAATTTGCGTGGCAATTGAAGAAGCTGGAGGCAAGGTTGCATGGCTGAGTCTAGGTATGCGTTCGATGCCCCCAAATCGCCGCCCAAATTGACCACATATGTGGTGGTGTCGCGATGATTTCGCCCAAAACACTCAGCAATCAACTTGTTTGATGTTGGGGGTGAGGAATGTGAGGGATTTCAAGTGGGGTTGAGGCAAAAATTGATGAAATTCTAGTGCTTGAGATCGTGGGTGTAGAGAAAAGAAGAAGAAGACGGAGGAGAGAGAGAGATGGGAGCTCAAGGGGGTTCGCAAGGAAGGAGAAGGAAATGAAGGCAGGTAGGTCTGGCGTTTTTCTTGGACAAAAATACCCCCTCTTTTCCCCTTTTTTTTCCTGTTTAAAGCTTGCTGAATACTTAACACTGCTAGCCTAATTTCATATCGCGTATTCTAAACTTGGATCAATAATACAATCTTTCCTCGATTATTCATTTCTAATGATGTCAAGGTTCGATTTAATAAACCTTGAAACAAATTGTAAGGTGAACAACCTAATCGTATTCGGATCCCTAATCGATTTAGTACTCGTTAATAATCTTTATTAACGCTTACTAAAAATCATCAAGAATCCTCAAAACTAAAAATAATAGTATTAATAGCGAAGAAAACATTCTTTTTAATAAAATTATCGTTCACTTAAGCGCATCAATAATAATTTAACTCATATAGTTACTAAAAATATGATTTTATAACGTAAAAAGGTAAGACAGGCAAGTTAGCTTAAAACAAAGAAGGCGAGTCTTACACTCTTCCCCCCAGAAAAGAATTTCATCCTCGAAATTCTAAATCTAAGTTCGGTCTTTCCTAGAATGCATGCATACAACTAGGATCTACGCGATAGGTTTCCAAAAGGTTTCATTTTACAGACACTACTTTTAAATCGAAAGGAAATGGCTTATGGTATCCAGTCTCCTCCTCGCCAGTCCTTTTCAAGTGTCTACTCACTCTATTTAGGCGCCGAGGGCAAATCGCATTGAAGAGGGGCAAATGAGTTTCCATGGACAACCATATTGAGTTTGTTTTGAAAATGAAATATGGATTTTCGATAATCTAGACTCAGTTCGCATGACAAGCGACAACTCTATGCATATGCACCTATAAGTGGGCATCTAAAGCTATGGTAACTGGGACAATGACATCTTAAGGTCATATACTTAGTAGTCTCATTCTAAAACATGAATTCCACTTTTGGGATCACTTTTGGGATCACGATGATTAACATGGAGACTCCTATAACACATTTAGAATTATAAAAATGTCACTTAGCACCACATAGTATCATTTAAGCATAATAGCATCACATAGCATCATTTAAGTGCATTAGCAATTTAGCATCACATAGTATTGCATAGTATCAGCAATTTAGCGTTCTTAAGCCTAAGAGTTGGTTGTAACATGAAACCAGCTAAAGTACATATGGCAAAAAATTCACAAAATGAGAGCATGTATGACTGACATTCCTGTGTTCTTACATCGATTCCAGATTCATATTCTACAGAACACAAGAACCTTAGCAAGACTCACTGGATGACAAAAGTTTAGGATGCAAGGAGAAAACATTTGTAAATGACAACATAAACAAAGAATCAAGCCTTATCCTGGTAAGTAGGACAAGAGCACATGGCAGAAATGAAAAACTAAAAATAGCTGAGTCACACGTACATATAGCATGGCAGGGTAAGTTAGCAGGCACACAGAGGCACAGTAGTGACAAGGTTTGAACTATAAATGCATTCATACTAAGTGTTAAACTTGTTAATTACAATATCTGTACTCATTGTGATTTCAAACATAAAACAACAATAGGTTTCTGATCAAGCTCGATAATCTCGTACACTGATTTGCTGATGAGAATCTTCCTACATACTGCACTTTTATCCAGGACATCAAATTGAAGAAATAAACTTGTTAAAAACCTTAATCCCATTTCAACTCTAAATTAAGAGTACAATATCCAGCTTGAAGAAAAAAAAAACAAAATCATCCAGTTAATGCACATGAATTGTAATGCCAAATTGTCAATGCTTCTTCCTTTTTACTCGCCTTACATACTTCATGTAACTATTGATAATCTAAAACAGCATAAACCAAGAACAAGATCAAAAGGTTTATAAGCCCTCATTTATGAAGTCGTTAAGAACTACTCATCAGATCTTTTACCCTATGGTTCAAAAATGCAACAAACAATTTAGCACTTTGTAGGCACATGGATTTAATGTACTCGCCAGCTGTTAGTTTTCCTCTAAAGTGTATTATTTACCGACATCCGAGATTAATTAATCAACGAAAGATTTGGTTTAGCACCAGCTTGACCTTGGTTGCATGCCAGGGCTCCGCGACAGCAACAGGCGCATTGGACAATAAGATCGATATATGAGTTTTAGTGAACGACAAAACATAGGTATAGGAAATAGTAGCAACTAAATGAGGCATGAGATAAGGTTGGTTAGTACAAGTTTGACTTTAGCTTTACACCAGGACATACACTTCAATAGCTGCGACATATATTATTGCAGCTCATGACACACAAAAGGATCTAGTACCATGCTTAGCTGAAGAGGGATATGCAGAGGTATTATGGATAGTGTAAGAGAAGGTTATGCCATGTCATGAATCACCAAACTTAGATAATTTGAATAATCAGGTCACATACCGATCCGACTCAAGTCAAGCTCATTCACCAGCATACAAAATCGAAGCATTTCAAAACTGAGTTACTTAACTAGGGGGTTTTCATTTCATAGCCAGGCAATAGAGACATCACACATCATCACTTGTTTTCATAAGAAATCCTTAAGACATGCAGATTCAAGGGGTCGTCACATAGAAAGAACACCTAGAATTGTATATACGCGTACAATCCCCCTTTGCGACCTGTGGTTGATGGCATGTCCTAAACCCCGTCTAATTTAGGAAGGATTGGTGTCCAGCTGCTAGGGTTGTTTGAGTATGGTTGACATTAATGGTCTTATAGGTACGCATTGAGGTCTTATGAGGTACACCTATCCCACAGGTGATCATAGGAGTTCTACTGTAGGTTCCTTACATTAGTAGGGATCGTTTACTATGTACAAATCCAAAGTCTGCTAGGTTTTTCCTCCCTTTCGCTTTCTAGGTGTATTAGGGTTTGTTCGAGCCAAAACATAGTCACCCCATTCACCAATAACAATTTGCATAATAGAAAGCAAGTAATGCACGGTTTAGGCAACAATGGCAAGAAGGAGAACAGTAGGTACACTTATGCAATGTTTATCCACATCCTAAGCACATAGTTTCTCAAGCATGCATACGAAAATATCCCCGAATTTCACTCAGGCAATTCAACATTCACAACAGCAAGGTACCATTCAGTAGGATTATCAATCATAGCAACTAATTTCCAATCATTCCTTTCCTAGCTCATTACGAAGGATTCTATGGACGTACACATCTTAGCAAATGGTTCTTTCATCCAACCATTCAGCTTACTCAAGCCGCACCTAACTAGGTAAACGCGCTAATATTCATATAAAACTCACATTTGCACACAAGGCAGGCATGTATCACGTCATAGTGAACGTGTTCCTAGGCACCTATATGAGATGCAAGACTCAGGTCGTGGCCTATGGTCGCAGGACCATGCTCTGATACCATCAATGTAACACCCCCAACCCCTAGGGTCAAGAGCGTTACGTTTTCTTAACTTTCTAGTTAAATTTCGGCGTGAAACGGACAGAGTTTTTCCTAAAAACTGATCGTTTTCAGGCTAAAAGCCTTACAATAAACCCATGCAGATCAACAAAAGCGTAAAACATTAAAAAAAGCTATATGGCTACACGCCGGAGTTCATAACTCAACGAGCAACTCGCTCGGAGTACATCAAATAAAATAGTTCATTAATACAGAAGAATATCAAATTTACAACTCAACGGATCACACATCCGGAGTACTGGGGTTTACTTCCCAAATTATAGCTAATTTTAACCAAGAAGACATCTAACCAATCAGATGGTTGGCTCATACGGCCATATAGAGCGACCTTTATACTACATGCATTACATGAACTAGAATACTTGGTTTCCAAACGTTTACAAACTAAGAATACATTCTATAACAACATCAAGCAGCGAGACTACTTCACTATGGGCACACTTGACTCCCTTTAAGCAAAGGTAACTTCCATTACGGCATAGCTGACTCAACTTCTTCCTGTCATACAGAAAACCTGGGGAAAAGTGAGAAAGAGTAGTGGGATGAGCAACCACAAGCTCAGTGAGTGTCCCCCGACCCCCTTAAAACCAAAACCGTTGCAGGTAATAATATCTTTAGTAGTCACATATCACGTATTCATATTTTACTATCATATTAGCCATTCTTAAATCCTCAAGGAAGGATCACTGTCCATAAACTTCATTTTAGCCGTTCATACTCATTCCTAGGTCTCTAAATGACCAAGCTTCTTTACTAATAGGCAGTCAAACACTTAAGCAAGCAACGAGGCTAAGAACAGAACTTTCTTTCATAGATTATGTGATATAATTCATGATTTATGCTTTACCTATCTAATTTACTCATATGAGATGCTAAACATATGAAGCAGAGATTATGCCATAAACTTTTATTAGCTAAACATGCACATTTAAACTTATATGCTCGATGCATTACAAGGGTATGACCAAGCTGTACATGGAATT
>JACYFF010019584.1:92554771-92566434 GCA_017589665.1 Selenicereus undatus
TGTATGTATGTATGTGTATATATATATATATATATATATATATATATATATATATATATATTTATATATATATATGTATTTATATATATCCAGACCTTCATTTCATCATAACCCCTGCGGCTTTGACTAGAAGCCACGGACGATGTGGAGCATATCTGTCTCGAAGTGGGGTGTCCTGAGCACGCTGTGCAGCTCAGTCGAGGCATCACGACCCTTGATCGGCAGTCACTGATTTCCCGTCTACGGGAGTACAAGGACGTTTTCGCGTTCGGACCCGAGGAAACGCCCGACATTTCTCCGAGGATGATGGAGCATCGGTTGAACGTAGACCCCTGTCATAAGCTAGTTATTCGGAAGAAATGCTATTTGGGCCCCGAAAGGGCGGCCGTGGCCAATGCCGAAGTTCAGAAGTTGCTAGAGGTCGGTTTCATTCGCGGGTGCCAATACCCTATATGGATCTCGAATGTAGTGTTAGTTAAGAAGTCCAATGGGGCCTGGAGAATGTGCGTGGACTTTACGGACATAAACAAGGCTTGCCTAAAGGATAGTTACCCTTTGCCAAAGATCGACAAGCTAGTGGATGCCACGGCAGGACATGTTGCACTGAGTTTCATGGATGCTTTCTCCGGGTATCACCAGATACCCCTCTATCCCGGAAGACCAAGAGAAGACAACGTTCATCACGGACCACGGCCTCCACTATTACAAAATGATGCCCTTCGGGTTGAAGAACGCAGGGTCCACCTACCAGCGCCCGGATAACAAGTTATTCGAGCCCCTTATTGGTCAAACCATGGAAGTCTACGTTGACGACATGATCGTAAAGAGTAAGACTGAGGGGGATCATAGTAGGGATCTGCGAAAAACGTTTGACATACTTCGAGCGTTCCACATGAAGCTCAACCCAAAGAAGTGTGTCTTTGGGGTTCGGTCGGGCAAGTTCCTTGGTTTCATGATCAGTAGTCGCAGCATAGAAGCTAACCCAGACAAAATTGAGGTCGTCCTCGATATAAAACCACCCCAGAATATCCGAGAGGTGTAACGCCTAACTGGTTGCATAGCCGCCCTCGGACAGTTTATGTCTCGATCCGCGGACAAGTGCCAGCCGTTTTTTCGCGTCTGCGTCAGCGGACCGATTTCAATTGGGATTAGCAGGCGGACTAGGCCTTCCAAGCGTTGAAATCTTACCTGGCGCAACTACCCAAAATTGCCAACGCCCTAGACGGAGAGGTCTTGGTTTTATATTTGGTTGTGTCGGAGTACACGGTCAGCATTGTTCTCGTGGTTGAATGGGCAAAGGAGCAGATCCTAGTGTACTACGTAAGCCAAGCTTTGGCAGGGGCGGAGGCAAGCTACCCCGTCATTGAAAAGTTTGCATATGCCTTAGTCATGGCCAACCGGAAGCTGAGGCCTTACTTCGAGGCTCACAAGATCCTAGTCCTCACGGATTAGCCCTTGAAGAATGCCCTTCAAAAGATGGACGCCTCGGGATGGCTCCTGAAATGGGCCGTCGAACTCTCTTGCTATGACCTGGCCTTTGAGCCACAATGGGCCATCAAGGCCCAGGCGTTGGCTGGCTTCTTAGCTGAGAGCACGACGCCCTTCGAAGAAAGGTAGTCGCGCGCGCGACCTTGGAACCTATATGTGGATGGCTCGTCCACTAAGGACGGAAGTGGTGCAGGCCTCATCATCAAAAGTCCCACAGGGGCGCGGTACGAACATGCTCTCAAGTTCATGTTTAAGGCATCTAATAATGAGGTCGAGTATGACGCCCTCATAGCAGGGATAGAGTTATGTTACATCACGGGGGCCGACTCCGTCCAAGCCTTCTTGGACTCCCAGTTAGTCGTTAGCCAGCTAACCAGCGCATACGAAGCAAAGGACGATACTATGGCTGCCTACGTACAGCGGGTACGGGAGGCAACCAAGCTGCTGAAATATTTTGCAATCACGCACATAGCCCAGTCAGAGAACTGCCAGGCAGATGCCTTGTCCAAGTTAGTAAGCTCATCTGACGACGGGAAACCCAAAAACATTTAGTGAGAAACCCTCACGGATAGGAGCATTGATCCGCATGAGGTACTATGGTTGGATAGAAGCTCGACATGGATGGATCCTATCCACACATACCTCACGGACAGTAGCCTGCCCCCGGATCCCAAGGAGGCGGACAGGGTCAAGAAGAGATCAAATTGGTTTATCCTTTATAAAGGGACCCTACGCAAAATATGTTTTGCTCGTCCTCTCTTACGCTGTGTAACCCCCGAGCAAGGATTGAAGGTGCTGGAGGAATTACACGAAGGATTGTGCAGCACGCATACTGGGGACCGTGCCTTAGCAATCACAGCAATACGGGTCAGCTACTCCTGGCCCAGCCTGCGGGAGGATGCCATGACTTTAGTGAGAACCTGTGACAAATGTCAAAAGTTTACCCCTATCCAGCAGGCGCCCACCATGCCCATGACGCCCATCCTCAGCCCCTTGCCATTCGCCACCTGGGGAACGGATATCCTCGGTCATTTTCCCAAAGCGACGGGACAGCGCAAGTATCTGTTAGTGGCAGTTGACTATTTCACCAAATGGATAGAGGCCGAGGCTGTCTCCTCCATAACCGCTGTTGAGGTACGGAAATTCATTTGGAGAAATATCATTACACGCTTCGGCATCCCCAGGGCCATTATCTTTGACAACGGTCGACAATTTGATACCAGCAAGCTCACGGACTGTTTGGCCAATCTGGGCTGTTAAGTGCGGTTCACAGCTGTGGCGCACCCTCAGACCAATGGCCAAACCGAGGCGGCCAACAAGCCTATTCTCCACGGCCTGTAGAAGAAACTTGACGATGCAAAAAGAAAGTGGGCTGATGAATTACATGACGTCCTATGGTCTCTCCGCACCACTGAGAAAACCACTCCTAGCAAAACCCCTTTTATGTTGGCATGCGGTTCCGAAGCTGTTTTATCAGTAGAGGTCGCCCTCCACACTCACTGGCTAATTGCGTTCCAAGAGGAACTGAACAATGCAGTGCTCCGAGAAGCTCTCGACCTTTCCCCTCTGTTTGAGGCGACGCTCTCTTTCGGGAAGTTCTCTACAAACTTCGAGTCGCCTGACTGCACAACCGCGCAGTTCGATTATAGCCTATTCAGGTGGGAGACCTCGTCCTTCAGCACATGGAGGTTGTCGCACGGGCGAGCGAACATGGTAAGTTAACGACCAACTGGGAAGGCCCCTACAAGGTTGTTTCTCAAATCCGCCCCGGGACATACTGCCTTGAGACCCTCATCGGCTCTCTAATACCGCAGACCTAGCATAGCAGCAACCTGAGGAAATACTACACTTAAGCTTATGTTTTTCTTTATCTCTAGCACTGATGTACACCTTTGCGTACAAGCAATAAACGAGCAGTCCACTATGGTTACCTTTGCATTAACAAGAGCATACTTTCTTTTATATAGAGCACGACCTTACGGCCAGTCGCTACACTCTTAGCCCCACTAGGGGCTTAGGGTCTTAGAGCACGGCGTTACGGGTGGTTGCTACACTCTTAGCCCCAATGGGGGCTAAGGTTTCAAGAGCACAACCTTACGGTCGGTAGCTACATTCTTACCCCTAGTGGGGGCTGAGGGTCCCAGAGCACGACCTTACGGCTGGTCGCTACACTCTTAGCCCTACTGGACGCTTAGAGTCCCAGAGTACGCCTTACGGCCGGTCGCTATACTCTTAGCCCCAATGGGGGCTAAGGTCCTCAAAGCACGGCCTTACGGTCGGTCGCTACACTCTTAATCCTAATGGGGGCTAAGGGGGCCTTACGGCCGATCGCTACACTCTTAGCCCCAATTAGAGCTAAGGGTCCCAGAGCACGGCCATACGGCCAGTCATTACACTCTTAACCCCAATGGGGGCTAAGGTTCACAGAGCACGACCTTACGACTGGTTACTACACTCTTAGCCCAATGGGGGCTAAGGGTCCTAGAGCACGGCCTTACGGCCGGTCACTACACTCTTCTAAGGGTCCTACAGCAAGGCCTCGCCCCATTCGCTACTCTCTTGACTAGCTGCTGCCTCACTTATCTTTTCCCTTGGGGGATACTACTGCTCCACGACACACGAAGACATGAAGAATGAAGTACAAACTAAGGCAAAAGAACAAGTGTAGGCTAAAGCAACACAACAAGCATAAAGCAAAGGATCAGACGATGAAAGAAGCTAACGGATAAAAGTCAACGTTCTTCTTTCATTAACAAATGGGCAATACAATCTCCAATTCAACCCCCTAAAAAAAAAGCAAAAAGCAAAAGGAAGGAGAAAGGGGTGGAGAGCGGGGAGTTACGCATCAGCCTCCCCACCGTCCTCGTGGTCGTCCTCTTCCTTTAAAGCCCCAGCCTTGGCATCTGTGGGGATGGTGGCCTCGTCCCCAGCATCTTCACCCTCTATGGGAGGAGGAATGAACTCCACCTCCTCCGGGTCACGACCCTCGTTGGCGACTCGCTGACGCTCCTCTACATAGTGGAGATAAGCTTCAAAATAGTTATCCTCCTGGAAGTCACTAGCCAGCGTCACCAGAACCTTGCGAAGGTACCTAACGGTGTCGGCCCGGCCTTGCTGGTAGCCTTACTCCTTAGCTTGGGCAGCATCAGCCCCGACCTTCACCAGCGTCTCCTCCAGCTAACGCTGCAATCCTGTTTTCTCAGTCTCACAGGCATCCAGATCAGCCTGCAACTTCTCACAACGCCATCGGTACCATGTGATGAGCCCTTCCAATGTTCGGTATTCGGCTGCCGTCCTCACCCCTCGAGCGAAGGCCTCAGCCATGGCCATCTCCTCCTCGATCACCGTCGGAGGATCTAGCGTACCGGGGGTTATCAGGTCCCAGGACTTCATCAGGTCCTGGATAAGGGAAAACCTGGCGGTAGGGTCGACCTTGATAAAGTTGGTAGAGGGCCGCTGGGTGAGTGGCGAGGAACCGCTGGTTACTTGAGAAGTGGCCGCAACAACTTTTGAAGTGGTGGTGCGCTCTTGGACGGCTGGGGTACAGTCTCCGAATGACCTCCTCCCTGCTTGAGGGGGGGGACCATTCAGCCCCCGTACCCCCTGCTTGCGATGGGGCGGTGGCCACAGCCTCAGCAGGCTGACCCTCAGCTCGCTGCAGCTTCTGGGCCGGCAGGTTTAGAGCAGGCTTTTTCCCACGAGGGACGAGCGTGGGTGCCTGCAGGAAAAACACAGTGTTATCCAACACTTACTAAAAGAAATGAGGGGGGGTAAGGACGAATGAGGCTATGGGCCATACCTGTTTAGCTTGCTTGGTGACAAGGCGCTGCCTCTTTTCCTCCCGCCGACGCTCGGCGTCGTCCGCCACCTGCTCTGGGGTGGCGTCCCTGGTCTCGAAGACCGTTAGCCTCGACTTTGCTTGATCTGCATGAAACAAAGGGGAATTCAGGTCAGCACCAAACATAAAGTTAAAAAGCATTGGGATGACTAAGTACCGTTGGTATAATTCTTAAGAATTAGAAGGCCGGTCACAACAAGGAAGAAATTGTTGGCAAAAAACTTTAACTTGGGGAGCCAACTCAAAGGCTCCCGGTCACTGGACTCGGTCCTCCTCCTTTCGGAACCCTTCGCTGACTCAATGGCTTAGGCCATGAACCTAGGGATTGGCCGAGACTTGTCATCCTCGCATATATAGAATTGAAAGTAGTGGGCGGTCCTCTTCTCCTCGGGTGTGGGCTCCCTGAAGGGGTTCCTCTTGGGTTTCCCCTCATTCCAGTCAGGAACGTGCCCCCAGCCTGATTCCCGGCATAACAAGAGGAAATCGTACTTCCAATGCTTCACCTTAAATTTCTTCTCGATGGCTATTATGAAGCCCGACCTGTTGTTAAAGCAATACCAACCTAGATCCCCCATCTCCTTGGGAGCCTTTTGAACGGTATGAACTAGACTGAACGTTCGGGCCGAACAGGTAAGGTCGTGCAACTCGCAAGTAACTATAAAAGAACAAATGTTGTGCTAAGAGGTGGGCAAAACCTGAGCGGGTGCTAATTCGTATTGATTTAGGATCTCCACAATCACGGGGATGAAGGGGGAAACGGAGACCGTAGTTTAGGGCTGCGCGATAGACCGCTATACACTTGGTGGGTGGCTCATTCACGGTGGCGTCAGCCTCGGGAATCACAAAAGTATATCTCGCAGGTAGAAGGTATTGCTTCTCGAGGGCCGATCTTTTCAATTTAGGGACGACCCTTGGATCGGGGAAATGGCTGCCCGGACCATCCTGTGGGTCTCAGTGGGTTGGAGCCCCAGGGAAGTCAGTCCCTTCGGCCAGGATCTGTGTCACCACCGGCGTACGGCTCTTTCGCTTGAGCATCGATTGGCCCGCTCCGAACGGTGCTTTAGATGAAGAGGAGCTCGAGGATGCCCCCTTCGAGGACGACCTCCTTGATGAATTCTCAGAGGAGGAACTAGATGAGCCCATCCTTGAGGTAGCACTAGAACTAGTAGAGGCCACTTCGACCTCTAGATTGGACTGGAGTGTGGCTGAATAGGGATTACCTTGGGTGCCTTCGGCCAGCAACTCGTCAGGCGATCTGATGCGCGGGGTGGACTTGGTCCTGGCCATTCTCTAAACCTAGAAGTTAGGCATATAATTAGCTATTAGGGTTTTAATTAACCGCAAGTGTACGGCGTAGCTGTAGCTAGCAACCGGCAAGTACGGGTCGAATCCACAGGGAACTTGGCTTCAACTACCAGAATTAATTAAACTACTTAAGTTAGGCAATCGCAATTTTGGGTTGAAGACTAAACTAAGAGAAACGAAAACAGCTAAAAAGTGTAATGAACTACAGAATAGAAAATACTTAGGTTGGAATTAACAACACGAATATGCTAACGAATCAGTTACTAACCCAATCACATATTCCCAAGAATGCATCGCATATGGATAGATTGTCAATTAAGCCCATCTCCTCCCTCTCTCAAGGGTCGAAGACTAATCCTAGAACTATAGTCACCTATTTTCATGGGACTAAAGGTTGAAGGATTACAAGATTCACAATCTCTAATCCCAATTAGAACTTAACTATTTTCATGTTAAAATCCTAATCGTCTACTAAGACGCACTAGGTAAAGGTTTGGTCTCTCAACGCTCCCCTAAACCCAAATAAAAACGATGAATGTTCTTTCGAGCATTTCATCGAACATGTGGCGTGCATAGCAGAATTTGCAATCGCAAAACAAAGGGGGAACATGGATTGGGCCAGTACAAAATTCAATTCTACATATTCGGCATCAATCCCAACCTAAGTTGAGGGATTTAGCCAACAATCATATTTCTAACATCAATCGCAACATTCAAGTTCATAACCATCGCAAACTTCAAAGAATTGAAAATCAGGAACGAGAGGAGGATTCAGAGAAAAGAACCTGTAATTAATCGAATAGATTCAAGGAAGTACAAGCTTCAATCCAATAGTGAAATCGATAATGCGAAAATAGAATACTCTCTACTAAAATCTAAAAATCGCCTCAAAAGGGTTATGGGAAACGAAAATTGAAAAGTAAAAACTGAATGGCATTAAAACAGCTCCAAGAGAAGTTTTAAGTCGCGACGCGGAACGGGGGTGGCACGGTCGTGCCCAGAGGCACAGGGTGACCGTGCTAAAACGCTGCCTGATGACAACCCAAACCAGCACACGTGGCACGGGGGTGCACTTGGCACGGCCCAACCGTGCCGCATGGCACGGTCACGCCACGTGGCTCCTCGGCCAAGTGTGCCGGTTCGGGGGTGTTTTGGTCGTGCTGTGTGGACTCAATTCCCCGGGACTTCCGTGTGACGCTTTTCCGTGGTTTTTCTTCCTTCTTTAGCACCTCCTTCTGCCAAATATTATTCATCTTTCCTCTTCTTCAATCGAGTTCCTGAAAATATTGAAAGATATGGCATAAGTAAATAATATGCAAAAGGAGGCCGATCTGACCCTTCCTTAACACGATAAAGCGTGAAAACGGGAAAGAAACTGGGTCAAATAGGGGCTAAAAATAGTGTAAAATAGAGGTTCATCATTAGCTACAATGATCTCCCAAGGATACGTCACCTCCACCTCGGGGCTAAGTATACTGGGGGTGGAGGAGTACTCGCAGTTGGACCATGAGGGGGTGCCCGGTTAAAAGGGGGTGCCCGGTTAAAAAGGGGTACCGTGTAGGGAATCTTTTTGGGTTCCCTCGGCTTATTCTTTCGGGGGATGCCAGCTACAACCCGGCCATCAATAAGAGCTGAGAGGTTGGAGAATTACGGGTGCAGAGCCTCCTCTAGACGGCCGGTTGACCCCTTCTAAACGTCCCTACTGGATGAACAAGATGACGACATAATATACAACAAACATTCCTTCGAGGGGGCACAAAGATGTACCTGTAAGAGATGAAGATTCAAAGGAGATAGTTGAAGATGAGGATGAACATTCAAGCAAGCCCTTGAAGATGCAAGGAGGCAACTTGAGGCGCTACAGTGAATTTGAAGGTAGAATAGGAGATGGGAGGTGGAGATTCTCTCTCTAAAAATCGCGTCACTCTCTAGAGGGTGGAAGTGTGTGGAGAGTAAATGATCCTCCCTCAACGATTACCCACCCTTATATAGAGCAACAAGGCATGACACACCTCTCGAGGAAATTCAATAGGCACGCCTCTTCTCACCTAGTGCCACGTGGCGACCTGTTACCGACGTGTCATCGACAGAACTTAAGGATCTCGTGAGAGGATAGGTTTTCGGAGCATGGCCTTACGGCCGATCGCTACACTCTTAGCCCCACTGGGGGCTAAGGTTTCCAAAACACGACCTCACGGTCCGTCGCTACATTCTTAGCCTTACTGGGGGCTAAGGTTTTCGGAGCGCGGTCTTACAGCCGGTTGTTATACCCTTAGCCCCACTGAGGGTTGGGGTCTCAAAGCACGGCCTTACGGCTGGTCGCTACACTCTCAGCCCCACTGGGGGCTAAGGTCCCAGAGCATGACCCTACAGTCGCCCACTACACTCTTAGGCCCAATAGGGGCTAAGGTTTCTAGAGCACGGCCTTACGGTCGGTCGCTATACCCTTAGCTCCATTGGGGGTTAAGGTCCAAGAGCACGGTCTTACGACCGGTTGTTACACTCTTAGCCCCACTGGGGGCTAAGGTTTCCAGAACATGGCCTTACGGCCGGTCGCTATACCCTTAGCTTTACTTTGGGCTAAGGTCCCAGAGTACGACCTAATGGCCGGTCGCTACACTCTTAGCCCCGCTGGGGGAAAAGGATCCCAGCACGACCTTGCGGCCGGTCGCTACACTCTTAGCCTCACTGGGGGCAAAGGGTCCCATAGTGCGGCCTTATGGATGGTCGCTACTCTTTTCGCCCCAATGGGGCAAAGGGCGCCAGAGTACGGCCTTAAGGGCAGACGTCGCGCCCTCAAGCACTTATGAGGGCCGAAGCAATGCTTCACAGCCTTTCACATCGAAACGGAAACAAACAAAGGGCAAGTCATCCGGAACATGTTTTCATTACTGCAAGGACGCTGATACAAGCAACGAAAAGGGGATGGGGCAGTAGAAAAGAAAAGTCGAGACAAAGCTAAGTCTACTCCTCGTCACTAGAAGGGGCCGGGGGCCAGGCCGATCCAGAGCCCTCCTCCTGGCTGTCTCGAGAACTCTGGACATGCACCTCATCATTCGGCCGATACTGCTGTGCCGCCCTAAGTACGTAGTCCATGCAATCCATCCACACTTCGAAGCTCGACCACCTCAGACCTATCATCGATGAATTCATCTTCTCGCCCGTATACTCATGAGCTGCACCCAGCTCGACGACCTTGTTTAGCAGCATGGCATAGAATGTTACCTGAGTTATTTTAGGGAGCCCGAACTCAACCGCTGCATTCTCTGCCTCGGATAACGAAAAGTGCTGGCATAACACGTGGAAGTCCTCGGGAAGAGGGCGAGGCGGACGCGAAGCGCTCCTCCAACGCCAGATGAACGTCTCCCTCACGTAATTAGCCATCTCTCTTGTGTTGTAGATAGGAGGGACCGCCATGTTCACTAGGGAAACAGGAGTATTGGTCGCTCTCCCTGTGATTTTTACCACTCCTCTAGGAGAATGAAACACTTGAGTATCCTCTACGAAAGAATGATGTTGTATTTATAGAGGAGGAATTGGAGAAGCTGGAGACAAGAGCAATTCTCAAGAACCCAATAGCCAATCCATCTCAGACACGTGTCCAACCCACCAGCATAAATTAATTGCAAACAAAGTAAAGATCATTCAACAAAATACGAGACTGCGGCCTTTTATTACTGATTGGCATAAACAAGTACAAGCAGTAATTGGGGAAAACACTAGTGGGAGGGCCGCGCATTCATAGGTTTAACGGCTTGGCTCATCGCCCTCCTAAGGGGAGGCCGCGTTCTCAGTGGATGCGCCAACGTCTGCCATCTCCTCTCCCGAGCCCCCCTCTGGTCGACCTGCCCCTGAACTCTGCCCCGATTCGCCCATTGGGCGGAATCGAGCTTCATAGATCCGGTCGCCAAATAACCAGATCCATGACTCAAAAGCGCTCCAACGGAGCTAAGTGAGGGTCGACTCCAATGACCGAAGCACCCGCCCATGCAGTACCCCAAGCTTTTCGGCCTCATTCAGAAACATCGCATAGAAGATCACCTGGGGCAATTCCGGGAGTTTGTAACAATTGAAGGCCTCCTCCGCCACGGCTAGCTCGAAGTCTAGACAGAGGGTCTGAAAATCTTTTGGGAGGGGTGACGGGGGAAAGGCGATCCCACATCGATCCCACCCAAAATGGCGAGTAATGTGCTCACTCATTTTCTTAGTTAGTATCGAGAGAACGTGGAAAAGCCATGGGAGGAACACCTGATAGCAGCTATTGCCAAATAAGGAAACATGCTACAGCCTGCCCTGTCTATCGCCTTTTATAATGAGAAAAGTGATGGCTTCACGACTGCATTCAGGCCTCGTTACCTGTGCATCCATGGACCGTGCTCCAGGACCGACCATTTCAGAGGCCCAATTTCCGAGGGCCCTAGGACGTGCACTGACCATCAATAGTGCTCCACATTCATCCTAACTACTCCCTCGGCTCGACGTATAGGTAAAATGTGGGGGGCTAAGTGATTGAGTGAAAATTCAAATTTTTCTCAAATGGGCCTAAACAAGCCGGACCCACTGACCAGGCCTATATCTGGGATATGGGCCTTCCTTGGGGGATTCCTCGGGACCACATCTAAGATAAAAGGCCCTAAGGTGCGACCCTGGGGGCTCCCCCTTGAGGCCTTTCCGTACCAAGATCAACGGCCCACAGGGGCATCCCGGGTAAGATTACTATTTTACCCTTTTCCTGAAAGGCTATAAATAGTCACCCACATACCTCGGGAAAAGCGTTAGCACACCAATTCATCAAACACTTACTCACTTTTACCCTTTTTCTCTCTCTGTTGACTTTGCACGCAGACCCCAAGCTAACTGGACCATCGGAGAGGAGTTCCACGGAACACAACTCGGGGGTTGCCCTTTTCGTAGATGGGCCGCTCTGGGAGAAGGACGTCGGAGGTTGCATGCTAGTTGTCGGATAAACCTGTTCCCTCATTCCAACGTCATCACTTACTTCACCCCAGAGATTCCGTTCGGAATAAGATAT
>JACYFF010019584.1:92591957-92607252 GCA_017589665.1 Selenicereus undatus
TTAGCTTAGGTGCACTTAGCACCTAACGTGGTGAGATTGTTATGTTTTATTCCCTTTCCCTTCTCTTACTTTCTTTACTTTGAATAATAATACTTTATTTAAGCATGGAGGAAGAGTAGTTTCATGTTTTCCATTTTGGTTTTTAGTTTGCATACATGTAAGAGCATATAGTTTTAGGTTTCTTTTTGTTTGCATTAGTGTTTTGCGTTTAGTTACAAAATAGATTTGTATATATGATTACATGTAGGGATGATTGAATTGGTTTCCTCCAATGCTGTTTTTGCTAGGCAAAATAGCTTTCATGAGCTTGATTAGCTTTTGATGCACAATCCCTTTTGGTGCTAAAATTTGTGAAGGTTTTGTTAATATTTTTTGCTTTGACCCTTATCTTGATTGAGAATTTTGTTACCCTTAGAGTCTTTAGCACTAATGTGGATACATGGGAGTCATTTTAAGAGCTAGCTGAGCTTTGGTAGATACCCCCTGAGACTTTTAGCCTTCTTTGGACTAAATGTTATATTTAATTTCATGTTCTTTCATATGTGTAGCTCTTTCATTTTGCATCTTTAGAATTTGCCTGGATTCTTATTCAAAACTACAGCCGCATCTATATAGTTGATGATATGACAGAGGCATTCTTTGTTGTTGAACATTTTAGCCACATAACCAAATAGCTTATCCTTTATGTTACTTCGTTTGCTAGCCCCTTTCAGCTTATATATGTCTTTGTTGTGAACACTTTATATTAGCTCTTGGCCAACCACAAATTCCTAACCTTTAGGCCAAGTCTATGTAGCATCACTTCAAATTTGTAGTGGGTGGTTTTGGGGGTAATTGAGTTTACAGTGGCTTTAGTATGTTGGGTTTTGAGGGCTTGATGACATTGAGCATTTAGTTTCGTTTATCTCTTGTTTACGTTGTGTTTATATCTATTAGGTTGTGCGTTGACAATTGGTTATCTTATACCTTTCAATAACATTTTATTTTGCAAAGAAGAATAAAACCCAAAAAAAAGAAAAAAATCATGTCGAAAAAAAAAGAGAGAAAAGACAAGGGAGAAAAACTAGGTGATTGGCATTGGACATGTAAGTAGCTTGTGTTCTTTCTTTGTTAACTCATTTCCTATTTCATTCACCGCAAATGTCCATCGAATTGCTGGGGCTCGGAGAATTGATAAACTTAACAGTTGCTTAGTGGTTTGTTGGTTGCTCCCTAGTCACTTGGCTCAATAGCTCCATATTGTCAAATTTATTAGTTCACTCCTTTCCCTTAACCTTTCTATTCCATGCTACAACCCAAGGAAAGTTCTCTTGATTGTTTCGTGTACATTGTATTCTTAGTGGTGAAGAATTTGAGAGTCTTGACAAGCATATGGTAGATTGCGTTTTTGGAATGAGTTTTGAGTGACCTATGCTATATTTTAAACACATGAATGAGAGTATTTCACATCTCCCAAAAGTGAGGTTCTACCAGTCTATTTAGCTCTACCAAATCTCATGTACTTGCATGATGTGCTTTGTGGTATTTTGGGGGTGATCATGTTTGATATCGAGCTCTTGGTCTCGTACTTTTTTTAAAACCTTCTCCTCCTTCTAATTTTCAAAGGCCTTGCGCTACTTGGGTTCCCATTAATTGCTATTCTTGCTTGTGATATGCTATGACTTGCCTACTTTAAGGAGGTTGTTATGTATTTGAGTCCTTGATGCATCTTCCCTTGTTAGTTTTATCTGGTGTTTGCTCCAAGACAAACAAAGATTTAAGCAGGGGGGAGTGATGAATGCCATATTTTCATAGGATTTCATAAGTGTTTAGGAGTTATTTTAGGCGTTAGTATACTTAATTGTATGATTCATACCCTTATGTCTACTATTATGCTTGATTTCACTTGTTTTGATAGTGTTTATAGATTTTCACTTTGTGAGCTAAGTTGTGTGAGCAGAATGAAGATTTTTAAGACCTTGTGGATCAAAGAGGACAGCAAAAGCGGCCTAAAAACACACAACACAGACCAACGATGGTCAATATCACAACCTACAAGGTTCTAGGAGAAGCAACTGAACAAAAGAGGAGAATCAGTGTGACCAGTGGCAACGACAGTCTGTCCATGGTGGTGCCTATCATCCACGATGGCCCATTTCCCCCGAGTCACCATGCTCTATTGCGGTTGTTCGACTTGTAGGTAGTTTTTACACTTTGGTGTAGTGTGTTCGTGATAAATATGTTGTTTTCAGCCTCATTTGGGATCCCAATCATCCTATTCCATTTACTCCATATCCATCCCACCAGCTAGTTAGGATTTGGGTTTAGATTAGAGAAAGTTGAGAGCAAGTTCAAGGTGAATATTTGCAAGGATTCTGGGTCTGGTTTGCATTTAGAAGCACGCATCAGCCGAGCAACTCCTCTCCCTTCTCTACTCTTCTCTTCTCTTTTCTCTTTAGATTTTTATTCTTTCATATTATTATGGATTTTTGTGTTAAGTTTTGGATTGTTAATCTTGGAATTGAGTTGAATTATTGATTTTTATGTTAAGATTCGCAAGGATTGTTTTCATCTAAAAGTGCTTTGGATTTGTTGGGTTTCTTCTATTAAATCTTAGACGTTGATTTACTAGTTGGAAACTTCATCAACTTCTTACTTGTTTAAGGCATTTGGTGAAGAACTGAAAGATGAAACTAGATGTTGGAAAAATAATATTCAAATTAAGTGTATGCATCTTATGAAATACTCACTATTTAAGAAACCCCTAAATTTGATAATTGTGTTCCCAATTATCTTAGATTAATAACAAAACCCTTGAGAAATGGTAGTTGATTAGATTTAAGAATTTCATTCCACCTTGAAAGAGGGGTTTGATAATTCGATTATCGATTTTGAAATTACCCATCTGAAGAAGTGGTGCTTGATTAATTCTTGAGTTGGAAAATTGCTTCATTTGATTCAATCCCCTGACTGTTTATCGATTAGATTAGATTGGAGATTAGTTTAGTGTCAATCTCAAATTTTGATTCGCTTAGCTTATCTTAAGGGGATAAAAGCCCAATAGATCAACTAGTCCTTGTGAAAGACGACCTTGATTTGCTACAACGCCACCATGCGCTTGCGGCCCTATCACCATCGTGTGTATGTCAAAAGATCAACATACAGGATTACGATCCTTACCTTGTACATTGTTCACATACTGCTAGCTGGGAATAACTTGGAGATGATTGAAGCTATTAAAAGGTGATTGTCCTATGTCTTAGAGATGAAGGCTATTAGTGAAGCTAGGTATGTTATAGGACTGAAAATAATCCAAAACCGTCCCAAGACCCATACATTAAAAAGGTCTTAGAATGATTTTCAATGTATAATTCCAAACCCATAGATACTCCAGTTGAGAAGGGTCTAACCTTGAGTCTTGATCAATGCGCTAAAACAGATGATGAAATAAAGATAATGAACAATGTCCGCTATGCTAGTGTCGCAGGAAGCTTAATGTAAGCCCCGTTATATACATGGCTAACATTTGCTTCACGATTGGTTTGGTAAGTCGTTATCAAATTAACCCAGAACTTGTTGATTGGTAAGCCATTAAGAAAATCAAGCGCTACCTTCGTGCTGGTACTGACTCGGGCCTTTACTATCGAGGAGGAGACTTCAAGTCGAGTGGATACTCAAATGATGATTGGACCTAGATAAGTCTAGGTGACCCCCTTAGGATATGTCCTTACCTTGGGTAAGAGAGCCATGTCATGGAGCAGTGAGAAAAAAAACTGCATAATAATTTTAGTTATGGAGGTAGATTGTGCATCTGGTTACATAGAGACAAAAAGCATTGCCATTAGGTGTGTATACACTAACAGGGTGATTATGTTCCCTAGACTAAATCTATTCCTAGCGATGTGCTCAAAGCTCATTTGTTGAGTCTAGGAATTCATAAGGTTTAATGCGTGAATGTATCTTGTTATGTGATGGACATGTTTCTTTTGTAAATGAGCAAAAATGCTTGTGATTTATTTTTACATGTTAGGCATATTGAAATGTCACCAGACTTTTGATTGACCTAGTCACACAGGCAATCGCCCTAACGCTTGAGTGGCGGATAGGATAAGACTTATTATAATAGCACTAGGTGTGAAATATTAATTAGTCATACTGGAAATGTATAAATTTAATAAATATATTCATTTTAGTGAGTCTAGGATGAAACTCGAGGGAGTCGAATATGAAATGAGTTTTTATATAGAAGCCTTAAAAGCAGAATCTTGAGTGCCAAAATTAACATTTAGTATGTTGATCTAGAGGCCCGGGCTAGATTTTGGTGAAAAATCTAGACTGAGATGGCATAAGGAGTGATGCACCTAGCTGAGTGGGAGCTACGCCATGACACACATCTCATATTGTGTGTGCTTATAAGATGACTCATACATGGAGTGACAATTGACTTCCTTATCTTTTATCACTGTGTGAGCCTATGGACAATACCTTGTGAGTTAAAGTTACGATATGATGTCAAAGCTTAATGATGCTACCTTAATGTGTTAGTCAAGGGTCATGATGTACATGGTTCAGCGAGAATAAGTTATGAAAACAGTCAAGCTAAGATGAAATGTCATGAGTGTTTAAAGAAAAATCTATCCATCATCACCATATTAGTCTGAGCGATTATATTAAGTATATAATCATATCATATATCATATGGCATAAAGGGACTAGGTATGTCGCTGGTGATGTTGAGGATGATTTAGCTTATGGTATTTCATGAAAGTGTTATTTTCCTTAGATGTGCCTTAATATAATACTATTGGCTACTTTCTAGTCACACACCATATTCCCAGTATGAGGCATGAAGACATTAGTTTGGAGAGATAAGTGTAACTTATGGTTTCTGTGACCTAGGAGGAGCTATTGACGGAAGTAATGGTCACCTTAATTATCCTATTAATTGGGCAGTTACAAAATGATTAGTTGCATATTAATCATGCCCATTGGACCCTTATTTGTAGTTTCAGCTAAGTGCTACAAAATAAAGGGTTTAGGAGCTAATTTGGTGTGGTGATAGAAACCCCCCCCAAAAAAATCCCTAATTCTCTCTTCTGGTAAAAATTCTCAATATTCCGACGGATTTTCCGACAGAAAAAACAAGTTTTTCGGTCATAAAATTCATTTTCCGACGGATATTCTAACCGAAGATGTTCGTCAGAATAACCAGGGTCGGGAAGAGGTTCCGAAGGAAAATTGTATTTCGTCGGAATAATTCCGACGGAATTAGGTGACTGTCGGAGGCCTCTTCCGACGAACCTTCGCCGAAAAGTCATGTGTCCGACGGATGCTTCGGGTTTTTTTGAAAAAAAAAATTTCCCGGGAAAATTTTTTAGAAAAACCAGGAATTCTGTCGGAATTTTCGTCGGAGTTCGTCGGTATTCCGTCGGAATTTTTACAATTTATTTAAAAAAATAAAAAATATAGTACCGAACAATAAAAATATTTTTCAATGTATCTAATATACAATAAATTCTTATTATTGATGTTAAATTGATATTAGCTTTAAATTATACTTCATCTATAAAAAATTATATTCTTTAGCAGTAAAGCACAAAATTGAGAACATATTATCATCCTAACAAACTAACATCAACGTAACAAACTAACTATATAAACTATTACATTTACATAATTACATGCAAGCAAATTATACAAATTATTAAATTCAACGTATATACTTAATTAACCGCAAATTTGTACAAATTACACAAGAGAAAACCTTCTAAAAAGTCGACGACGAATGACAGCGAGAGGAGGTGATGGCGATGTGATGGCAACAAGCGGCGGTGGGGCGATGGCAAATGGCGGTGCTTCTTCTCTCTCTATCTCTCTCTATTTTACAAAATGGACAACGAAAAAATGAAGTGTTGGGCAAGTTTTATAAGAAAATTTTTGACGGAATATGCCAATTCCGACGGATTTTTCCATCGGAATATTCAAAAAAATTTGAATTTCCCTCTATTCAACTAGGGGTTAAAAAAAATTTTGAAATTTTTTATTTTCCGACGGAATACTCCCCCGGAAATTGCATCGGAACTTGAATTCCGTCGGAATATTAAAAAAAAAATTATTTCCCTCAATTCAACTTGGTGTAAAAAAATTCCTTCTGAAATTTTTTTAATTTTCCGTTGGAAATTCCATCGGAATTTCGGCGGAAAATAGGCCCATCAGAAATTCCAGTGAATTTTTCTGAATCCATCGAATTTCCGTCGAACATGCCAACAGACCTATTTTCCTTCGGAATAAGCCGAATTTTTAGTAGTGTATGATGCTAACCTTATCATCGTTAGGGTATGGGTTTGGGGTGTGACATCTATGGTGACCCTAGTAGTCACTGTCGGCCCTAGTTCAACAATTCGCGGGCAATTCCCAAGAAACAAGATTTACGCTTCCGCCTTACTAAGGTACGTCTTTATTTCCCAACAGAAAAGAATCCCTTATCATCGTTAGGGTATGGGTTTGGGGTGTGACATCTATGGTGACCCTAGTAGTCACCGTCGGCCCTAGTTCAACAATTCGCGGGCAATTCCCAAGAAACAAGATTTACGCTTCCGCCTTACTAAGGTACGTCTTTATTTCCCAACAGAAAAGAATCCCTTGAACTGGTTGCAGGAGCTTTATAAAGATTAAAATAGCTTATAAATCTAAGATTCTTGTTAGAATGATCCCTAGAGTAGTTAGCTTTCTTGACCTCATCATCCTGCTCAAAAAACTTTCTTATTCCTCCCAACATCCCCTCCAAAACAGATATTGAAATCACATGATTCAAAACTTGGAAACATTCCCCCTTCTCCGATGCATCTCGAATCTTTTCAATCACGCCTTTTTTTTCCCGAGGAGGCCTTATCGGCTTAGACAAAGTCGAAGATTAAATGTGGGAAGAGTTTTCTAAAGGAAAAAAGGGATAAGGTTAAGATGTCGTCCAAAGAGGTGCAAACTGTACAAGGTCAGGCTAATTAATTGCTGACCCAATTAATGTATAAGGTTTTGATGATGACAATCCAAATGACCTGCTTAATATGCTGTGAGTTATGTGTTGTGCTTGAGTTGTATGCTAAGACATGATCCGGAAAATACATGGAGCAGTTCGAATGAGCATAGAGCATCAAAGTCGATAACATGTGCAAGAATCCGAGAACACTCCCTCAGAACAGTTCTGGGAGTGGAAGCATGGACCTGTGCAAGAAGTCAATTGACAACAAGAGTCTTAGGGTTGTATGTGTGTGTGTGTTATTTTGTTAATATGCCAATTAGAATGTCTCTGATTTAGCATTCACTTTGAAAGGTTTTGGTGACTCAGAACACTATCTTAGAACAGGTCCAAGAGGCCAGGTCTACAGTGTTTTGAGGCTTGGAATAAAAATTAAATTTCAACGTTTTTCTTAAAAGGATTTTGGACTGACGTTTTTCAGGAAATAATTGGAATTAATTTATGTCAGTCAAAATGTAAAACTATTTCTTCCCTTGTTTAAAAGACAAAATATTTTTCAAATATTTGGTGAGAAGATTTAATCTCATCTCGCTTAAGAAAAAATATCTTTCCTAAATATTTGATCTTATCTCCTAAGGAAAATATCCTCCAAATATTTGATTCTGTCCTATAAAGAAGATTGGTAACTCTCAGATTAGGCAATGGCTAAGAAAAGTGGAGATTGCTCTCATCCTTGCACAACAAGCATACTTGTCCCACTATTTAAGCGGCCGGTTCCGTCAACTTTTCTTAAGGTTTTTTTTTTCACGATTTTCAAGTGCTAAAATTTCTTTTCTGAGTTTGAATTTTTCTGTGAGAAAAACCTTCAAGAAGAGTGCTTAATTGAGTCTTCATTATGGGCATAATAGGAGTTGTATTGTACCTTACACTCAGCTTATTTAGAAGCATTCAAGTAAGGTGTTGTTTATCTCTTTTCCGTCATCGAGATAAGAGGTTGTCCAGGTCTTGGTAGACGTTGGATGTTGTGTCCGTAGGGCACGTGTGGACGTTGTGTCCGTGAGTATTTGTCCAAGTCTTGGGAGACTTTGGATGTGTGTTTGTAATGAGAGTCTTGGGTATACTAAGTTACGTGTGTTACGGTTGTAACGTGTTCGGCTCGTTTAGTGAAAGAGTTGCTGAAATCCTATTGTGGTAGGTCGTGGTTTTTACATTTCAGTTGGGCTAGAGGTGGTTTTCCACGTAAAAATATTGTGTCTCTTTTACTATTTCCGCAATTATTTTCGTTCTGTCTCACTGGAAACATGCACTCCAAATAGTTCTCACGAGTGTTTTGAAACAATTCGAAAAGTTGGTAGACACAATTCACTCCCCTCTTGTGTCCTTGTGGGATTAAAATCTAACATTAATAATTGGACATTTTGTCAACAAGCTAGCAAATCTGGGTTCAAATTTTTTGCTTGATGGGATTAAAAAAGGACCCAGTCCAAAGGTGCTTACAGTGGCCTGTTATAGGCTTGAAATTGTGTTCACCACATCTACATCGAGATTCATTGTTCTGTATGGTAATCAAACGATCTCATGTATATCATGTCTATTATATGAATATTTTTCTTTGTAAAATAGTTTTTTAATGACAGACAATTGTAGCAGGTGGAAGGGAAGGGGAAGAATGGTGAGAGTCTGACGGTAAAATAACATGAATGTGACTCACATGCAAGATCTCATATATATTACATCATGCATCTGATCTTTCAGTTCTGGTGTTCTACAACGTATAATTTAGAGCCTGAAGTGGTCGAGGGCAGAATTGCCTTATTGCTAAAGACATGGGTTATGAACTCTACAATAGAAGTCTCTTTGTATTTTGGTGGATTGGACTCTGAAAGTAGCTCCTTGATGGGTCCGTAAATCTTCGAGGTGGGGTGAAATTGGGTGCTGAAAAACCATGCCACTGATACTCTTGACCCTAATTTGTTTGCAAGTACTTTGTGTTCCACGCTTTTGAACTTGTCATTTGTTACTAACTGAAAATCATGATGAATAACATATATCAAAACCAACAGAAGATTTA
Organism: Selenicereus undatus; assembly: GCA_017589665.1. Taxonomy (NCBI): domain Eukaryota; kingdom Viridiplantae; phylum Streptophyta; class Magnoliopsida; order Caryophyllales; family Cactaceae; genus Selenicereus; species Selenicereus undatus. The sequence goes on from JACYFF010019584.1 coordinate 92,600,984, forward strand.
TTTACAAGTAGCTTGAGGTAAGAAAAACACGTAAGATCAAACCATCCCATTGGCACAAGATCATAAACTAGCTAGCCCAACGAGTCATTTAGGCAAATTTAAGGGTTGAGCTAAACTCGAGCTAGGGAATTGCCGAATGGGTTGATTATAGCGGTCTGTTATAGCAGTCTATGGGCAGCAGGCAGGCGGACTTAGATTATGCCTAATCTTAGACTCAATGGTAATAAGGTGAACCTAATCCCAGGCATATAGACCCCAAAAAAGAGAGAATGGAGGCGGTGACAGAAGCATATATAACTTGCCCGTAGAAGGTCTCCAATGTTGACAACTAAAGCTCCAGGAGCAGGAGGGACATCAACCCAGAGATTTTGATGCAGGACTTGAAGGCCGCCAATTTGGTCTTGGACGAGCACTGTTAAAAAGTCCTTATCTGTATGCTTTGAAAGTCCAAGAGTAAGTTCTGGTTGGGACAAGGTGAATAGACCTGGCAAATGGGTCATTCGGTTCGGGTACGGGTCGGGTCTAGTTCGGGTTAAGTGACATTTCGGGTCGTTTCGGTTTGGGTCGGGTATGATTCGTGTCGGGTTGATTTCGGGTCAACCAATTTTTGGTGAAATACGATCGTCGTGCCAAAACAAGCAACATTGTTGAAAATTTCGGGTCGGGTATGGTTCGGTTCGGATCAATTCGGGTTTCGGGTCCACTTTCGGGTGAGCATATTTCGGGTGTCGGGTCGGGTATGGGTCTGGGTCATTCGGTTTGGGTTTTGGGTCTCGGGTAAGTTTTGCTAGGTCTAAAGGTGGATACTAATGCCCAAATGCACAAAGGCCCTTGCTACACCCGATCTCATTCAAATATCCTGTCTGCAACCCGAGTGCCTCGGACAGTAATTCAAATAGCTTCTGCCCCAGCGCCGTCACTTGCCTTGAGTACTCCATCACTATCTCTCTTCATGTCAACACAACATAATCTCTTTCTTTCAAGTATCACACTGACATATTGCTTGGATATTGTCTCTTCATGTCAACACAGTAATTTCTTTGGTAGTGGGAATATCATGAATTGGAGGTTCTCTCAAGTATCATGGTAGCATTCTAATTGCATGTAGTGTCCTATTTACAAGAATTATTAATTACTCAATAGTGACATATTGCTTGGATATTGTCTTTCTTTCATATCATATATGTCATATATACACAAATAAAAACAATAGAAATAAAAAGTGACTCTTTGTTGCAGTTAGACTGCATACTAACCCACCCCAAAATGGGAGAAGGAAAAAAACAAAAACACTGCAGATTCTGAAAACTATTTCAAAAGCGGAGGGAGGAAATCTTGAGAAAGCACTACTAAGAGACAAAAATATAAAGAGCAACGCTAATCCTTACAGAGAACTGCACTGTCAAGAATTATCTTCTTTGATACTGTGTTCTAGTGTAACTGTAATGTATACCATCTTATAAAACCAAGCACTCTTTAGAGGGAGGGGGAACAGAAAAAGCACCCCGCCATTCTGAAAATTTCTCTGCTATATTACGAAGTTTTGGCCTCCAACTACCACTGCGCTTGTAAATTTATCCTAAATGTCACTATGTTTTGAATTTTGCTATAAGGCTGAAATGAGCTAGCGGGAAGGTTGTCAAAGCTATTAAGCTAGCCCTAAAAGCTTTGTTTGCTCCCAAACAAGAATTAGTGCTTGTTGATATTCAATGCCGGGGAAGCATGGGCAAAAGCCCTTGAGAAGCTATATATTGACCAATAACGGTCACATGATTGAATGGTCATAATCATCATTGATTTGACAGTTACACTTGGGGATTAATTGTGTATTAATCAACCATAATTACCCATTAAATTGTTGATTCTATTTAAGGCTTTGTGCCACTATATATAGTGGATGGATTATGAGGTTCATGATCAGAAAATTAGCAAGCTTCTCTATTCTAATACTCTCTGTTCCCTCCCACACACAAACCTTATGTATCCTAGAATCTAAATAGACGGATAAGAGAGAAAGAAGAGAAAGATACCTGCAAGAGGGAGGAAGATCATGGGAATGAGGAGGAGGAGCCCTAGAATTATCCCTCCAGTTGACTGCAGGAGCATTGTACAGATCGAAGTTACTGTTGTATCTCACCTTCCTAATCCGATGATCCCTGGAATAGTAAGTTTGCTTGACTTCATCATTTTGCTCAAAAAACCCTCTTATTCCTTCCAATATCCCCTCCAAATCAGACGCCGAAATTCCATTATTCACCGCTTGGAAGAACCCCCACTTCTCCAACGCATCTCTAATCCTGTCAAGCACATCTTTCCTCCTCGAAATCAAGCCCTCTTCAATCCCATTTCGATCAATAACCGCAATGCTAATGCTACTACTGGGTTTGGAAGTTGGTGCGGAAGGGCTAAGTGGCTGTATGAAATTGTGGAATTCTTGAAATCCCAGTACCAACTGACCCCTTTACTCCTCTTCTTGTTTCATCAAATGCTTTTAGTTCTGCTAGCCGTTCACTGCTAGGATTTACCATTTTTTAAACTCCTGGCTTTTTTTCGCCCCCTTCATGGGTAACAACTTAAATAACAAAGGGAAGCGTAAATTGTGAGAGACAAATTATGTTGGCGGTAACAGGGATGACTGGGGAGAGGAAGAAGACGGTTAATAGCAAGTGGTAACGTTAAGATGTAGTCTAGAGGAGACACTTCAAACTTGCTCTTTGAAACAGGCCAAATGTGTCCTTGACAATTATGTGCCACATATTATGGAACGACATTCGTAGTACATCTGCATAGAGAAACAAATCAAACCAGCTCATATGTCTCTAGCTCAGTAGTGAATACTAATAATTGGGTTTCATGATATGTGGTGTGGTATAGCTTTGTTGTGGGATCTCTGTTCAGAGATTAGGATGTATATGATCAAAGTTTTTTGTCCTGTCCTTATTGTGAATGGTACACCGAGTTACTAGCAGCAAACACCTATTAAAACCCCTTTAAACTACATCTCCACAAGCAAAAATTAGTCCTAAGAACATTTGGCCAAAGGTCAAGGCCATATAATATAGACTATATAATAAGAACTGAACTACTATGCCTCCATCTCTCCCACTGTCCCACCCATTATCTTCCTTTATATCTCCCTATGTTCTCTTGCTTCATGGTCTTTCAGAGACAGTTCATATTGACAATATTTTATGTAGGATCATTTCTGTACGTGCTCTCCCACACTGACAAGAAGCAAAAGACATGATTGTTAAATTTTTGCCTTTGGGATACAACATCTCACATTTTCATCTAAAGTTCACAGCCTCTTATATATCATGAATATATGTACTTTCCATTCAATAATATACATTAAAACATTCCACAATATATTAGTCTGTACATTTGGGAGTTCATCCCATACATGTACCAGAAAACATTCCAGCATATAGTTTGCACGTTTGGCAGCTCAACTCATTGTGTTATTTAGCAATTAAATTTCAGAGTTCAACATGACAAGTTACAGCTTGAAGTGGGCAAGGACACAACTACATTGAGGCCTTTGCTTTGGTAGCGAGCAAAAATACCCTGCAATTGCAGTTTCTCTGCACCTTACAGGATTAGATTCTGAGTCTAACTCCTTGATGGGTCCATAACTTCTCGGTACGGAACTCAAGGTGGTGAAGAAGCAGGCCACTGATACTCTCGGCCTACCAAGCTTCCAAGTACTCTCTGCTCCACACTTTGAACTTTTCATTTTATATGTTCGCTGAAGAAATCAGTAAGACACAGCATATATTAGAAGAAATCGAAGACTTTCCACCTAGGGAGAGTCCACAATTCTCCTATGCATCTCGAGTCCTCTCAATTACATCTTACCAGGAATTCAGGCCCTCTATGATGCCCATCAAGATCTGATAGTAACTGAAACACCAATGCTGCTCGTACTGGAATTCAGAAGGGTCTGGAGGAAACAGATAGGCAATGTGGACGGATGGCAATAGGGATACTCACAAAGAGGGCAGGGTTGGTTAAGCGGAGAAGTAGAAATTACAGCAATACAAATTTGGGTTCAAATTATCTATCATGGGTGAAAAGTAATACACCCCTAGTCCTAATCTGCTTTTGGTGGCCGACTCTGTATCTGGCAATAATGGGTCCCACATATCACAGAACAAGACTCAAGGTAAATTTGCATAGACAACAAATCAAGCCATCTCATACACTTTTAGTAATGGAATGGGGCTCAGCGGGTTTATTTGCTGTCACCATAAGCAATGCACCATGGTTACATACATACTAACTAGTACAATTAGCCCTATGAATATTTTAGTAGGCTTTTCATACAATATAGAAAGTAAAGACCATTGTGCATCTAAGGGTTTTAGGTGCATAGAGTTTGGAACCTAAAGCCTGAAATGGTCAAGGGCAGAATTGCCATCAAGTCCTTTGCTATAGTAGTGGTTAACATACTCTGCAACTGTAGTTTCTCTGTATTTAGGAGGATTGGATTCTGAAACTAACTCCTTGATCGGCCCATAAATCTTCAATGGGGAACAGTATTGGTTGGTGAAGAAGCATGCCACTGAGACTCTCGGTCCTACCTTATTCGCATGTACTCTGTGCTCCGAGCTTTTCGACTTGTCATTTGATAACAGCTGAAAGTCATTACCAAAAGCACACATCAAAAACAACGGACTTCTATTGCTACTGTGATATGACATGTAAACAGACAGAATAGGGAACCAACAACAGCGATTCTGCGTAATAATCAACTGTGGGCGGGAGTATTAGTTTATTCATCTTGCATTTTGGATAAGCCAAATTGGATTTGTTCAACACAAGACTCAATTCATCCAATTTCTTAGTATGCAAGCTCGATCATGGACCAATTCAAATTGGTCCATTTGCTTGTTGACCAGAGCCACTTCGAGGAACTAAAATTGTAGCACTAGTTGAAAAAAGAAGAATTATAAAGTTCTTTCAAACTAGAAAAAGGCAGTCCAATGGATCAAATTGGTAGAAGACTGTAAGCTAAACTAGAATCAAACTATGGACTCAATACAGCGACTTTTCTTGCTTGATTCTCATGCTTTGATGGGTTATTGGGTTAAGTCAGTAAACTAGTTCAACTGGTCAGCACTTGCCATTTTAAGGCAAAGAGAGTAACAAATAATGATTAAGAATACATAAACAACAAAGACAACGTTGCAAAAGAAAGGCAACAGTAATGTAACTTGCCTGTAGAAGGTCCCTAATGTTAAGAACTAAAGCCCCAGGAGTGGGAGGAACATCAACCCAGTGATCTTGATGCAGCACTTGAAGACCACCAATTTGGTCTTGCAGAAGCACTGTCAAAAAGTCATTATCTGAATGCCTTGGAAGCCCAACAGTGAGTTCTGGTTGGGGACATGGTGGATAGTAGTGCCCCAGAAGCACAAGCCCCTCACTACACCCAATTTCATTCAAATGGCCTGTCTGCAATCCCAGTCCTTCCGATAAGAACTCAAATAGCACTTTTCCCAACTTTATCACTTGATTTGAGTACTCTATTATTGTCTCCCTTCATATCACAATGACAAGTTGCACACTTAGTGGCAAGTTAAAAAATAAAAATTAAACACACCGACATTAAGTGAAAAAACTAATTTTGGCGGCAGATTTGGGGGGGGGGGGGGGTGTTGGCAGCTCGATGGATTAAGGCCCTATTTTTTCAACTTATTTTTCTAAATTTACTTCATCTATATTGGATTGGACCTAATTTTTACTGAATTAGACTGAATCAAATTTGTTTTAGTTGAATTCTGAACTTAATTTTGTTGAACTAAACTAAACCGAACTTAATTTTGTTATATTGAATTAAACTTATTCTTGTTGCGCAAAACTAGCTAAAACTTATTTTTGTTGGACTCAACTTTTATTATTGAAAAAAAAAAGTTGAAGACGCCAGGGCTTAGCCTTGTTCTTTACCGCTTATTTTTTGCATAATAAGTTTAGTTCAAAACAAGCTTAGAATAAGTTAAAAAATAACTTCAGAATACGTTGAAAACAAGTTCAAAAAATAATTTCAAAATTTAGCAAATAAGGCCCCATTCTCTCTGGACTATTTTGATTGAACTTAATCTAAACAGAATTTTTAACTTGATTGTTGTTGTTATTGTTGCTTCTTTTTCTCTTGTTGTTGTTGTAGTATTTATATTACTATGTTTCCCGTGAAAATACATAAAAACATAATTATTATTATTATTATTATTATTATTATTATTATTATTATTATTATTATTATTATT
>JACYFF010019584.1:92607262-92620255 GCA_017589665.1 Selenicereus undatus
TTATTATTATTATTATTATTATTATTATTATTATTATTATTATTATTGGTTAATGTGTGTACTTTATTAGTTAAATTTTAAAGTTAGCCGCAATTTTTTAGTAACAATTCACCGAAAAAATGAATTTAATTTTAAAATATTACAAGTAACTCTTACTTAGTTGGGCTTAAAAAATCAACTATGTAAACAAACCAACAAATATCAAAATAACAATTATTAGTAACTTCTTCAAATGTTAAACTTTGATATTAGTTAGAACTAATGATTGCTAAATTTGTTGATGAACTTACTTGCTAGACTTGTTCTAAATGTATTTACTGAACTTATTTTTAACTTATTCTAAATTTATTTTTGAACTTATTTTGAACTGAATATATCTAAATTTATTCTAAAAGAATTAAGTTGAAAAGAATAAGCCTAGGGGAAATATTAATGGACCAAATATATAAGTTTAGCACTTGAAGAAACCATTATTATTTGTGATTTAAAATATTTATTTTATTTATGTTATTAAATTTTTTAAGTGTGACTAATGTTAAGGGTAATAAAATGCGACTATTGTTAACATTAAAATGTATTTGAATTAACGTGCATTTTTTCAAACTTTTCCTTTCTATTTTTTTTTTCTTACAGCACAACCACCATACCAATTTTTATTGCTACCCATAATACAACATAATAATAACCACTCAACTATAATAAATAGTGAATAGTAGTAGTAGTAGTAGTAATAATAATCATAATAGTAATGAAGAACAACCACAACAACAATAACAAAGTACTAATAATATAATTATTAAAAATAATGAATTTTAACAAATAGTTCTTAATAAGTTTAGCAAATAAACTCAGAATAAGTTAAAAAAAGTTTCCTAATAAGTTCAAAATAAATTTAATGAATAAGGAGTTTAATTCACAATAATTTCAGTTAAAATTAATTGAAAAAACCACCTAAATCAAATATTAGGGTCATTTTTTGGGGGCGAGACCGCGAGAGCCGGGATTGGTGCTGGCAAGCATCTACAGACAACCTCTCTGTAGGAAATTTTGATGGCTTGAATCTCAAACTAGGTTCTTAGGTCCTTCAATTTGATCTTGGCATTCTTAGGGTTTCCACTTGAATTGATGTGGTGATTGAGGTCGATTTGGGTGTCTAGATACTTCTAAGCAATTCAATCCCCTGAGTTTTCATAATTTCAGCTTCAATTTGAGAGTCAGAATTCTAGAGAGAGAGACCTGCAAGAGGGAGGCAGCTCATCAGGATGAGGAGGAGAAGGAGCCATGGTACACTTCAAAGTATCCCTCCAGTTAGCCGCAGGAGCACTATAAAGATCAAAGTTACTAACATATCTCACATTCCTGTCATTATCTTCCCTGGTGTAGTAAGCTTGTTTGACCTCATCATCTTGCTCAAAAAACCCTCTTATTCCCCCCAACATCCCTTCCAAAAGAGACATGGGAATTCCATGATTCACCACCTGGAAAAACCCCCCTTTTTCTGATGCATCTCGAATCTTCTCAATCACGTCCTTCCTCCTCATCAAATCCCATCCCTCTTCGATCCCAATAAGATCTATAACTGGGATGCTAAACCCAGAAGTGGGTTTGGGAGGTGGAGGGGAGGAGATAGATGGGCTAAGTGGGTGTATGAAAATTGGGGGAATTCTTGAAACTCCATCATCAACTAATCCCTTTACTCCTCTCTTGGTTTCATCAAATGCTTTTAGCTCTTCTACGCTTTTACTGCTTACCATTTGATTTCCCAAATCAACACTTTTGTTTCGGTAAGTACTGACTAACTAGTAACTGGGTTGGACGAAGTTGGAGAGGCAAGTAAAGCAAAGGGAAATGTAAACTGGGAGAGGAAGAAGACAATGAATAGTGACGGGATAAGGTTAAGACGTCGTCCAGAGGGGGCCACAGATGCGGGGCTAAATGTCAAAGTTTCTTTGCTCGGTGGAGGAAGAAAGGGACTCATTCCAAACTCCAGTGGTGCTTCTAGTGCCTAATTGTGTACTTCACCAGTTTTGTGGACATCATGCATATCCATTCTTCACTGGTTATCAACGAGGCACGTGAAACCAGTTCACATACATGGCCCCGTTCTTTTCCTATGTCCTTTTGAATTTATCAATCTCAATCTACTTTAACTCACTTTAATTAACTTCAACCTACTGAAAAAAAATATAATTTTAACCCACTTCAACTCACCTCAACCTACCTCAACCAACCTCAACCTATTTCAACCAACTTCAACCCATCCCTTCGTAATTACATTTTCATTATTTTAACCCACTTTAACTCACTACAAAAAAACATATACGAACTTCAACCTACTTCAACCCACTTCAACATGCTTCAACCCACCTAAAAAAAAATATCAATTTCAACTCACTTTAATCCACCTCAACCTATTTCAACTAACCTGAACCCATTTCATCATTTTACCCACCTTAATTTACCCATAAAAAGAACAGGCCCATAATGTTTGTTGAAAAATTGGGTTTCCAAATATTGGCAGGTTTAAATGTTGCTGAAATACATCTACGTAACCACTTTAAAGCACAACCTATGCGGCCTTAGCTTCTGCAACAGTTTAGGGCTTGTTTGTTTCGGCATTTAAAATTACTAGTTTGTAGTTAGGAGTGGGTAGGAGTAATTAAGACAAATACCACCAATTAAGACAAATACCACCTATTTGCATTAGCGATTATCAGTTATGAGTAGTTTGTATTAGCAGTTATCAATTAGTATTGGTATAGAGAGACTAGCAATAATATGGATCGGTTCGACCGTAAATGATGTGTACAAGGAGCAGTTAGAGGTATTTAGGAGCAGTTTGGAGCTGTTAGGAACAGTTAGAGCAGTTTGAAGCTCATACTAGACATATGTTTGAAAAAAGTCCCAGCATATAATTCTCCCATTACAGATCTCAGAGCATGCATTAGTCGGCATATTTGACAGCTCAACGTAACAAGTACTTAAAGCTTGAAGTCATCAAGGGAAGAAAAACAATCGAGTTCTATGCTTTGCTGCAGTGGGCAAAAGACTCTGCGAGTGCATTTCTTTGTGTCTTGCAGGATTGGATTCCGAGACTAACTCCATATGGGTATGTAAATTCTAAATGTCAGATTACTCATTGATGATTATTGCAGTCCTAATTTGGCCAATTATGCATCATAGGTAGCACACTCGTAATCTGTTGAAATATGAAAGTGGGTAGTGTCTCATATTGATAAAAATACAAAGAGTATGAAAGTGGGTATTGTTTCACATTAATAAAATTAAAAGGCTTGAGCATGTGCATAAGATTGTGAGTTATTTTACTCAATACCAATTAGTTTTGAGATGAAACCTCATTTGAACTTATATGCATGACTATTTATTAATTGCCCAATTGATATAAAAATTTAACATAATCAATATACTATATTTCAAAGTAGCAATACATATATTGATGATCTTTCCAACTTGCATCATATCCCAAGTACATTACACTATGCCTATAATCTAATTAGCTCTTAGGTTAGAGCCTTAAGTGGTCAAGAGCAGACTTGCCGTCAAGTCCTTTGTCATTAAAATAGGCAACATACTGTGCAACTGTAGTTTCTCTGTATTTTGGAGGATCGGATTCTGAAACCAACTCGTTGATCGGCCCATAAATCCTCGGTGTGGGCAAGAATCCAGTGCTGAAGAAGCATGCCACCGATACCCTTGGGCCAACGCTATGTGCAAGTACTCTATGCTCCGAGCTTGTAAACTTGTCATTTGACATTAGCTGAAAAAAAATCATTACCAAAATCACACATCAAAAACGAGCGAAGATTCCATAGTCCTAGAGAAAATGGAGAGAATAATAGCGGCCAATATGACGATTTTCTTGGTTAAGCCTACATTAGCTTTGCTCAACCCAAGATTCTACTGGTCCAATCCATCATATTATCCAAGCTCAACTGACAGTGGTTTTATGGCAGAGCAATTGATAAATAAGAATCAAGAATAAAAATGGCTTGGGAGCGGGAGGGAAGAAGTAACATTAATACCACTTGCCTGCAGAAGGTCACCAATGTTAACGACTAGAGCTCCGGGAGTAGGAGGAACATCAACCCAGTAATCTTGATGCAAAACTTGAAGACCACCAATTTGGTCTTGCAGAAGCACTGTCAGAAAGTTATTATCTGAATGCTGTGGAGTCCCAATGGCGAGTTCTGGCTGGGGACATGGTGGATAGTAGTGCCCCAGAAGCAAAAGCCCCTCGCTGCACCCGATTTCATTCAAACGTCCTGTCTGCAACCCCAATCCCTCTGACAATAACTCAAACAGCACTTTTCCCAGCTTCATCACTTGCTTTGAGTACTCCATCACAATCTCCCTTCAACGCAAAAACAAATACACATTTACAATTAGGTCAGGAATCCATTTTCTGCTCAACACCATACGTATTAGCATAACAGAAGAACCCATAGACGCAGCATGAGGGGCAGAGCCAGAGAGATGTATAAAAAAAGTCTTAGATGAGATAGTGAGAGACCTGAAAGAGGGAGGAAGATCATCAGGATGAGGAGAAGTAGGAGCCATCATGCAAAACAAAGTGTCCCTCCAGTTGGCAGCAAGTCCACTGTAAAGATCAAAATTGCTATTATATACCACCTTCTTATTGCGATCCCTGGTGTAGTAAGCTTTCTTGACCTCATCGTCTTGCTCAAAAAACCCTCTTATCCCAGCTAACATCTCTTCCAAGACACAGATGGAAATTCCATGATTTACCACCTGGAAAAATCCCCACTTCTCTGATGCATCTCGAATTCTCTCGACCACGTCATTCTTTAGATTTGAACCGTTTTCGATCCCACCAACGTTGATAACTGGAATGCTAAAGCTAGTGCTGTGTTTGGGAGGTAGAGGGGAGGAGAGAGACGGGCTAAATGGGTGAATGAAAATAGAGGGAATAGTGGAAATACCATCATCCACTAATCCCTTCACTCCTCTTTTGGTTTCATCAAATGCTTTTAGTTCTGCCAGACGTTCACTACTCACCATTTTCCTAATGAGCACTTTCTTTTTTCTTTTTTTTTTGGGGGGGGGGGGGGGGGGAGGAGGATGTAACTAGCTTAGGTATGTATAAGATAAGTTGGAGATGAAAGAGAAAGAGATTAATGACGAGGAAGAAGACAATCAACAGCGAGACAAACCTAGCTAGGACGAGGCAAGTGGACAATCACGTCAAAAAAAAAAAGAGGGCCACTCCAAAGGTGCTGATTATGGCCAAGAGTGTGTGTTTGACAATCGTGTATATGACATATTCTATGTCATGTTTCATATTAGCTTTGTGTAGATCAGCAAATCAAGACAACATATGCATATCAAGTTTACTAATAGATTTTGTTTTAAAATATTTCTAGGTAATGAATTTGTTGTAAGACATATATCTAAGGTATAACACTCCATCTGTTCTCACCATATAGCATGGTTATATTTACAAGTAAGCACTCTTTTTTAGATCCAATGAAACACCTTTTAGTTTATGTCTGTCCAAATAAAACTCAGTCTTACGAACATTTGGGTAGGCTTTTCGTGTAACATAGATAGTCATTAGGACCATCTTACACAAGCAGGTACTAAGATCATTACATACAAATTTAGTATGAAGAAAAAGACTCACTAGAAATAATTTTTGATTTTTTCAACCTATACCTTCCCTTGTTCTTCTTCCTGACAGGGTTTACATTAACCTAGATAGTAATGACCTTTTGTGCAGAGTCATGTACGAGAAAATTCAAGGAATGATTATGTGATACCCGCGTTCTTTGTTTTTATGTTAAGTTGACTATTTTACCTTTTGAGGTTATAAAATTGTATTTTAGTAACGATATGAGTTAAATTATTATTGATGTGCCTGCATGAATGATAATTTTATTAAAAAGAATATTATTGTCGCTGTTAATAATATTATTTTTAGTTTGAAAGTTTTTCGATGATTTTTAATAAGCGCTAATAAGGATTATTAACGGGTGCTGAATCAAAAAGATTCCAAATACAACTAGATTGTCAAGCTTTGGGATTAGTCTCGTTAAATACTGGACCGTGCCTCATTATCGGGAACGAATAAATTGACAAGCGATTGTATTACCCACTTGAATTTAGACTAAGAGGCTTGAGATTGGGCTAGTAATATTCGTTGAATATGGCAAGCAATAAAACAACAAAAAAAAAGAAGAGAAAAGCAGCCGAGGCCCCCTTCTTCACGAAAAACACAGGGCAAAAGGGGGGTTTCTTCGAGGGTTCCTCGCGACCCCAGCCCCGTGGACCACCACAGGAGAGAGAGAGAGAGAGAGAGAGCGGGGTTCCGGTCATCGCGCCTTGTGCGGCCGCCTGGCACCTTGACCACCTCCGCAGCCCACCACAGTTAGAGAGAGAGAGAGAGAGACACTACGTGAAAGAGCGAGGGGAGCGAGATGGGGCTCAAGGGACAGCAACTGGGCACGATTCCAGCAACTAGGCACGATTCCGGTGACCACTAACAGCAGCAACGTCAGTAGCAACGAAAATGGGGCAGAAACCGGATCTGTGTGGTTGCTTCAGGTCTTAGTCTAGCGGCAAAAAGGGGAAATTTTCGAGTACATGGGCACTCACTACTAAAAAAGTTAAAAATAACGACGGAATTCAGTGACGGAACAAATTAACGATAGATTTTGGCGACGGAAATGGCGACTGAAGAACAATTTCATAAAAAAGTCAGATTCTGCGACAAATATGGCGACGGATGAAAAATTATGTCGCCTCAATTGACAGGTTTCCATCGCCAAAAAATAATTTTTTTTTGGAGAAATGGGCGACGGAAATAAAAACCAATTCCGTTGCCACACCAGTTAAATGAAACCAGAGTATTCTGGTTTCGTTTACAGCATTCGCGAAGAGAGAGAGTGGGAGCCGAACGGAGAACCCAGGCGATGCCGTCCCCCGCCCACCCGCCGGCCGTCCCCCACCCCCTGCCGCCTGCCGCCGCCCCTTCCACCGTCGGTTTTTGGAGCACCTTGAGGTTAGTTTTTTCAACTAAACTACTTATAATTTGTACAAATTTGTGTATTACATTGTTAGAATTGCATAATTAGTTCATATTTATGTTGAAATGTGGTGTTTGTGTGAGGTTATTGGTTTAATTTGGTTCAAGATTGGGGTAAATGCGATTTAGGGTTTAGGTTTGGTAGTTTGAAAATAATGTTTGATGTGTTGGTGGAATGAAATGGTTTAATTGATAATGTTGTTGAAATGTGCTATTTGTGTGAGTTTATTGTTCTAATCATTACAAGAATTTGGTAAATACAATTTAGGGTTGAGGTTTGGTAGTTTGAAGTTGAAATTTCATATGTTGGTGGAATGAAATGTTTTAATTGACAATGTTGTTAAAATGTGGTGTTCGTGTGAGGTTATTGATCTAATTTGGTTTGAGATTTTGCTAAATGCAATTTAGAGATTAGGTTTGGTAATGTGAACTTGAAAGTTCATATGTTGGTGGATTGAGATGCTTTAGTTTATAATTTTGTTCAAATGTTAGTTCGTATGAAGTTGTAGCTCATGTTTGTTTAAAGATTTCGCCCAATGCAATGTACACTTAGATTTGGTAATTTTAAGTTCAAATTTGATATGTTGGTGGAATAAATTGGTGAACTAGATATTTATGAATTATTAGTTTTGTGATATTCGTGGGAATATAAGTATTTTTATCGAAATTTATAAGGTTTTTTTTAGGTGCATGTGGAAATTTTAAAGTAGTCATATATAATATATAATTGCATAATTTATGTAATTATTATAATTTTGATTAAAAATAATTCTTACCAAATACCTTATGTAGTTATTGTTATTTGAGTAGAATATGAATGGTCCTCCACATCGTAGGTGGATGTATAATAGATTACTGCTTGATCGTAGTGGTTATACGTAAGAATTTCTAGATGGAGTAAATCAATTCGATCAATTTGTACGTACACAGACAGAGTTTCTGAATGGGGGAAAGTATAGATGTCCTTGTACAAAATGTAGAAATAGGGTGTACTTGACACCTGATGAGGTCAAGATGCACCTTATGTATAAGAGTTTTGTGCAAGGGTATTGGTTTTTGATAAGTCATGGGGAAATAGAACCTCAAGAATATGGGTATGGGTATTCAAATAGTAAAATTTTCGAAGTTGGAAGTTCAAGTCATGTTAATAATGACTACTCTGAATCCTGCATAGATCAAATTGAGGACATGGTTGATGATGCTATAATAGCAAATCAAAATGTAGAGGAAGAGGGGTCAAGCACTTGCCGAGAACCATTTTATAATATGGTTCAAATTGCTCAACAACCCTTATATGATGGTTGCTCTACCCATAGTGAGCTATCTGCGGCAGTGAGACTGTTGAGTATTAAATCTAATTATAATATACCTCAAAATTGTTTCAATGAAATTGTTCAATTAATGAAAGAGATGTGCCCCCCTAACAACCGCGTGCCTAACAACTACGGGCAAACGAAGAAGGTTGTTAAAGATCTCGGAAACGATGTGGTCCAAATTGATTGTTGCCGGAAAGGTTGCATGCTATTTTATAAGGAGGATGCCAACTTGGATGCGTGCAAGTTTTGTGGGCATTCAAGATGGAAGAGGCAAAGGTCACAACAAAGGAATCAGAATTCATTGCCATACTCAATGATGCATTACTTGCTGTTAAAACCTCAACTGCAGAGGTTGTACGCATCAAGAAGTAGTGCAGAGTACATGAGATGGCATTATGAACATCGATGTGAGGACGGTGTTTTATGTCATCCATCAGATGGGGCAGCATGGAAACATTTCGATACCAAGTACCTCGAATTTGCTGCAGAGTCTCGGAATGTGAGGCTTCGCTTATGTGCTGATGGATTTAATCCTTACACATTGTCTTCAAGATCATACTCCATTTGGCCGATGGTCATTACACCTCATAACCTCCCCCCTGAAATGTGTATGACCACATCGTTTATGTTCTTGACTTGTGTAATCCCCGAGCCCAAAAATCCCAAGAACAAGATAGATGTATATTTACAACCTCTTGTTGATGAGTTGAAAGAGTTGTGGGATGTTGGAGTTGAGACTTATAATATTTCTACGGGGCGTACATTTCATATGAAGGTTGCATTTATGTGAACCATCAATGATTTTCCCGCATATGGAATGTTATCTGGGTGGAATACTAATGGCCAATGGACTTGTCCCGTATGTATGAAACAGCAAAAGACTTTGAGATTGCGAAATTGAGGTAAATTCTCATGGTTTGACTGTCATCGGTGTTTTTTGCAAAGGAATCATGCGTTCAAAAGAAATAGAACCGCATTTAGGAAAGGCAGAACTGTTACAGGGGGTCCACCTCACCGATTGTTCAGGGAAGAACTTTATGTCGAGGTGGAAGATTATCCAATGATAACCACAAATGCTGACTTTGTCATATCAGGATTTAAGGAGAATGAGCATAACTAGACGAAGAAGAGCATATTCTGGGAGTTGCTTTATTGGCAACACCAACTGCTCCGCCATAATTTGGATGTGATGCACATTGAGAAGAACTTCTTCGAGAACATTATCAACACTGTTATGGATGTTCATGGGAAAACAAAGGACAATGCCAAATCAAGAATGGATGTTGCAAAAATATGTGATAGACCAGAATTACATTTACATTTAGGCCCAAGTGGTAGGCCGGTTAAACCAAAAGCAAAGTTCATACTTCCTGTGGATAAACGAATAAAGTTGTGCGAATGGGTGTAGGAGCTTCAAATGCCTGATAGATATTGCTCTAATTCGAGGAATATTGCGGACCCTAATGAGGCTAAATTCAACAAATTGAAAAGTCATGATTGTCATGTCTTCATGGAGACTCTTTTATCAATTGCATTTGATGCGCTCTCAGATAATATGTTGAAATCTCTTATTGAGATAAGCTAGTTTTTCAAGAACTTATGCTCAACAACATTGCGGGAGGATATGCTTAAGAAACTGCATCACAACATTGTCATCACTTTGCGTAAGTTGGAGACCATTTTTCCTCCAGACTTTTTCAATGTAATGGAGCACCTGCCAGTGCATTTGGCAGAAGAGACTCAACTAGGTGGTTTATTATAATACCGATGGATGTATCCATTTGAGAGGTAAATTATACTATAATCGATGAAACCTTTTATGAATTCTTATATGTGGAATCACTTAAAAGTGATTGCAATTGTGAATTTGGTAGGTTCTTTGGCCGATTGAAGAAAAAGATAAAGCAGCAAGCGTGTTCTGAAGGTTTAATCACAAAAGCATACTTAGAGGCAGACAGGACATTCTTCGCCTCCTATTACTTCGGCTCTAATGTGCCCTCCATGCGCCCTAGGTGCAGGAGAAATGAGGATGACGATGAACATATTAATCATTTTTCAACTCTGTCCGTGTTTGCATCACAAGGGACCGCTATTGGTAGGGAAAGATCAAAGTATCTCACAGATGTCGAATATGTTGCTGCCCATCTTCACATGCTGTTAAATTGTGACGGAGTTGGTTATATAGGGTGAGTGGTATTTTCACTTCCAATTGAGTTTATCATTAACAGCTTAAGTATATTAATAAGCTTCGTAAAATGTGATAAAATTTTCACAGAACAAGTGAGAGTTCCACGTCCCAATGTCAGCGACGCAGATGTCGACACCATCATCGAAACTCATTTCACAGATTGGTTTAGTGAGAATGTAAGTATTCTAACTCATTTATTCATAATTTGAATATAATAGTTAATTAGGTGCATTGTATTAATTAAAACCACATGTTATGTCATCTTAGGTGCATTATATTTAACTATTCGAGACCGACAAACATTGCTACCTGAGCCAATTGGCTGTGAAGCCAAAGCGGTATGTGTCGACGTGGACGGCATATAGAGTAAATGGATTCAAATTCCACACAGAAGCTTGAAGCGTCGGGAAGAGAACATATAATTGTGGTGTTGGTGTTTGTGGCACTGGGGAAGGCGATATTGAGAATGATTATTATGGTGTACTGAAGAATATTGTCCAAATTGAGTACGTAGGCGAACCACTTAAATGATGTGTGCTCTTCAGTTGTGAGTGGCTCGACCCCGCATTGAACCGTGGGACACGATCTCATAAACTAAGCAACCTTATTGAGGTCCACCGTATAAGAAGGTACTGAAAGTATGACCCATTTATCTTCCCAAACACCGTATCACAAGTATACTTAATGCCACATGCAGATCGCTCAAGGGATAGGGCCATGCAGTACACTATACCTACTGCGTACTAACAAACAAACATGACGACTATCGTCGAACCTACGAATGATGTCCTCCCTGCATCATTAGTAGATGAAAGTGCACCACCGGAAGAGGTTAATGATGAAATAGGATTTTTGCTCATTTAGGGTAATGATGAGATAGATGAGGTAGAGAATGATAAAGATGATGAAGAGGGGGGTGGGAAGACGGTAATGAAACAGATGACTGAAGAAAATTTGCATTTGTATAGTGATGATGACGATGACATTGATGAGGCTGAGGATGCAGATGATTAAGTGGTTATGAATTCTTATGTATTTGAGTACTTTGCATATCAAACAATTGATTGTGACTTTACTTATATTGTAAGAATGAGCTTTGCAAAATATGTGTAACCTACGTACCTATTATGATGTATGAGGAAAATAGTTTATATGTGCAATCATTATATATTTGTACTTGGTGTTGTTGTCACCTATTTCAGGTATGGATTCAAGTTCTCATCGAGCAAAGTCCTCCCCTCGAGGTAGAGAAAGAGGGCGTAGCAGCTCTGCCATAGATCCGACCGCAATGGACATTGATCCATCTTCCCTCAAGGTACCTCATATACCAGTTCAGCCACGAGTGACAATGGCTGCTTACATACTAGGTAACTACAGTGACTTCGTATTAACAGTTTCTGTGAACGTGATACATTACTATTGAATTATTTGATGTGTTTTTTGTTTTCATGATTGCAGAAGTGGTTTACTTGGGATCCAATCCATGAGGATCGTATAAGAAGGAATTTTGAAAATCGAGGCAGTGCACGCTTGAGATACTTCTTTGGCAAAGTAAGGAAGCATAACAAGAAGCCTGTTTGGCTCCATGAAGCTCAATAGGAGGGACTCCAACAACACTGGGTGAATGAACATTACAAGAAATTGTATGAAACAGCCCAGAACAACCGACTGGAGACTCCAGAAAGTGATGGCCCATCTCTCCACACTTGTGGCTCGATCCCTATGCATGAGCATGGGCGGCGTTTCATAAATGAATTAATGTTTGCTACGTATTCGTTTAAGTTTAATACTGTATTTTGTGTTGTGTTTGACTGTTGATGGTTTTTTTTTAGGAAATGTGAACTGAACTGAATTTAACCTCAAGCATACAATATCATTGTAATCCATAGAGGGTCGATCCGCAGGGAAAAACGTTTGATTATGGTCATTAAAAGTGAATTAACTAAACTAAATGAAACCTAAACTAATTGAGCAACTCTTTTTTTCTTTTTTTAACTAAGATTAAGAACCACCAAGTAAACTGAATCGATTTAACCTAAACCAATACTTATGCTTATGCTAATTAACCAAATTGATTATACTAAAGTTGAGATTAATCAGGATTCAATCACAGAATTAGACTAAGCAGCTTATGGCACTTGATTTAACTAGGCAAAACACTGAAATTGCAAGCTGAAATTGAAAGTAGAACTTGAAGATAAACCACAGGCAGAATACGAACACAGAGTAGAAACAGGGGAAGGGGATTGATCAGGATCGAAATGGGGAGCAGGAACAAAACGGCAAGAGATTACCCAGCAACACGACTAACTCCAAGCCTGAACATTCGCAGCCATCCGAACGCCAACAGGTAAACAGAACCGAGGCAGATGAATAGAGTAAGGGGAGGGGGATTATGCTAATGCTAGCCTAGGCCTCAATGCTTT